>CM040244.1:16415110-16916068 GCA_022545495.1 Chrysanthemum lavandulifolium | reverse complement strand
TGGGTCCCACGGATGGCGCCACTTGTTGATACAAAAGTTGGACGCCTCGATTTGGAGCTCCGTTCTCGCACCAATTGAGAATTGCCGCCGAGACTGCGCACTAAGAGACAAGAAACACCGCTAGGCTTATCAGGGATTGTCTCCCACGATTATCCTCCCGCGAGAGTAAGTAATCTTTAGGGTTTAAGGAGTTTTAGGGTTCGAGATCGCACTTAAACGAGGGGTATGATCCCTTTATATACGCACGGAATCCTTGTTGGTTCCGTGTTCCCCAACTTTCGGCGTATCCCGCCTAAGTCGGTCGGGAATGATTATCTTCTTATTTTAGAAGATATCGATATCTATTCCAGAATAGATTTGGGCTTGGGCTTTCGTGAGCCCAAGCCTTTATTGATATTGGCCCAAGTCGTACTTGGACTTGTAAGTATCAATATGGTCGGTTCATGGCCGACACCGGACTATACGCCATCACCGTCCTAAGTACAACTCGTGAGACAAAGACCCAAGAATCCAACCAAGAGCTATAGCATTACATCTTTCCCACTGGAAAGAACAAGACTAGTAACAGGTTTAACACAAGTACCATCAACAAATCCCATTTTATTTTTACCTTTCAAAGCAATTTTCATAGCAAGAGACCACATTTTGTAATTATCGATCCAAGAGTTTAAAATGCACAATAGGAATATTAGAATTATCACTAGAATGCAGGTAGAGAGGATTACCAGCATCCAAAGAACTGATGAGAACTTCAGCCATAACCAATCAAGAAATAAAAGAAACAGATAGCAAATACCAGACAAACAACCAAAAACAACAAAGAATACCAGCAACAAAACTACCAAGAACACTAAAAACAGCAAAAATACTACCAATAATACTAGAAACAACAACTATACTACCAAGAACACTAAAACTCACACCCAATTCCACTGAAGCACCCAGTCATACACCTATCTGTAAGAAGAGCAGGTTTCCGTACCTCTCAAGGAGGCAGGTCAAGAAGTTACCCACAGAGTTTGCAGTGTAAAAAACTAAAGTACTCAGAGAATTAAAAGAAGAGAGATAAACCTTCTTAGAAGAATCGCAGCGGAAACCAGATTACCAACCCTTTTGATTCTAGTCAAGAAAGTCAATAACCAACCAAGAACCCCAAGAATACTACCAGGAATCACCAAAACCAAGATCCCCAAATTTATCAAATTAGGGTTTCAAAAAACCCAATCGATAAACTCAAGATCCACCACTAAAAACAACACTAACACCACGGTCATTAAGAAAACAAAATTTCACAAGATCCCAATTGCTCAAGAACCAAGAAACTCCCAAATTTGAGATCAAACCCTAGAAACCCTAATATCAAGAACCAACGGAGATCAAACTGCGGCTCGATACCATGTTAAAATAACCGATCCGCTCTCAAATCAACCACAACACAATCAATTCACCCACCAACCACCCCTTGGTGAAATCTTTATTAACCGAATAGTCAAGAAGATGAGTCCACAAACGCAAGGCTACCAAACAAATACACAAGACAAAGATAGTCCTTCTGTATGGATCCTATCTATCACACTACAAAGATTGTAATACAAAGATCCTCACTACAACACTCAAACAATACCTAATAATCTATAAAACTGATCAAGATGATCAAAGTTAACCAAGACTATTAAAACCAGACCAATCACCAGACTTGAGAGAGAAAATATACGCACTTTTTAGAGTGAGAAAATAATATGAGAAGATGATTAAACCAGCCAAGGGTTAGGTAGAGCTTTTATAGAAGCCAAGTTACACTTTAACCCTCCAAGATAATAGAACCTGTTAACAACAGCTAAACATACAAACATTAGACCAAAACACCACAACTAGCCCTTTGACTTTAAGTCAAACATGAGCTTGTATCCCAACTCATATATTTCAACAGATTTGGGTAAATTTTGTTCAAGAAATGGAAGATTAAGTAAATAATCTAGTAGGCTGATGCTCTTATCATTTGTAACTTTACAAACAAATGTTGTAGTCACGAGGTCTCAAGCAGTACTTGTTTGTTTGTCTACTAAGTGGGTTAAGACATATCTGTTTGATATCAGGTATAGGTTGGGATCCTTTTACATATCGGTGTATTAAGAAACAAAAGAGTGATAATGAAACATGCGTCTTCACTATTGTAATCTGTATTACTTATGCTCGTATATAAGTTCTTATTTTACTTTTGAGAGAATCGATGCTTTTGGATTTGAGATCATTCTTTCAATCTCCATGTATCCTGTCATCCCCAACACAACCACGTCATTTCAAATAAATATCGAATCGACTATAGTACAAGGAGATACAGTTTCACTTGTTGGATGCGTGTTATGACAAATGTGTTTTCAGGACCTCAGCCAAATGATTCAAAGAGTAGGCTATAAAAATGAAGTTTTGGATATAATTTACTTTGATACCATTTCAGATACTTAACAACTTAATGCTAATCTACCTTTGCACCAAAAAAAACTTAATGCTAATCTCATCATACTTAGGTAACAAGTCTTATCTTTGATCAATGTGCTGTTAAACTGAAGGCGTGCAAACCATTGTTGTCTGTCAGCATGTCGATCAAGAGTCTTGTTCTATCTCCTTGAAAAAGAGAACCCGATTATCTAATCACTAAAGACCAACACAAGGAAACTTGATTAAATCGAATTATCATCGATTGTTTGTGTGGCTTACTCCGCATTATGCACTTTATAAATTGTTCTTATTTTATAGAATAAAAATGTAAAATTAGCAAATATGCACTTTAGATAAACACTCAAGATGATGAATTACTAGCACCCTATAAATTGTAAAAATGAGCTTTATTAAACAAAACCGCTAACTAGAATCAGGTGCACAATCTTTATTTTGAATGGGAATACCATCAATCTTATATCGTGGATTCTCTATTAAACAACCCCTTAATTAAAATTGTTCTCATAAGTGAAACGTAAGTTTGTGTTACAAAAAGATAAAGAGTTAATATAGGTATTTAAAATTCATATTCTATACCAAATAACGTTAAAAAGGTAAGTCTTTGTTTAAAAAGGGTTTGCGCCGCATAATATACGCCAGCATTTTTCAAATATCCTTTTGGCACGCAGCATCTAAAATCTGCTCCATTTTACGTCATGTACTTTTATGTTTTGTACCATTTCGCACGGTTAAACTAGTTTTACCAAACCATAATCACTATTGCCACGCAGCAAACCACGCCGATTTCTACTAACAAAATAAGTTTAATAACAGGTTTTGGCCGCTAAATAGCTACGCACTTTTCAAATGTATCGCTTTGGTACATGTATAAGTTTTTGTCCGCTTTTATACGTCAGTCTGTTTCTTCCGCTTTTCTTACGCTTTTACCCGTTTTTACACGTTTTTGTTCGTTGTTATACGCTTTTGTCTGCTTTTTCGCTGCCTTCTTTACGCTTTTATGTTTTCGCCCATTTTTACGATTCGCCTGCTTTTTTGTTCTTGTGTCTTTACGTTTTATGTTTTCGCTATTTTTATGTTTTTATGTATTCGTCACAAAAAGTATTTAACCGAATAAAGGGGACAAAACGAAAGATACGGACGAAACCTAAAATAATGTATAAAACGTAAAGAAACCGATAAAAGCTTAAAAATCGTGCGAAAACAAAAAGGGATGAAACGAAAACATAACAAAATGAAAATAACGGATGAAATTGTAAAAAGAAACGAACGTAAAATGATGAAAACGTGAACTAAACGGACAAAACGTAAAAATAGACCTAAAAGGTAAAATGACAAAAATTTTATAAAAAAAAAGGATGAAAACGTAAAAAAACGGGCGAAAACCTAAAGAAACAGATGTAAACGTAAAAAAAATGGACGAAAACGTAAAAAACAGACGAAAACGACCAGGGACAGTAGATGCAATTTGGGACAAACAAGAAGGACTATCTATGTAATTTACTCAAAAAATATGCCACATAGGCATTTTTGCCGGTTTATACATTCCCAACCGGTTGCAGGTAAACACGCATGCAAAATGGTACAAAACATAAAAGTACGCAACATAAAATAGAACAGATTTTAGTACACGTACCAAAACGGTATATTTGAAAAAGTACGCGTATATTATACGACCTAAACCCTTTAAAAAATTAGAGTTCATACAAGTTTTTCAGGTTCACATTATTTACACCAAATAACTTTTTAAGATTTACCTAATGTAACTAAAGATGACCTGAAACCATAATATTAACTTTAACAAATGGTATCCCTATGCACTGTGGTATATAACGTAAGAAAGTTTTATCACATTAGCCTATGTGGGACAAAGGTTGAGGATTAGGGCTGAGCAATCTCGATCGACGATCGATCGACGCCCGACTTCGACCGACAATAACAGACACAAACCGACCTTAATTCGGGTCGGGTCGGGTCGGGATTCGGTTTGGGTTTTTAGCCTTGTCGGGAGTCGGGTCGGGTCGGGAGTTGGGATTTTTTCGGGATAACACAAAGAAAACCATATAAACCGGTTTGTTTCGGACTCGTCGGATTCGGGATTACCCGAACTAGAATCGAGTCGATTCGTTAGAATTTTCATCCTTGTCGGTTTCGGGATGGGTCGGGATCGGGATCGGGTCGGGACGGGTTGGTTTTACCGATGCTCACTTATCGAGGATGATTCTTGAAAAATAACCTAATAGGTTGATTCTCTTACCATCTACAACTAAAGATCGTTTCAACACTATGTAGCTGACTCAATTATAACTTAGGTTGGTAAAGATTATATACACAAACACATATTCTAATTTGAGATTGTCTCTTTACAAATTTTAGTATTCCAATTTACCTACATGACTTTCTTGGTTAAAGATGTTTACATCGTTTAAAATTTAAAGTTTAAACATCAATATTTAAAATCATATTGCCCCAATCATTACGCCTATTTCATATTAACTAGACAGACTCACTACTAGTGGTTGCATAGTCTAGTTTTCTCGAAATTCGACGACCCATAAGTTTTTTAAACAAAATGTGTTTGAAGGTTAGAGAATCACTTTCGAATAACTATAATTCGATGTGTGGTTGCATAACAATGTAAATATACTGCTTTCAAAAAATTATGTGAGTCGATCTAAGCAAGGCGGTATATTTTCTAATAGTATTGTTTTAAGTTACTAAGATTTTAGTAATAATAGATTCCAACATGTATAATGTGAATAAATTATTGTAATTTTAAGTAATGTGTGTTTTAATAAGAGTATTAGTTATATGAGGAATATTCATTTGCTACCGTTATTTTGGCTGCTTACAGAATTCATCCATCTAGTTTAATCTAATAATGGGATTAACCTAAGATTTAATAGATAAACCTAAGTCCATGTTTTTTTCTTAAATTTTTGTCTTTCTTTTATTCATTTATTTTTGACTTTTCTTTTATTTAAAGTTTTTTTAAACTCACGCTTTTTTTTTTTTTTTTTTTTTTTTTTTTTTTTAAGTTTTTTTTAAATTCACGTTATTCACGCTTTTAATTCGCTTTTTTCTTCGCTTTCATGCGTTTTAATCCGCTTGCGTCTGTTACCGCTTTCATACTTGTTTTACGCTTTCATACGCCGTCCATTTTCATACATATTCGCCCATTTTCACGTTCGTCCGCTTTCATACGCCGCCCGCTTTCTTACGCTTTTGTTCATTATTCATACGTTTCATTCCATTTTGTCCGCTTTTATACGTCGTCTGCTTTCATACTTGTTTTACGCTTTCATATGTTTTCATCCGTTTTCATACATATTCGCCCATTTTCTTACGCTGCTCGCTTTTAAATGTTTCGCCGTTTTGCACGCTTTTATACGTTTCTGAATATCACAAGTGATATTATGTGTTATTCTATGATATTCAGATGATCACAAGTTATATTCTGAATAAAAGTGATATTCTGTGATATTCAGAATATAACTTGTGATATTCTAAATATCACATGTGATTTTCAACTAATGTTTTGTAACATCAAAATCACAATTGATATTCAGAATATCACAAAGTGATATCCAGAAAAAATCACAAGTGATATTCAGAATATCACAAAGTATTCAGAATATCACAAATACATAGTTTGAGGGTATTTGTTTAATCTTATTTTATTTGCTTATGAGCTTATGTGATTTCGGTTTATGTTTCACAAGCTTAATTTGCTTATTTGGAAACTTATAAAAATATGTAAGTTTATATTTACCACGTATAAAGAGAAAATGGTCAAATTTTGGTTTAGAGTACATACATATTCGTTCGTTTTCATACGCCGTCCGCTTTTAAATGTTTCGCCATTATATGTCTCTCAATATCACAAATGACATTTCGTGATATTCGAATATCACAAGTGACATTCAGGATATTCGTAATATCACGTGATATTCTCGTGATATTCGACGATCACGCGCGATATTATGTGATATTCGTAAAATCGTAATATCACAAGTGATTTTCAATATTACAAGTGATTTTCAACTAATGTTTTGTAACATGAAAATCACAGTGATATTCGAATATCACAGTGATATTCGTAATACCACAAAGTGATATCCGTAAAATCACTGTGATATTCATATTATGACAAAGTGATATTCGAATATCACAAAGTGATATTCATAATATCACAGTGATATTCTCAATATCACGTATCATCACTTGTTATAGTCGAAACGATGAAAACGTAAGAAAACGGACGCTACGCACGAAACGGACAAAACGTATGAAAGCGTAAAACTAGTTTGAAAATGGATGAAAACGTATGAAAATTGATGAAAACGGACGAAAACATATGAAAACGAACGAAAACATATGAAAACGCATGAAAACGGACGAAAACGTATGAAAATTGACGAAAACGAAGAAAAAACGCGATTGAAAAAAAAACGCGAATTAAAAAAAAAGGAATTTAAAAAAAAAAAATCGTGAATTAAATAAAAAAAACGTGAATTAAAAATATGTGAATAAAAAAGAAAGACAAAAAGACAAGAAAAAAAACATGGACTTAGGTTTACCTTTTAAATCTTAGGTTAATCCCCACCATTAGATCAGACTAGATGGATGGTGATTGTCCCTTATAGCATTTAATTTGTGGGTAAAGAAAATAAAGGCTCTTAGTTATATTATGTATTTCTCTTCATTGACCAATTTCAACTTTTTAACTTTTCAAGTTTTCAATATTTCATTTTGACCATTTTACATTTTACGTAGTATAGATAGAGGCACACTTCAAGATTAAAACCCACATTTTCAACCAACATATCGAGGCACGTAAGTTCAATAATGACATATGCATCTTTGCCATTGTAATCTACCATCATTATGTTCATTTTTGTTAGTTGCTTATTATCATTTGAAGTGATGTATCATATCGGGTTTTGACAGTGATGCTTACGGATTTGAGATAATACTTCTAGTACTCTTTCACATGCGACACAATGACATCGTTTTAAACAATATCGAATTGACAAATGTATCTTTTGGTTTGATATTTTAAGCCAAATGATTTCATTTGATTAAACGAACTCATCGAGTACTCTATCACCCACAACATCGCATAGTTTCAAGCAAAATTTACAAATTTAAGATGGATTAGTTTGAGGATGAGTTTATATTATTGGGCTTGGTGGCTACTGGGCTTAGAGGTGCACAAGTCAGTTATAATTCAAAACGGAACCGGTTTTTAAACCGGTCTCGGTTTGAGTCAAACGTTCAAAAACCAGTTTTGACTCAAACCGGTTCGGTTTGAAACCGTTTTTGGACATGAAAAAGCGGTTTCATGACCCATAACCAGTTGGGTTTAAACCAATTGGGTTTAAACCGGTTTGGTTTAAACCGGTTGACATCTAAACATGCAAACCAGTTTTTAACCGCCGGTTCAGTTATACTAAAACCGGTTTTTAAAAAACCCGGTTTTTTCCGTTTTAGTTAAAAACCGGTTAATTTGTGCACCTCTAACTGGGCTGTCTAATGATAGGTCTATATCTAACGTGTCTGTGATGGTGGTGTGAAGGAAATTCCACATCCCAACTGTCAAGACAGATGTGAGCCATAAACGAAGTTTTGATCGAGAACATCTTATATGATCAATTATTAAATTTGAATCTAAATTCTTCGTGACTAGCTAAAGTGGTGTTTTTGGGTGTTAGTCTTTTGTCAAGTCTTTTTTGGTTTTTGGAGTGACTTGTTCTAGATAGGTGTCATGAAGTTTAGTGTAGTCTATTTATAGTGTAAAGAATAAAGGTTTATAAATTGATTCAAGTGCATGCGTTATGGATTTTGTGAGAATACTTTAAGCTGAATTACAAGAATTTAAGATTTCGAGAGAATGGTAAATGTATCTCAAAGTTGTATCTCTATTCACTATGATAAGTGTATGTAAACAAGTATAATCTAGCCTCACGTTGTTGAGGGTCGAAATTTTCATCTACGTGCTTGGATTGGGGAAAGACGTTATATATAGTTTAAATTGTTTATTGAATGTTTGTTTGTAATTTTATTGAAGATCAAACAAAGATCATATTCGATGAATATATATATTTATAAAAAGAGATTTATGAGCAATCATCATATAGAATATGTAAAAAATTGAAAAAGCAAAAAACGAAAAACAAGAATCAAAAAGTTCAACATGTTATGGATTCAAACTCGTGACCTATGGTTTCAAATTGGTTGTATTTAACCGTTAGTTAAAATTTGTTAATTACACCTTCATCGGCACCGTTCACTATGACAAAGTATAATACAGAGTAGAATCTAGCACAATATGTCAAGAACTTATACAAGTTCTTTAACATGATATTCAAGCATCCAGAAACATGATATTTGAGCATCCAAAAACAATTAGCACATAAAAGTATAACTTACACCATATAAAAAAGGTTTTTATTTTATTTATTTATTTATTTTTTTTATATGAGAATTTCATATAAAAATTAAAAAAATATGAGAATTTATATTAGTTTGTTGGAGTCGTTTGCGGAAGACGAAAGGTGCCTTTACTTAGTCCAACAACATAACATTAAACTCAAATTACAAAATTCCGTACCCTCTAGGAAACCAATCGAAACGATAACAATTTAGACGAGCATGTTTTATTAAAAACGATAAAAGTCATATTTGTTGGCGATAGCTCCCAGAAACAGGGTGTAGATAATCAACTTCAAAGCAGAATGCAATCGGGTTCAACAGAAATGATAATGGTCGTAGAGAATGATACCAAACAGGTGGTTACCGGATATCACTTGGAATCGTGTGATCACTTTCCAAAGTAACTATTCGACCCTAATGCCTTGGTATCACGAATATCTACTTGGGATAAGACCAAATGCGCTAGAGAATTAGACACAATTTTTTAACCCTTGCGCTTATAAGTGTTTAGTGTTTTCGGTATATGTCATGCATGTTCGGATCTCCTATTTATAGGAGGTTACCTTGACCGCTCCAATGAAATTATGAGTATTAATCGCCCATTAATAGCCTCATAATTATCCCCATTATAGCCGTTAGTGGTTACATGACCAATTAAACGTGGTCATAATGATGCGATTGTAATCGCATTTATCAAGACTTATATCAAGATTTCATAGTGCTTTCGCTGGTTACACCGATTCGCTGGAAACGCATCGCTTCAAAGGTAAACACAACTTCGATGAGATACCACTGGAAACACCACTCTGGAAACACGATCCTCGCTGGCATCGCTTCAAGTGGATACACCGATAATCGCAGTTAACCACAACAAGATTTTCACCAAGCACTACCAATACAAACCACTATTAGAGTCGTGGTGTTCATGGACCTATGGGTGTACACCTGCACCTCCTAACCCATTACAAGGTGTGAACCATCCCACAAGTGCGCTAAATTTTCCAACAATCCTCCCAAATTTAGTTCACTTCCTTTGCATGAAAATAAACATCAAGCAAAACACGTGCATAAACGAAATGTCCCGAGGATTGAATTTCCATCTTAGTAATTACACGCTCAAATATTCGAGAATCGGTGTTCTAAGAATTGAACCCTTCAACCCATTTGAATACCAAGATAACTACACACAAGTTTTCAAACACTTAAAAGCTCCCGACACTATATGCTATGTGTCCATATCCAAATTCATAAATGTTGTAAAAGCTAAAAGTCCAAAAGCAAAACTTCAACATTTACATAGGTGGTTCCTCTTTATTCATGCTCCCGCCAAGCACTTTTTCAAAGATAAGTTAACCATTAAGAAGTAAAGACTTCATCCTCCTTTCAAAGAGTTCTCGAGCACAACCTTGGGATGTAAAATAAACATGTGCTCCAAATTAATCGAATGTTCACTTTCCACATTGAACTCACCCTAAGTTTCCTCGTGAGGAGTGGGTGTCCTAGCATTCAAGTGACTAAGTTGGACTTAAACCCATCCCTTTAGCGCACTTTATAACCAAGTCTCTAGCCGCCCTTCGCCAAGTGATCGCCTAAGTTCATGGAGATCTAACAAACTCTATAGATACCACCCCATTCATGATAAGCTCACGAATCATGCTATGCCCGACACCTAAGTGTCTAGACTTACCATTGTACATCCGCTATAAGCCCTAGCCAATGTAGCCGCACTATCACAATCGGATAGAAATGGGTGCTATAGGTTTAGGCCACAATGGAATCTCAAGAAGAAGGTTTTTCAACCATTCAAAGCTTCTTTACCAAGAATGCTAAAGCCACAAATTCAGATTCCATTGTTGAACCTGGTGATGCAAGTTTGCTTTTGGATGCCCAAGAAATTGCACCTCCACCAAGTAGGAATACCCACCACCGGTAGACTAATTTTCTTCAAGTTATGATCCAACTTGCATCATGTAACCTTCCAACATCGATGGGTAACCAAGATATGAGAGACTATAATCCATAGTTCTCTTCAAATACTTCAAGACTTTGAACTCGCTTGCCGTGATGAGCACTAGGATTACTAGTATACCGCTCAATTTTCCCACCGCAGCCAATATCGTGCCTTGTACAAGTCATGGCATACATCGTGCAGCCAATTACCCTAGAGTACTCAAGTTGAGATACGTACCTTGCCATGATTAGGCATTAGCTTCACAAGTATCCATAGGTGTACTCATCGAGTACAATCAAAGTAATTGAATTTCCTCAAGACCTTCTCAATATAATGAGACCGAGAGATAGAAATTCTTTTACTTTCATGTTTAATCCTAATACCAAGGATAACATCGCCTCCCCCATGTTCTTCATGGAGAACCTTGATGACAAAAATTCCTTTGTCGTCAACCTCGATTTTGGTCAGTGCCAAAGATCAACATGTCATCAACATATAGACAAATGATGACCCTTTACCGATTCATCAAATTTGCTATATACACATTTGTCGCCTTGGTTAAGAACATAACCACTAGACAAAACCACTTCATCAAACTTTGATACCATTGTTAGGTGCCCGCTTAAGTCCATAAAGAGACTTAATCGCCTTATACACCTTGTTTTCATTGCCGTGCATGATGAAGCCCCGAGGTTGGTTCATATAAACCTCCTCTTCCAATTCACCATTCAAGAAAGTCGTTTTCACATCCATCCGATGAATAATCGATTGTGAATAGATGCCATAGCAATCAAGCAGTTTTATGGTAATCGATACGAGCCAGTGGGCATAAGTATCAAAATAGTCTATCCTCAATTTTGTTTAAAGCCCCAATAACTAGTCTAGCCTTGAACTTTTCAATAGTTCCATCTACCTTCATTTTCCTTTTGAAAATCCATTTGCAACCCGTAGGTTTGCAACCGGTGGTAGATCAACCAACACCCAAGTGTTGTTGCCCATGATGGAATCCATCTCATCATTGATTGCTTCTTCCGTAAAGCAATGTCCTGGACTTCATTGCTTCTTCAAATGTCTTGGGATCATCCTCAACAATGAAGCAATAGGAGTATTGGTCCGAGACCTCATTCCTTGTACCTTCAACTAGGTATAGTTGAAACTCGTGTCCAAATGACTTTGGAGTCCTCGACCTTTTGCTCTTCCCGAGCATGTGTTCAAAGTTGTTGAACCACAACCTCATCGTGGACCACCGATGGTTCAACATCGTGGACCTCGATACACCAAAGGTCATGAGTTCCATTAGAATCCTCCGACTTGGTCTAGGGACCGATGAGAATCTATTCTCATCAAAGTCTCGCATCCCTTGATTCAATTATTGAGTTAATCGAACATGTTCATTAGGTTCAATAACATAGAACCTAAAAGCCTTGGAATGCTCAAGATATCCAACAAAGATGCGCCAATGCCTCTTTCACCCAAAGTTTTTGCTTTGGATCTGTGGAGTCTACAACAAATTTCTACAACCCCAAACCTTGAGATAGTTCAGTTGGTTTCTTTAGTCCGTAGTTCATAAGGGTAACCTTGTTCCTTTGTTTGGAACCCTATTTAGCAAATAGCAAGTCATAATATAGCTTCACCCTTAACCTCGACTCATCCTCGAATAGGACAACATGGAATTAACCATCTCTTTCAAGACCCTATTTTTCCTTTCGAAATACCATTTTGCCGAGGAGTATAAGGGGCGTCGTTTCATGGATTATTCCAACAGATCGAAAGTCGAGTATCCATGTACTCACCTCCCCTATCGATCCTTAATCTTTGATTAAAGACCCGCTTGTAATTCAACTCGCTTTAAACACTTTGAATTTATCTAATGCTTCATCCTTGGTATGTAACAAATAGACATAACAAAATCTAGAAGCATCATCAATAAATGTCACAAAGTACTTCTTATATCCCAAAGAAGGAGGGCATGCAAATCACACGATCATCGTGTACAAGTTTAAGAGCTTAGTCTCACGACTAACACAATGAAAGGGTTTCTTGGTAATCTTGGTCAACATGCAAGTTTTACACTTTTCGGTGTCCATGTCAAAGGTCGGATCAACCCATCCTTAGACATATCTTGCAACCTTTATAATGTACATGACCAAGTCTTGCATGCCGAGAGGATAGAATTAGTCCGATCAAAAGTAGACACAAAAGTCGAAATAACATTGTCGCGGTAACAGCATATACTATCGGTGGAAACATTAAGCCCGAACATTTGATTACATAAATAACCAAAACCAATAAAACACCATGCTTAGAAAGCACAAATTTATCGACTCAATAACTTGTTTATAACCATAATTATTCAAAATACTACTTGAAACCAAGTTCTTCCGATATCGGAACATGAATAACATCAAACAAAGTTACAATCTTTCCTAACTAAACATAAGATCTACACAACCACGACCATGCACCAAGGTCATTGACTAATTTCCCATGTGAAGAATAGAACCATCATTCGATGACTCATAAGTCTTGAACCAGCCTTCTATCTTTGCACACATGAACTGTTGCACCAGAGTCAACCCACCACGCAACATCATCATCCCGCACATAAAAGATTCAGACATATGTAACATAATAAATCGAAAAGACTTATTAAACATATTCGACCTTTCAAAGGAGTTGGTGAACCACCACCCCGAACTTTTAGTGCTCGATCCATTGGCGTTACCACCAACATTAACACCCTTGCATCCCTTTTAATGTGACCGCCTTGCCACATTTCCAACAAGTAGGTGTTGCCTTCTTGTTAGGATCCGCCTTGTGTTATCATGAAATTTGCGTTTGCCTTTGTTGTCATTGTACCGTGGAGTTGTTATGCTCCACCATATTGACAATGATGGTCCAAAGAAGATTGCCACTCTTTGGCTTGTCATTATCCTGCACTTGAGAGATTCCTCAATGCGCAGATGACCGCCTAACTCAACTGAGTTAACTCCTCCTTCTTATGTTTCAAGGTATGCTTGAAATCTTTCCAAGAAGGAGGAGTTTGTCAATGACACAAGAGACCGAAATAGCCTCATCCATGTGCATATTGTGTTGTGTAAACCTTCCAAGTATTCCAAGAAGTTCATTGTATTGTTCCATAACCGGTCTTGAATCGCCTATTTTGTAATTTGTGAAATTACTAACAAGGAACTTCTTACTTGATGCATCCTCACCATATATTTGGCATCCAAGGAATCCACAGCTTCTTTGGAAGATTCAAAGTTCGATAATATCAAACAGAGAATCGGACATACCATTGAGTATAAGACCTCTGCATATGTAGTCATCATTCTCCTATTTGCTTCTCCTCCCGATCCGCTCCACAGTAGCATCATCACCATCATCGTGAATTGGAGTAGTCAAGACATAGACCACACTCATGCTTGACAGAAGAAGTGCATCTTCTTCGCCACCTCTAAAGTCCACCCTTCAAACTTATCCATTTTGCAAAGTTTGAAGCCATATGTTTCATAGCAAGAAGCTGCCATTGATTATCACTAAATAGTTTACTTTGATTGTTGGCGATAGCTCCCAAAGAATGGTGTAGATAATCAACTTCAGCAGAATGCAATCGGTTCAAAGAAATGTATAATGGTCAAGAATATGAGATACCACCGGTGGTTACGGATATCACTTGGAATCGTGTGATCACTTTCCAAAGTAAACTATTCGACCATAATGCCCGGTATCACGAATATCTACTTGGGATAAGACCAAATGTAGTTAGAGAATTAGGCACAATTCTTTAACCCTTGCGCTTATAAGTGTTTAGTGTTTTCGTGTATATGTCATGCATGTTCGGATCTCCTATTTATAGGAGGTTACTTTGACCGTCCAATGGAATTATGAGTATTAATCGCCCATTAATAGCCTCATAATTATCCCCATTATAGCCGTTAGTGGTTACATGACCAATTAAACGTGGTCATAATGATGCGCTTGTAATCGCCATTTATCAAGACTTATATCAAGACTTTCATAGTGCTTTCGGTGGTTACACCGATTCGAAAACGCCATCGCTTCAAAGGTAAACACAACTTTGAGATACCACTTCAAAGGAAACACCACCGGTGGAAACACGGATCCCGCCGGCATCGCCGCAAATGGATACACCGATAATCGCAGTTAACCACAACAAGACTTTCACCAAGCACTACCAATACAAACCACTATTAGAGTCGTGGTGTTCATGGACCTTATGGGTGTATACTCAGTACCTCCTAACCCATTATAAGGTGTGAACCATCCCACAAGTGCGCTAAATTTTCCAACAATATTTTGTTTGTAAGGCAATTTTTTTTTAAAAATGGCCAAAGCCAAACAAACCAAACAGACAAAAGAAAATTACACAAATTATTCATGTAGAAAAAGAAAGGAACTATAGCCATTGTTATCGAACATAGACAAACCATAATTGCAATGAGACTCTTTCTTTACAACTTGTCATCGCCAACCAGAATTTTAAATCATGTAGAGATGTTATTTTTTGGCATAGGATCTCAATTGTTCTAAAATTAACACCAATCAAATTGCCACATTTTTTAATCTCTTTTACTTCCCAAAGTGTTTTGGCAAAATTTAATAACGACACATGAAATTTTGCTATTGTGATCTACATTGGTTTTGCTCATTTTGTATGTTTGTTTTATCTTTTATTTTGGTAAAGGGAGTTACCCCGGTAAATATATTAACCAAAAAACCAAAGTTAAGAACAAAAGGAATACGGCTGAAGTACCACATTAACCTCAAGCAAAAGTGCTTGATAAACTAGTGTTCATGACAGGCTATAAACACAAAACAAACCTAGCTAAAAATTACAAATCACTATAACTAGGAATAAATGCAAAATTGGCGAACTCTAGCAAGAAAGCATCTTGAAACCAGGCGAGCATCCCGCCATACCAGCAGCAACATAATGTGAGCAAAAGATCCAAATAAGGCCGCCTCCTTAAAAAACCTTTTCGAGAAAAACCCAATGGGAAAAACCCCGAGAAGGAAAAAAGAGTACGACCCTTACCCGACACTCCCATTATGAGAAAGACTCGTTGTGGGCAACTTCCACCGATCCATTAGCAACAAAGATCTGGTAGTCATAATAAGCCTCAATTATCATAGGAATAGTGGGTACATGACCAATTAAACATGGTTATAAAGCGGTCATAACAACCCACTTGAATGAGTCAAAGTCATTCATATTAATCAACGCAACACTACCGGAGGAACCATTACACTAGCAAGATGAACCAATACACTACCAAGAGGAAACATCGCCATTACACTAGCGAGTAACCAATACACTAGTAGCAAGAACAAATACACTACCAAGAGGGAACCACCGCCATTACACTAATGAGTAACCAATACACTGGCAAGACTAACCACTATTGAGTCGTGGTGTTCAGGACCTCATGGATGTACACTCCACTCCTTACACAAAACCATGTGAACTAATCCCACAAGTGCACTAAATTTTCCAACAAAGATGAACCACCGTCATGAAAACTTGGTTAAAAAGCGCTAACTAAAAACATGCATCATAATTTCTGATATTTCAGGTGAATAAGCGTTTAGTTTGCAACGGGTTAATCTTAGGGAGGGTGAGTTCTTCATTTTTATACAATTTCATCTTTCTCATTTCTCTCCTACATCTCACTAGATGGGCTTTGTGGGTTGTTTGATGATGGGTCTAATAAGCCTAATGTACTATTTTGGCTAAATTCTGGGCCAAATGAGATAGATAATGAGCTATAAAAAAAGTTATATTATATCATTCTTGATTTCGTGTGTATTATTTACTTTGATTTTTTGTCGTTGGATGCTGTCAAGGGAAAAATTGATGTTTATACAATGGATTAAGATTCTTTCAATTTTGTTTGTAAAAAAATATTACCGATCATATTTATAAAAACTTGAGGGAATCTCAATTTATATTTTTTTCATGTTTAACATAGTTGATAGGTCATGGATTGTGACATTGTTATTTTTGTGGTAACAAAGCTTTCTAATATCTTGTTTACATCATATATTTCTCAATATCAGATTCAGAATATTATTCTTACAATCAAGTTTATCTTAGCACATAATATTATTTTGTCCTTGTGCTAGGACATTTAATCATTGATTGCCCACAAAGAACTACGAGATATCATGTATTTTGCGCTTAAATTCTTAGACAGATAACTACGCCGTCTTGCTTTGTAAAGTAATTATTATTCAACTACATAAAAACATGGATCCTGAATCTCTAAAATAAAAAATATTGGGCACCCATTAAGAATATTAAGTTAACAAAATTAAAAAAAGTTGGGAAATCGTATAAGTTTGGGACATCGGTTTAGCATCGCAGTCCAATTCAATTTTTATCATTAAACTCCGACAACAATCCAAGATCCTAAACATAATACTAATCCAAACACGTATAATACATATACACTCCGATATATAAACAAAGAGCAATTCATTTCTTTAACCAATGTGGGATGTAAATATTTGTGTGTACTTACTAACTGTTTATCTTTTGAAGAGTTGAAGCTACTTGGATGGATATTGTCAAGCTTATTTTGTAGCATGTATCATTAGTTTAATGTTGGATGAAAATATATCGTAAAACCTTTTGACTAACTGATAAAAAAGGTAAACAAGGGTGTATTTAATCCATTGCTTATTTACTAACGGCGATTTATTTTGAATTCTTTCATAATGACTTTCTATCTTTAGCTTTTTTTTGACATTATCGTGTAACCTTTTTATCATTTATTCACCCACTTCATCTAGGAAATATCATTTTCCCGTTGTTTTCGTTATGAAATTGATCATTAATTCATTAGTTTCAACTTAGTTAGTGTACTAAATATGTGACTCGTAAAGAAATAGATTATCAATCTTTGTAAATAAAATATTTGAGTTCACATAAATCTTTTATATAATAAAGGAATTACATATGATTTTGTCAATTCATTCTTACTGAAAAAACAATTGGGCCAATAGGAGAGCTCGATTTCGCCACATAAGAAAAATCATGTGATGTGATTGGTTAATAAAAGTCAAAATTAAATTGATTTCGTGTGTATTATTTACTTTGATTTTTTGTCGTTGGATGCGGTCAAGGGAAAAATTGATGTTTATACAATGGATTAAGATTCTTTCAAATTTGTTTGTAAAAAAATATTACCGATCATATTTATAAAAACTTGAGGGTATCTCAATTTATATTTTTTTTCAAGTTTAACATAGTTGATTTATCACCATTAATTTCATGCGTGAGTATTTACTTTTTCCGTTCTACTTTCTTTGGTTGTGGTCGAGGGGAGATTCAATGAACATCCAAAACATACAGCATGTCTTTTATTGTTGAAATTACATGCCATGAAGTTCAGAGTGGTTGGCATGTTTCTTGTTTGTGCTTTGCATCTATAACAGGAAATCATATTTGCATTTCACGTTAGCTTAAGCCCAAACTCGATTGCTTAGTTAAATGGTATATTCGATGGAATCCATGTATCACCTGCAACACTATAAATATGTAATCAATAGTTCGAGGGTGGGCTTTAAATCACTGGGCTTGGTAGCCGTCTGATGATGGATTACTGGTAACGTGATGGTGATTGTTTGGTTATAGGGGTGTTCGTCCGTTCGGTTATCAGGTTATTCGGTTTATTCGGTTCGGTTAAAATTTTTTTGGGTCAAATCGAAAACCCAACCGAACCGAATTCAAATTTGATTCAACCGAACCCCTATAACCGAAAACTGAACCGATTAACCTGAATTACATAATTTTAATTATTTTTTCATTTAATTATACATATTGTTAGCACAATTTTTTTTTCAAGCTTAAATAATGTTATATTTATATTAAAAAGGAGTTTTAGTAAAACAAAAAATCATATAAATACATAAAAAATATATATTTATATGAATTTGGTTTTCGCCTGGTTTTTGGTTTTCATTGCCAAAACCATATCCAAACCGATAACTGAATATTTAGTTCGGTTCGGTTTGGTTTTGACCAATTCGGTTCGATTACAAATTCAGTTCAATTTTTTTCGGTTCAGTTTGGTTTCGGTTACTATGGATATTACCCGATCCGTGAACACCCCTATTTGGTTATATAAAGCCCACGTTCTGGTAGCTCACTCTCCTCTATTTATTTCTTTGACCAATTGATACATTGTAAAGTTGTAGACGAGTGAGTTATGAATAGATGTATCAAAGAAAGAGAATCCTTTGGTCAAGATGCATTTCAAGATTTAGAGGTACTGTTACCATTGTACCACCAAAATAACTATATCTAAAATATTGCAACTCTTTCACTTAGGTTAATGCACTTGAGCATATTCACATAAATATATTTTAGAAAAGTTTAAATAAAATGTCAAGAACTTATGCAAGTTCTTCCACATGATAGTCGACAATGGGAAAACATATCACGTCGGCGTATCAATCCACATGAAAAACATTTCGAGAAAAAAAGTATTTTGTTAGTTAGTTTTATATTAAGGGTGAGAATGAGTCCTTTAATATGTGAAAAAAATTTAGTATGTAAAATAACTATCCTCTTGCAATATATACACAATAATATATGAAGTATCACTTCTCAACATGTCATCCAATCATCATCAATGATCTTAATGAGCAACATTTTATTTCTTTATTTATATATGAGATTAATAATTGACATTATTTATCAAAAAGTATCTTAAACAAGTTATCTGCCTCACATTTTTATCCTTGTACCAAACCCAAATGTATCATTAACAAGTTACGTGTATCACATTATTCCTTCAAAACCAAACCCAAAAGGCCAAAAGTATGATAAACGAGTTCTTTGCCATAGTGCAAATTGGTTTAACTTCTGAAAAATTTCAGGTGATATAAAGTTTTATGTTACTTTTCTTAAATTGATAATCTAACTTTCATAAGAACAATTATGGACTCGTAACCTTATTAAGACATCTTTTGGAAACAATTGTTAAGAATACATTAAGTTGAAAAAAATTAGGAACTTGTATCATGTTTAGGGCAACCCTGTTGTTGTTGTTTCAACTTCTATTTCAACACCTACAACTAGGGCGCATCAAGCATATACAACTTCTTAACACATATATTTCACATACAATTTGGTATATAACCTAGAACCTTTATGTCTTAAACCTATGTGGGATGTTTGGTTCTTTATCAAAAAGGAATAAGCAAGGTACCTAAATGTTGAAAAAGGCAATTTTAGTATTCTATTTCATACCAGTAACGTATTTAATATACATTTTTCTAATCTATTAATGGAAATCTTCTATGGAGTACACTTCATATTATTGGTTTCATGTGGGTTTACTCCAAAATTTTCGTTCTTCTATCTTTGGTTGTGTTCGGGGGAAAATCGACGTACACGCAACACATCTTTCGTTTCTTGAATTACATGCCATGAAATTTAGTTTCATTGGTACTGTAAAGTATTTTTCATTAAAACCTGATTCAAGTAACTCACTTTGTTCTTTAAATTGGATTTTATGTTATTGTTTACGATAACCGTTTGTATGTCCGTGTGTATTTTGAGTTAAGCAATGCTATTTTTTTGGTTTATGGTTTTAGTTATGTCAAGACAAAAAAACATAGTTACGACAATTATTTCCGGTATCATCTAAGATTTCATTATGTACGTAAGTTCTTGGCAAAATTTCACTCAAAAACTAAGATATGCTTCTGCTTGATAAGAATGGGCGCACATCAACTTGAACATATACCAAGGTTTCAGTAGTTTCAGGAATTTCATGGTATGAGGTGTAAGGTGTTTTAGAAGTGCCAACAGACTTCCCATAAAGGTTAGTCCATTTGTTATCAGTGTGTTGATGTGATAACCATGTTGTGCAGTAAGTTTTGTGTGAGATAAGTGCAGAAGTTTTTGCAGTGTATGTGAAAATATGGAGGGAAGAATAACAATAAAATAAATGTAATTTGATTATTTGATAACTGTCAATACATGCCCTATATATAGTAAGTGAAAAGGTATGTGAGGAAAAGGGATGTGTTGGTTCATTTGAACCAATAGTCACAACCCTTAATATGTAATTGTCATAATCGCTTTTCCAACCATAATAACTGCCTAATCGACCAACTATAATAAGTAGCTAAAGTGTTTGGGCCATTTACCCATTCTAAGACTATGCAAATACATGATCATGTATAAGATCACGGTTGCTATAAATAAAAGTACATATGCTAAGTAGTAAATAATTATCGATATAAAACATGAAATATGAAGAGCATTTGAACTTATAAAATCCAACACTCCTCTCTAAGATCAAATGATCTTGATTGAGGCTTGATGTTGGAATTCTCTTCAATAAGAATTTCAGAAGATATGATTGACGGATTCTCTTGAAGTCTTGGATTCTCGCTAAAGAAGTGATTCTGCGAAGTAGTAAAACCGTAGTTTGTTTCATGGATATAGATATTCTGTATTTTATAGTTAGTTAGGATATGCATGAGCTTTATTAGGAAGTGATTATATATGTTGGTAGTTATTCGTCCCAAATCGTGGTTTAGATAATCAACTTCAATAGAAACGATCAACTATTTCAGCAGAAACAAACAATGGTCGTAGAATGATACCACCGGTGGTTACCGGATATCACTTGAATCGTGTGATCACTTTCCAAAGTAAACTATTCGACCCTAATGCCCGGGTATCACGAATATCTACTTGGGATAAGACCAAATGCGCTTAGAGAATTAGGCACAATTCTTTAACCCTTGCGCTTATAAGTGTTTAGTGTTTTCGTGTCTTTTCATGCATGTTCGATCTCCTATTTATAGGAGGTTACTCTTGACTGTCCAATGGAATTATGAGTATTAATCGCCCATTAATAGCCTCATAATCATCCCCATTATAGCCGTTAGTGGTTACATGACCAATTAAACGTGGTCATAATGATGCGCTTGTAATCGCCATTTATCAAGATTATCTCAAGATTTCATAGTGCTTTCGGTGGTTACACCGCTCAGCTGAAACGCCAACGCTTGATGTAAACACAACTTCGGTGAGATACCACTTCTGGAACATCGATCCCGCTGGCATCCGCTCAAAGGAAACACCGATTATTAGTGTTAACCACAACAAGATTTTTCACCAAGCACTACCAATACATACCACTATTAGAGTCGTGGTGTTCATGGACCTTATGGGTGTACACCTGCACCTCCTAACCCATTACAAGGTGTGAACCATCCCACAAGTGCACTAAATTTTCCAACAATCCTCCCAAATTTAGTTCACTCCTTTGCATGTAAAATAAACATCAAGCAAAACATGTGCATAAACGAAAATGTCCCGAGGATTGAATTTCCATCTTAGTAATTACACGTTCAAATATTCGAGAATCGTGGTGTTCTAAGAATTGAACCCTTCAACCCATTTGAATACCAAGATAACTACACACAAGTTTTCAAACACTTAAAAGCTCCCGACACTATACAAGCCATGTGTCCATATCCAAATTCATAAATGTTGTAAAGCTAAAATCCAAAAGCTTCTCTCGGCAAAACTTCAACATTTACATAGGTGGTTCCTCTTTAGTCATGCTCCCGCCAAGCACTTTTTCAAAGAAAATATAACCATTAAGAAGTAAAGACTTCATCCTCCTTTCAAAGAGTTCCGAGCACAACCTTGGGATGTAAATAAAACATGTGCTCCAAATCCATCGAATGTTCGACTTTCCACATTGAACTCAGCTCCTAAGTTTCCTCGTGAGGAGTTGGGTGTCCTAGCATTCAAAGACTAAATTGGACTTAAACCCATCCCTTTAGCGACTTTATAACCAAGTCTCTAGCCAAACCCTTCGTCAAGTGATCGCCTAAGTTCATTGAGATCTCACAAACTCTATAGATACCACCCCATTCATGATAAGCTCACGAATCATGCTATGTCCGACACCTAAGTGTCTAGACTTACCATTGTACATTTGGCTATAAGCCTTAGCCAATGTAGTTGCACTATCACATCGGATAGAAATAGGTGCTATAGGTTTAGCCACAATGGAATCTCAAGAAGCAAGTTTTCAACCATTCAACTTCTTTACCAAAGAAATGCTAAAGCCACAAATTCATTTCCATTGTTGAACCGGTGATGCAAGTTTGCTTCTTGGATGCCCAAGAAATTGCACCTCCACCAAGTAGGAATACCCACCACCGGTAGACGAATTGTCTTCGAGTTATCGATCCAACTTGCATCGCTGTAACCTTCCAACACCGATGGGTAACCAGATATGAGAGACTATAATCCATAGTTCTCTTCAAATACTTCAAGACCCTTTGAACTCGCTTGCGTTGATGAGCACTAGGATTACTAGTATACCGCTCAATTTTCCCACCGCAAAACCAATATCGTCTTGTACAAGTCATGGCATACATCAGCAGCCAATTACCCTAGAATACTCAAGTTGAGATACGCCTTGCCATGATTAGGCATCGCCTTCACAAGTATCCATAGGTGTACTCACTCGAGTACAATCAAAGTAATTGAATTTCCTCGACCTTCTCAATATAATGAGACCGAGAGATAGAAATTCTATTACTTTCATGTTTAATCCTTATACCAAGGATAACATCGCCTCCCCATGTCTTTCATGGAGAACCTTGATGACAAAATTCCTTTGTCGTCAACTCGATTTTGGTCAGGCCAAAGATCAACATGTCATCAACATATAGACAAATGATGACTCCTTTACCGATTCATCAAATTTGCTATATACACATTTGTCGCCTTGGTTAAGAACATAACCACTAGACAAAACCACTTCATCAAACTTTTGATGCCATTGCTTAGGTGCCTGCTTAAGTCCATAAAGAGACTTAATCGCTTTACACACCTTGTTTTCATTGCTCGCATGATGAAGCCCCGAGGTTGGTTCATATAAACCTCCTCTTCCAATTCACCATTCAAGAAAGTCGTTTTCACATCCATCCGATGAATAACCAGATTGTGAATAGATGCCATAGCAATCGCCAGCCTTATGGTAATCGATACGAGCCACGTGGGCATAAGTATCAAAATAGTCTATTCGACTTTTGTTTAAAGCCCCGAATGACTAGTCTAGCCTTGAACTTTTCAATAGTTCCATCTACCTTCATTTTCCTTTTGAAAATCCATTTGCAACCAAGAGGTTTGCAACCGTGAGGTAGATCAACCAACACCAAGTGTTGTTGCCCATGATGGAATCCATCTCATCATTGATTGCTTTTTCCGTAAAGCAATGTCCGGGACTTCATTGCTTCTTCAAATGTTTTGGGGTCATCCTCAACAATGAAGCAATAGGAGTATTGGTCTCGAGACCTCATCCTAGTACCTTCAACTAAGTATAGTTGAAACTCGTGTCCAAATGACTTTGGAGTCCCGACCCTTTGCTCTTCCCGAGCACACGTTCGTGTTGTTGAACCACAACCTCATCGTGGACCACCGATGGTTCATCATCGTGGACCTCGATACACCAAAGGTCATGAGTTCCATTAGGAATCCTCGACTTGGTCTAGGGACCCGATGAGAATCTATTCTCATCAAAATCGCATCCCTTGATTCAATTATTGTGTTAATCGAAACATGTTCATTAGGTTCAATAACATAGAACCTAAAAGCCTTGGAATGCTCAAGATATCCAACAAAGATGCAATCAATGCCTCTTTCACCCAAAGTCTTTTGCTTTGGATCGTGAGTCTTACAACAAATTTCTACAACCCCAAACCTTGAGATAGTTCAGTTGGGTTTCCTTTTAGTCCGTAGTTCATAAGGGGTAACCTTGTTCCTTTTGTTGGGAACCCTATTTAATAAATAGCAAGTCGTTAACATAGCTTCACCCCGTAACCTTGACTCACCCCGAATAGGACAACATGGAATTAACCATCTCCTTCAAGACTGCTTTTCCTTTCGTAAATACCATTTTGCCGAGGAGTATAAGGGCGTCGTTTCATGGATTATTCCAACAGATCGAAAGTCTTGAGTATCCATGTACTCACCTCCCTATCGGTCCTTAATCTTTTGATTAAAGACCCAAGTTGTAATTCAACTTCGCTTTTAAACACTTTGAATTTATCTAATGCTTCATCCTTGGTATGTAATAAATAGACATAACAAAATCTAGAAGCATCATCAATAAATGTCACAAAGTACTTTTACTCCCCAAAGAAGGAGTGGCATGCAAATCACACAGTCACTGTGAATAAGCTCCAAGACCTTAGTCTCACGACTAACACCGAAAAGGTTTCTTGGTTATCTTGGTCAACATGCAAGTTTTACACTTTTCAATGTCCATGTCAAAAGGGATTAAACCATCCCTAGACATATCTTGCATCCTTTTATAGTGAACATGACCAAGTCTAGCATGCCAAAGGTTAGAATCACTCGATCATATGTGGTCACAAAAGTCGAAATAACATCGTCTGGTAATATTAAGCCCGAACATTTGATTACATAAATAACCAAAACCAATAAAAACACCACATTTAGAAAGAACAAATTTATCGATTCAATAACTTGTTTATATCCATGATTATTCAAAACACTACTTGAAACCAAGTTCTTCCTTATATCGTGAACATGAATAACATTAAACAAAGTTACAATCTTTCCGAACTAAACCTAAGATCTACACAACCACCGACCATGCACCAAGGTCGTTGACTCATTTCCCATGTGAAGAATAGAACCATCATTCGATGACTCATAAGTCTTGAACCGCCTTCTATCTTTACACACATGAACTGTTGCACCGAGTCAACCCACCACGCAACATCATCATCCCGCACATAAAAGATTCAGATACATATGTAACATAATAAATCGAAAAGACTTATTAAACATATTCGACCTTTCGGTGAGTTGGTCAACCACCACCCCCGAACCATTAGTGCCGATCCATTGGCTTTACCACCAACTTTAACACCTTTGCAATCCCTTTTAATGTGACCGCCTTGCCACATTTCCAACAAGTAGGTGTTGCCTTCTTGTTAGGATCCGCTTTGTGTTATCATGAAATTTATTTGCCTTTGTTGTCATTGTACCGGTAGAGTTGTTATGCTCCACCATATTGACAACAGATGGTCCAAGAAGATTGCTACTCTTTGGCTTGTCATTATCCCGCACCTTGAGAGATTCCTCAATGTGCGATGATCGCCCAACTCAACAAGAGTTAACTCCTCCTTCATATGTTTCAAGGTATGCTTGAAATCTTTCCATGAAGGAGGAGTTTGTCAATGACACAAGAGACTTTGATAGCCTCATCCATGTTCATTTGGTGTTGTGTAAACCTTCCAAGTATTCCAAGAAGTTCATTGTATTGTTCCATAACCGGTCTTGAATCGGTCATTTTGTAATTTGTGAAATTACTAACAAGGAACTTCTTACTTGATGCATCCTCACCATATATTTGGCATCCAAGGAATCCACAGTTCTTTGGAAGATTCAAAGTTCGATAAATATCAAACAAAGAATCGACATACCATTCGAATAAGACCTCTGATATGTAGTCATCATTCTCCCACTTGCTCCTCCTCCCGATCCGATCCACGTGAGCATCATCACCATCATCGTGAATTGGAGTAGTCGCACATAGACCACACTCATGCTTGACGAAGAAGTGCATCTTCTTCGCCACCTCCTAAAGTCCACCCTTCAAACTTGTCCAAATTTAGCAAAGTTTGAAGCCATGTGTTCATTGCGGCAATTGCCATTGATTATCACTAAATAGTTTACTTTGATTGTTGGTGGTTATTCGTCCCAAATCGTGGTTTAGATAATCAACTTCAAAGAACGATCAACTGCTTCAAGAGAAACAAACAATGGTCGTAGATAATGATACCACCGTGGTTACCGGATATCACTTGAATCGTGTGATCACTTTCCAAAGTAAACTATTCGACCCTAATGCCCGGGTATCACGAATATCTACTGGGATAAGACCAAATGCGCTTAGAGAATTAGGCACAATTCTTTAACCCTTGCGCTTATAAGTGTTTAGTGTTTTCGTGTCTTTTCATGCATGTTCGGATCTCCTATTTATAGGAGGTTACTCTTGACTGTTCCAATGGAATTATGAGTATTAATCGCCCATTAATAGCCTCATAATCATCCCCATTATAGCCGTTAGTGGTTACATGACCAATTAAACGTGGTCATAATGATGCGCTTGTAATCGCCATTTATCAAGACTTATATCAAGATTTCATAGTGCTTTCGGTGGTTACACCGCTTGCTGGAACGCCACCGCTTCATGTAAACACAACTTCAAAGAGATACCACTTCGGTGGAACATCGATCCCCTTGGCATCGCTCTGGAAACACCGATTATTAGTGTTAACCACAAGATTTTCACCAAGCACTACCAATACATACCACTATTAGAGTCGGGGTGTTCATGGACCTTATGGGTGTACACTGCACCTCCTAACCCATTACAAGGTGTGAACCATCCCACAAGTGCACTAAATTTTCCAATGCCTTTGTCTATAAAAGGAACACATTAGTATGAATGAGGTACGGTTTTGAAAACAAGTTTTAGTTTTATTAAAAGATCCATAGAGGATCAAAGCATTCTTAGTAACTATTGTTCTTACTTGTGTTTGTTTTCCGCTTTAGAATACAAGTAATGAGACCGTCTATTAGTGTGTTTGTGATTACATAAACATTACTAACGATCCACGAAAAGATCTATCAAGGTCTTAGGTTCAACACTTGATCTTTGTCTTCGTCTTGGTGTAATCAATCGATGATGGTGAAATCATCGATGATTTTAGTGTCCCTTCTTCCCTTCCGATCTTGCTTGTGCTTGTCGTCTCTTCTTCATTCAGAATGCTCATCTCATGTGTAACCACCGGTAAATTTCACCTCGTATTAAACTAATATAATATTCTAACAAAAGAATACTTATCCATTTTCTACGTCCAATTTTTTTTTAAGAAACGATATCCATTTATTTGATCACAACCACTAGCCAATGTAATGAACCTCACATCTTTAATAAACATGAACATCTTTATATATAAAACTATAAAGGTTCTCAACGTTTATTTACCACCTTACGTTATTTCATTAACGTACAATTATTAAACTTTCGAACTAAACGTTAGCCATTTATTAGAGTTTTCACGAAGCCCTAATTTATTTTAACTAAGATTTTACACAACTAAATCATAGTTATTAAAGTACAACATTTTATACCTAGAGTACAAGTCATTAATGCACGGAACCTAGCTATACTTTAATTTCCGTTAAAACCCTAATTTACAAATCTTATGATTTTATGTAAATAAAATCACAAACTAAAATTAAGGATATATATGAAACTTTACCAATTTCCAAGGTACAAGTTTATTAAACCAATGTACAAGTCATTGATGCATAAAAGTATTCATGTAATATAAAATTCATTATAAACCTTAGTGTACTTAATTTCAAGCACATTGTACAAACCTTTCAAGCACAAGTCTTAAAAATATATTTTATTTCTAGCAAGTACAACTAAACAATGCTAATGTACAAATGATAATGCACCAAAACTTAAGCCTTTATTATTATTTATTTACATGTAAATTATTTAAACAAGTAATTGTCTAAAGAAGTTAGCAACCTAACTAAGTACTTATACCATTTACACAATAGGTACAACAATACAAGCCCTAGGTACAACCCTTTTATGCCTAACGCCCCCCCCCCTAATTACCCTAGTTAAAATTGAACTAACTAGTTACTACTTAGTTACCTAGTATTACATGTAAAGGTCCTAACCACAAACTAGTTGCTTGCACCAAATATTTACACATCACTCTTTTACTAAGAGATTTTACCATGGTCAAAATTGGTGGGTAAAACTCTTGGCTAGAGTTTTACCACACCTCTTCATATCCCCTTGAAACCACATGAACCTCCCATGTGTATTGGAACACCTCACCATGTCTCTTCACTTGTGAGACATGGTGACCTAGCACTTGGAAAACCATGCACTTCTCTAGCCTATATAAACGCCCCATATCCCCTTCTCTTTAAGTCCCATACAACACACACATTATATCATATCCCTCACACATCCCACGCACCATACAATATTTCCCATACTCACATATTTACTGAAAATTCACCCTAAGTAATGAAGCAAAGGAAGGAAGAAGTCTTGTTCAACTTAGAAATCCATTTGGTCTCATTGTTGTTCTTGTCAAAATTCCAAGCATGTAAGTCTTTTAAACTCATCCTATTTCGTTTTAACTTTTAATATCAATTACATACTGTTAAAAAGGATTTTATAAGGAACACGTAGCAATTTGAATCATTTAAAACGAGTACACGAGTCAAAAGTTATGGTCTAAAGAAGTTGCCAAAATCTGTCAGGACTTTCGTGGGATGTAACACTCTGCACGCCAAACGAGGAATTTCTAGTCCGTTTCATGAAAAGTTAAAGCACGAAAGTTGTCCGAACGACGTTTTCTTCAAAAACTCGGTGCACGGGTCTAGAAAACGATAACTAAGGCATAATTTAATAAAATCCCAACAATTGTTATGTATAAGTTACAAAAACAGCCAACACCCCCTACTTGCGCCCCATTTATTTGCATCATGTCAAAGGTATTAGGGTCAACCAAAGTACCATTGTAAACACCACCTAGGACACGCTAGAACGCCCCCATAACCCGGTTAAAAAGCCTAGTCGTTATGTGTAAGAACAGCCCGTCATTTTGGTCAAAAGTTATAAACACCAAAAAGCTTTTTACAACAAGTATGTGGGAAAACACGGGATTTTTGATAAATTTGATTAGGAACTATCTTAGAAACATTAGAAATGGATAAAATCACATTTCTCAAGTTCGCATGCAAAAGATATAGAGTTTTATGGTTTAAAAACGAAAATTGTCGTTTGGCAAGAATAGCCTAAGTACCCTTTTTCCGTAGTTAATATCTTGCAAGCTAAAAGGTTTCAAAGTGCGAGGTTTACACCGTCTTAAAGAGCTTGCTGCAAAGTTGTTAATGCCCCAATAACGTCTTTAAAAACACTTATAGTCTATTTTATAATTAACCACAAAGAGGGTGACTCATGAAATTTTCATAAATAAGCCTTGTGTACATTTTCAAAAATTGAGTCGTGGGAGTTATAGGATGATGGGAAATAACTTAAAAGAGTTAATAAACATATTACAACGTCTCTAGGTGACCCCGTAAAGTTAATGGGTTAAAATGAAATTTTCATAAACGCGTCGTGCGCAGCGGCCATGTTCGTGGACTTGTATCTTTCTAATCAAAGAGAACTAGGATATGAGACTAATACCATTTAGAAGAGCTTACAACATAGTATTTGAATGGTCAAATGCGATGTAGAAACACTAGCTTGCCTCGTTTAAAATCGGCCCTCTTTTAGCCCCGTTATCGCCCAAAAACAACAAAAAGCACATAACCCCCTTACTTTGTAAAATCACTGCGACCAAACCGTAAGAACTTAAGACTTCTAGTTTGAACCATTAGAAAGACTACCGGACAAACTCTTGAAGGGATCAATAACGTAGTAAAAACCTTTTAAGGCCTCACTTATATTTACCCGCACTTTTGTCAATTTAGGCCTAAAACAAGTGAATTTTCTTATAAAACTACAAGTATAAAATTGTAATTTTGAAAGATTAAGTTTTCTTGGGCTAAAATGTAATTTCTTCAAAGTTAACTATATAAGGTCTAATTTTGTCAATAACCCATAGTTGAGGGTTTAAAGTGTCGTTTTGAAAGTACAAGGATAAAAACTGTAAATATTTAAAATTGTAAATTATAACATTTTGGAAACATAAATTATTTAACAACTTTGGTTTTGATAAAATTTATTAACAATCATTCGAGCCATAAAATAAGTAAGATAAGTATTACCAATTTTGAAGAGACTTCATGTTATCTAATTATCAATAAAGCATTATCATCGCATAAACTAGAACTCGAATACTAAAACATGACATACCAACCTGGTGTCAGAGAGAAGGCACATTTTATTCATGTTACTTAATTTGTTTTCCATCCAGACTACTGTAACATCAAGGTGAGTCATAGCCCCTCTTTTCCTTATTTTGAACGTTTTGGGGGAGATACATGCTCAAATATTGCTTGATATGTTTACATTTATTTTAAACTCTTATGAATTACTATGAGTTCATAGCCCCTACCTTTACTTGGTTTTAAACTGTTTTGGGGGAGATACATGTTTAACTACTCGTTTTTACTTTCACAAGTACTCTAAAGCTTTTACATACTACTATGAATTCATAATCACACTTTATATGTTTTGCTACAAACCTGAACACAAGTACTATCTTTATGCGATCCTGATTGTTATTGCCTAAGTTATACACTATTGCCACTAAAAGTCCCTCTATCATGAGCCATTAATCACTTGCGAGTGAACGCGAATATAGTGAATAGATCTATTGGCAGTTGACGCCCCATTTGTGTTAGCCGGATAGGTAACCAAATGCACTTTATTTGAGAATACTAGGAGAATGGCAAACTTCACCGAGGGCATTGTTGCTCACATCATTACTATGATGTCCAGAACTTACGTCATTTTATGACGCGTTCGTGTTAAGGTTTGCGTTCATGAGACTTAAGGCAATATATATTGTGTTGCAATGATACAAATGTCGCAACTCTCGAATTTATGGGTGCAACAACATGGCCCAACCTTGAAACTCGTGTTCAAATGATTACTAAACAAACGAACTATGGGTGTATAACAACATAACCCACTACTTATTTTATCGATATCTGTATTTATTACAATAATCGCTCAAATTCGAAACTATTGAACTCAACTGTTTTATCTATAAACTCTATGAAATCACCAACCTTTGTGTTGACACTTTTAGCATGTTTATCTCAGGTTCATAATTTACGAGGATGGCATGGAATGGCACGGATACTCAAGAAGGCTATATTATCATTCGAAAACGTATTTAATAAACTGTAAAACCACCGGGACCTCATTTTGTAAACTCGATATTTATATAAATCGAATGATAAATCTTTTAAAACGACTCAATTAGGGTTCGTTTTACATTGATATAATCATGTTGTGCCATGAAGTAATACCCGCCTTGAATTCACTGCGTGTATCTCGAAATTGGGGGTGTTACGAGTATGGTATCGAGCCTCGCTTATAGAGGAACGGGTCTAATTGAGACCTAAACTATAACTACTTTTTCACAAAAACATTTTATATCGCTCTCCGTGCCTTCCATCCTCCAGGTAATTATGTGACTTTTAGACAGTTCATGCTACACAAACACTTTAGTATACTGATATATACTTCTGATCACTTTATACAAATTAAACATACCTGCATATGCCTATTCTAAGGCATTATGACTTAATCACATTTCCCGAGCATGTACCTACTTTTATATTTTTTCAAATTTATGAAACCTTCTCAAGACATTGTAACCAATTACAATGGTCTCTCCTACTTATCTTATTTACACTAAATATATATACTCACCAACTATTTTGGCAACTTTCCTTGATATTCTTACTTCCATCCCTAAATGATGAGTGAAAACACTCTTTCTGTACTCTGAAAATACCCGAATCTCCTTGTAACTCATCAGTTAAGTGCGAATGTTAAATCAGAAATTCTTAAGTAGGATGACTTACAATGTCTTTATTTAAATAGATTGGGACGCCTTTTTATTTAAATAAAGAAATTGTGAATCGCCGAACTATAAGTTTATATTTCTTTATTTACATTGTGTGGGACGCCTCTCTACGTAAATAATGAATTATAGATAAGTGGGTTTATTTGTATCTGAAATGATAAGTACAAACTCGAGGATCATAAAAATTCACAAAGATATATGGCAAACACAAATAACGTAAATTTTTTTAGAATCCATAAATATTAATACATAATGATATAATTAGCATCGGTAGTGCTAATGTTACAAAAATCACCAAATAAGGTATGGTATCGCCAAATGGTTGATCCGCCAAGCTAATGAAAAACACGACTACACCTATGAGAGCGAGAATCATGACTGGATGCAGTATCTTGATTTTTCTGTATAACAAATATAAATGAGTTATTAAGTATGGTGAATGAAATAACAAGAGACGTAGCTCAATATATAAACAATACTAAACGCTTCATTTTTTATAACAAGAAGTGAGCTTCAACCAATTAGTAAAACAAACAAACACAACCCACATTTAGATTAAAAGGGCCTCGGCCTAGATTACATAAACAAACACACCATTAAGCATATTTGGGTTTCAACCCAACAACCAACACAAGACCACAACTTAATACTAACGCGTACGATTACAAAATGACAATAATTAAACAACAATTTATAATGCTATTACCCCCATAATTTATCCACGCCGATGGCTAGGATCACAAGTGGTACAAGAATCACTAAGATCACGGCTAAGAACTCGTAATCTTCATCCGTAACATTGGCTAAATAGATAGCAGATATTACAACATACACGAGTGCAACAATGGTTATAATATGCAGCATCTTGAAGTATGATAAGAGAAATGTAGGTGGAAAAGTTAGTATGAAAGAATGAGGATTAAAATGGGGTATTTATAAAAAGAAAAGTGACCGTTGAGGGTACTGTTCCTGACCGTTGGGGGATACTGTTCATGAACGTTAAAAATTACTGTTCACCTTACTAAGGAACAAACTAATTCATCATCTACAAAAGCTGAGGTTCAAAAACTTTCTCTCATTCGAATTTTTTTTCGATATTAATAATTTGATTTTCATAAGCCATTATGAACCATGTTATTTAAAAAAAATTAATAACAATCTTCATTCAAAAATTAAATTTTTCTTAAGTTTATATGACCTTTAGAATAATGTTATTCACATGTAAAAACAATAAATTCTAACTTATAAGCTTTCACAAGTGAAACCACATTTCATCCTCATTACTTCAACATTTAACATTGACTGAATCTCGGGACGAGATTCAATTTAAGGGGGTGAGACTGTAACCACCGGTAAATTTCACCTCGTATTAAACTAATATAATATTCTAACAAAAGAATACTTATCCATTTTCTACGTCCATTTTTTTTTTAAGAAACGATATCCTTTTATTTGATCACAACCACTAGCCAATGTAATGAACCTCACATCTTTAATAAACATGAACATATTTATATATAAAACTATAAAGGTTCTCAACGTTTATTTACCACCTTACGTTATTTCATTAACGTACAATTATTAAACTTTCGAACTAAACGTTAGCCATTTATTAGAGTTTTCACGAAGCCCTAATTTATTTTAACTAAGATTTTACACAACTAAATCATAATTATTAAAGTACAACATTTTATACCTAGAGTACAAGTCATTAATGCACGGAACCTAGCTATACTTAAATTTCCGGTTAAAACCCTAATTTACAAATCTTATGATTTTATGTAAATAAAATCACAAACTAAAATTAAGGATATATATGAAACTTTTACCAATTTCCAAGGTACAAGTTTATTAAACCAATGTACAAGTCATTGATGCATAAAAGTATTCATGTAATATAAAATTCATTATAAACCTTAGTGTACTTAATTTCAAGCACATTGTACAAACCTTTCAAGCACAAGTCTTAAAAATATATTTTATTTCTAGTAAGTACAACTAAACAATGCTAATGTATAAATGATAATGCACCAAAACTTAATCCTTTATTATTATTTATTTACATGTAAATTATTTAAACAAGTAATTGTCTAAAGAAGTTAGCAACCTAACTAAGTACTTATACCATTTACACAATAGGTACAACAATACAAGCCCTAGGTACAACCCTTTTATGCCTAATGCCCCCCCCTAATTACCCTAGTTAAAATTGAACTAACTAGTTACTACTTAGTTACCTAGTATTACATGTAAAGGTCCTAACCACAAACTAGTTGCTTGCACCAAATATTTACACATCACTCTTTTACTAAGTGATTTTACCATGGTCAAAATTGGTGGGTAAAACTCTTGGCTAGAGTTTTACCACACCTCTTCATGTCCCCTTGAAACCACATGAACCTCCCATGTGTATTGGAACACCTCACCATGTCTCTTCACTTGTGAGACATGGTGACCTAGCACTTGGAAAACCATGCACTTCCCTTGCCTATATAAACGCCCCTTATCCCCTTCTCTTTAAGTCCCATACAACACACACATTATATCATATCCCTCACACATCCCACACACCATACAATATTTCCCACACTCACATATTTACTGAAAATTCACCCTAAGTAATGAAGCAAAGGAAGGAAGAAGTCTTGTTCAACTTAGAAATCCATTTGGTCTCATTGTTGTTCTTGTCAAAATTCCAAGCATGTAAGTCTTTAAACTCATCCTATTTCGTTTAACTTTTAATATCAATTGCATACTGTTAAAAGGATTTTATAAGGAACACGTAGCAATTTGAAACACTTAAAACGCAGTACACGAGTCAAAGTTATGGTCTAAAGAAGTTGCCAAAAATCGTCCGAACTTTCGTGGACGTAACATTTGGGCACGCCAAACGAGGCATTTCGGTCCGTTTCATGAAAAAGTTAAAGCACGAAAGTTTTCCGAACGACGTTTTCTTCAAAACTCGAGCACGGGTCTAGAAAACGATAACGGCTGAATTTAATAAAATCCCAACATTGGTATGTATAAGTTACAAAAATGTACCAACGCCCCTACTTGCGTCCCATTTATTTGCATCATGTCAAAGGTATTAGGGTCAACCAAAGTGCGGTTGTAAACACCACCTAGGACACGCTAGAACGCCCCCATAATCCGGTTAAAAAGCCTAGTGGTTATGTGTAAGAACAACCCATCATTTTGGTCAAAAGTTATAAACACCAAAAAGCTTTTTACAACAAGTACGTGGGAAAACACGGGATTTTTGATAAATTTGATTAGGAACTATCTTAGAAACATTAGAAATGGATAAAATCACATTTCACAAGGTCACATGCAAAAGATATGGAGTTTTATGGTTTAAAAACGAAAATTGTCGTTTGGCAAGAATAGCCTAAGTACCCTTTTTCCGTAGTTAATATCTTGCAAGCTAAAAGGTTTCAAAGTGCGAGGTTTACACCATCTTAAAGAGCTTGCTGCAAAGTTGTTAATGCCCCAATAATGTTTTTAAAAACACTTATAGTCTATTTCATAATTAACCACAAAGAGGGTGACTCGCGGGAATTTTCATAAATAATCCTTGTGTACATTTTTCAAAAATTGAGTCGTGGGAGTTATAGGATGATGGGAAATAACTTAAAAAGAGTTAATAAACATATTACAACGTCTCTAGGTGACCCCGTAAAAGTTAATGGGTTAAAACTGAAATTTTCATAAAACGCATCGTGGCCAAGTGGCCATGTTCGTGGACTTGTATCTTTCTAATCAAAGAGAACTAGGATATGAGAATTATACCATTTAGAAGAGCTTACAGCATAGTATTTGAAGGGTCAAATGCGATGTAGAAACACTAGCTTGCCTCGTGTAAAATCGGCCCTCTTTTAGCCCCGTTATCGCCCATAAACAACAAAAAGCACATAACCCCCTTACTTTGTAAAATCACTGCGACCAAACCGTAAGAACTTAAGACTTCTAGTTTGAACCATTAGAAAGACTACCGGACAAACTCTTGAAGCGATCAATAAAGTAGTAAAAACCTTTTAAGGCCTCACTTATATTTACCCGCACTTTTGTCAATTTAGGCCTAAAACAAGCGAATTTTTCTTATAAAACTACGAGTATAAAAATTGTAATTTTTGAAAGATTAAGTTTTCTTGGGCTAAAAATGTAATTTCTTCAAAGCTAACAATATAAGGGCTAATTTTGTCAATAACCCATAGTTGAGGGTTTAAAGTGTTATTTTTGAAAGTACAAGGATAAAAACTGTAAATATTTAAAATTGTAAATTATAACATTTTGGAAACATAAATTATTTAAGAACTTTGGTTTTGATAAAAATTTATTAACAACCATTCGAGCAATAAACTAAGTATGATAAGTATTACCAATTTTTTAAGAGACTTCATGTTATCTAATTATCAATAAAGCATTATCATCGCATAAACTAGAACTCGAATACTAAAAACATGACATACCAACCCAGGTCGAGAGACGGGAGCGCTTTATTCACATTACTTAATTTGTTTTCCATCCGCATTCATCAGAACATCAAGGTGAGTCATAGCCCCTCTTTTCCTTATTTTGAACGTTTTGGGGGAGATACATGCTCAAATATTGCTTGATATATTTACGTTTATTTTAAACACTTATGAATTACTATGAGTTCATAGCCCCTACCTTTACTTGGTTTTAAACTGTTTTGGGGGAGATACATGTTTAACTACTCGTTTTTACTTTCACAAGTACTCTAAAGCTTTTACATACTACTATGAATTCATAATCACACTTTATACGTTTTGCTACAAACCTGAACACATGTACTATCTTTATGCGATCCTGATTGTTATTGCCTAAGTTATACACTATTGCCACTAAAAGTCCCTCTATCATGAGCCATTAATCACTTGCGAGTGAACGCGAATATAGTGAATAGATCTATTGGCAGTTGACGCCCCATTTGTGTTAGCTGGATAGGTAACCAAATGCACTTTATTTGAGAATACTAGGAGAATGGCAAACTTCTACCTGAGGGCATTGTTGCTCACATTATTACTATGATGTCTGTAACTTACGTCATTTTTATGACGCGTTCGTGTTAAGGTTTGTTTTCATGAGACATAAGGCAATAAGTATTGTGTTGCAATGATACAAATGCTGCAACTACTGAATTTACGGGTGCAACAACATGGCCCAACCTTGAAACTCGTGTTCAAATGATTACTAAACAAACGAACTATGGGTGTATAACAACATAACCCACTACTTATTTTATCGATATCTGTATTTATTACAATAATCGCTCAAATTCGAAACTATTGAACTCAACTATTTTATCTATAAACTCTATGAACTCACCAACCTTTGTGTTGACACTTTTAGCATGTTTATCTCAGGTTCATAATTTACGAGGATGGCACGTGATAAGGTTTTAAAAGGTACCATTTTGAGGGGTCGTTTTAGTCCTTATTTGATCACTTTTGTATCCGTTATTGCTTAATATCGCTCCTTTTCACTTTTTAGGTCTCGTGAAGGCAAAATGTTTGGAATGGTACTTATTTGACCTAAAAGGCGAATATATGAAGAAAATGGCCAAAGTCGAAATCAAGACACTCACATTTGCTTTGAAAGTAGAAGGCGACGTCGGGTGCTTATTGGCGGCGCGTCCCAAGATTTGTGTGACGGTTCGAACTCAAACTCGTGTTTTCAAGAGACGGCGTCTAGTTGTGAAAGAGTAGGTCGTCATTACTCGGGACGGCTAGATGCAATCCGACGACGCCGAAGTCAAGAGGACGGCGTCACGGACATAAGGTGACGCCGTCGCAAGGTTAACGTGGCCAAGACGAAACCCCAATGGCGGCGACACGACGGCCACTAAACATAAGGTGACTCCGTCGCAATTGTAATCTTATATATAGAATCCAATTTTTCGGTCTTTGTGTGGAGAGTCTTTGGAGTAAAACCTAAAACCGAACCTAAGGTGTCTTGTACAGATTTTAGGGTTTTAACCCTATCTTACACCAAGATAAGTCTTTACTTCATTAATTCAATTATGTCTTTGATTATTTGTGTGTATGCTTGCATGTTCTCCATGTCCCGCTAATTTATTTGTGTGTTTGCTTAGGAAGTATGAAACTTAATTATTAAATATTGATTGGTTGTTTCTTTTCTTAGTTGATTAATGATCTAGTAGTGCGATAGATCATTCGTGTATTACTAATGCTTGATTCATCTTTGTGAACCTTAGCGTATAATTACCTGAGAGATTGTAGGCTAAACCATCCGAAGAGCGCCTTAGAGTAGGAGTCTATAATATCTAGTGGATTTTGTAGACGAGACCCTTTGGTAAGTTCAAAGAGTTAGGGAGAAACGCATACCCTACAACTTTAGAAACACAACGCAACTAGGAACAAGACGTGACACTCAACCATCAATAGGAGATAATTAAGGAGTAATACAAACTAAGTAAACACATTTTTAAACTATCATACGAGCACACATTAATTAGACATAGACTCCACAACCTTAGTTTAGATAATTAGATAATAGTAGAGTAATCGGTAGAAATACCAACCCCCAAATCCAATACCCGAGATTCGTACCTTTCCATTTTTCATAAAATATAAAAGATAAAAATAATCTTCCTCAACCTTAACCTTAGCGTAGTAACTCCCTACTAGCATTCCTATTCCCTAGAGAACGATATCAATACCCGTGGCTTACCCTAATTACTACACTACAACGATTAGGTTCATCGCTTAGGTGTTATAAAACTTGCTCAAGAAAAGGAAGTTTCCTTGACCCCGAACGACGCGTGTGGCGTTATCAAGTTTTTGGCGCCACGCCGGAATAGAATAGCTAGTTAGTAGTCCACCTCGTTTAGGTTTCTTTACTTGATTCCTATCAAGTAAATTTTTCTTATTTTAGATTTCTCTTAGTCTATCCCTTCTTCGTAATCTTTGTTCAGAACCCCATCACTTTTCATCATGGAAGGTGATAACCCACTACCATTCATCAACCCACCACCAAATGACCCGCCAAGAGCCCGTACTCTTGGTGAATACTCGAGACCAAGCCACTTAGGCTATAGGAACACCATTGAGCTTCCCGACCAAGCCCAAACTATGGCCTCGCGATCCGACACCATCCGGTTGGTGCAAATCGGATGTGCATTCCATGGACTTTGTTCAAGATCCAAATCAAGATCTCGAGGGATTTCTCAAAATCGCCGATTCCGCCGACCTTGATGCTACTACTCGGGAGACCACGCTACCGCCTCTTCCAATTCTCTCACGGGACCAAGCTAGTAATTGGCTTGAGCGACTTCCACGGCTCCATCTCAAGTTGGGATGATCTTACTCGCCTTGCTCAATTTTTCCCACCGGGAGAACCACTGCTTAGAATGACATCTTGATGTTCCAACAACGCCAAGGTGAATCTCTACGAAGCATGGACCCGATTCAAGGACTTACTTCATAAAGTCCTCATCACGGCATTGATCTTTGGCTCCAAGTCCAAATCTTTTATGATCATGTCAACTTTCCCACTAAGCGATCCATTGACCAAGCGGCCGGTGGAAAACTTAGTGATCTCACCGCGGAAGAATCATGGGAAATAATAGAGGACCTCGCCTCTATGACAACGAAAGTTGGGATGACCCCGTGAGTCGCCCAAACCGTCAAGGCAATCTCCTTGCCTCCTCCCGACCGTGAGGATGATCGAACTTGAAGATCAAGTTAAATTCTCATGAGTTCCTACGAAAATCCTAAATCTTCACACCATGTGAACAAAGCTTCTTCCTCGTGCGAGCCGCTTGTGACCCTCATAACACGCCAAGACTAGCACCGATCCCCGAACACGCCTGCTGACTACGCATCCTCGTGACACGGAGCAGGAGGAAGATTCCCTACAACACCGGACCTAGGAATTTCAATGAAACCCGTGAAGCATGGAAAACAAGCCCGACTTTTATTGGGGACAAACCAAAGAATTCACTTCTAATGATTTCATGGCCCCACCTAACGGTCCTAACCAACAAAACATCAAGGGATGTTGCAAAACCTAGTTGCATCCCAAGAAACCCAATTGGCTAAGCTCTCGGACCGCTTTAATAATCAACAAGCCGAGATGGATAGGAAAATAGACAACCTTTTGAAAGCCATAGCTAGTGATAAGAAGGTTAGTGCTATCTCAACTCCCGAGCCTTCAGCATAGAGATTAAGGATCCAAGCAAGCTAAAGTATGTCCAATTCACAACACCATCGCCTTTAGTTGAACTCGATGAAACAAATGACGAAGAGGACTATACACTTGTGGATGAGGAAATACCCGAGAAGTAGATGAAGTAGACATTGACTATTTCAACAAATTTCCTACGGAAGAAGAACTATCTCGCCACCCTCACTTAGTGCGTGACCTCCGTCATGTATGTTAGGAAAGTCCTCGAATTAAGTTTGGGAACCCTTGGAATCTTAACATACCATGTGTCATAGGACACCTTTTGTGGCAAAAGCTTACATTGATCGCAAGTCCCCAATTAACATAATGACTAGCACCTACTACAATTGGATATTGAAGAAGCCTATTCCAACTAGGCAAGACCCCAATGATCCTAATGTTAGTTGCAATTTTCTTGGTAGAATTAAGGGATTGCCCTTTATGTAGGTAGTTTCACGCTTCCTACGGACTTCATAATTGTGGATGATATTAGCACGGCTATAGACCCTAGCTTGTCGCATGTTATTCTAGGAAAACCTTTCATAGAAAGCACCGGATGACCTATGACCCCTCATTAGAGTAGTGCGATTCAAGAATAAGACCGATGACATAGCTTACCAAATGCCGTTTAAGATTGAGAAGTTTTCATCACTCTCTAATGATGAAAAGGAACTTAAACTATCGGTCTATTATAGGAATGATGAGGATAGGGAGAGGTGTTGATTATGTTATGGCTAAGATTTTCGGATTTTACAAGGATTGCTTGCGCCTAGGACCGAATACAGTGACCAATTGGGAGAGGATGAACTTTAGAGAAGCGCATTTTAGGCACTTCTACAACATAGAATTCCCCATTGGAGGCCGCCAAGAGGCGGTGGTGAGGAAACGAGGGAGGGCGACTACGAGTCTAGCTACAAGACTCTTTAATAAAGAAAAGCGCTTCGTGGGAGGCAACCCATGCTTAATTGTTTGTTTGTTAGTGTCATATATCTTTTATTAATTATTTATTCTCATGTTTAAATTTGTAAAATGCTTTATTTTGTTTTTAACCTCGTCTTAATTGCATATAAAGGTATTTTACATAAGGGATAAGTGTAGGAGGATTACACACGTTTTCAAAAGAAACGTAAACATGAGAATAACAATTAATTGAAAGATATTTATGTTTGTTTGTTCGAGTCAAATGCTTGTATCGAGTCATAATGGATGTTTTGCGAAATTTTCCGATTCTAAAGATGTAAATTTTCCGTAATTTTTCCGTAAAATCGCACCGCTTTTGTCGATAACCGACGGCGTCAGATTGCAACCGACGGCGGAAGGAGTAAAACATCGATTACTTTTCGTTTCGAGCTACTTACAAAATTTTGGAATTTTCCGTGTCTTAATTTTCTTAGAAATTGTAAACATCCATTCCACAAGCATTATATCCTAGTTTAAATCGAGTCTTATATATTATTACCGCCGATTTTACGCGAAGGTTTCGCTTTGTTTTCTTCAAGTGTGCGGTTTAGTTTATCAAGAGGAAGTTACATAAGATTGGAAGGAGCTTTCACGCAATAACTCTTCTTGAAAAAGAATTTAACCACCACTTTACACGGATCCTACCGAGCTAATCGGGGAGTATTAGTTTCTTTCGCTTTTAATTACCTTCTTTATCATAACTTTGATATTTTGGGAACATTGGGGACAATGTTCGGTTTAAGTGTAGGGAGGGAAAATAAACGGAACTTTGAAACTATGCTTATCCTTGATTATTTGCTTTGTCCAATTGCACTTTTGTAATAAACCATGAGAAAATATCGGTTAGGGTAATTTTGGCACCAAATTTAAAATTTTCATGACATATAGGAGTGGGCCATTAGTCTTAACAAAAGCGCCTCACGGATAAGAAGTTATATGACTAGCACAAAACCCTTACCACCCAAATTCCACCCAAAATGCGAGGATCGCCTTAGATTAGTAGGAATTAAAAGCATTCATCTTTAATGCTTAGAGTGTGAACCGTAGTATATTAGATTCTAGAACTTGTTTTGTGATGCATTCGAGATCGCAAGTGAGACTACACTTGTGTAGTTAGGAATAACCAAATGATAAGAGGCATTAGGATAAACCCTTGTTTGATACCCGTAATATAATTACTTCTTCCACATCGGTTGAGTAATTCCCCACACCCTTGCGTTGTACTCATCTTTAGTACACGATACCCCTAGTTAACCCCTCGAGCCTATCCTTTTCGCGGTTCTCGTGATGTTTCGGTTTTTCCGAATATCAATGAAGAGCATTGTTTACACCCCACCCCAAATATACACCCAAATCGCCTTAGCCTACCCCTTATGCACTCACTTTTAGTGCAAATGTTTGTTATCACCCTAAACCCTTAGTTCAATTATCTAGTTGCTTGCATAAGTTGCTAAGTCAAGTCATATCCTTTGTATACGCTTTTGGGACGATTGGGATTCATGGGAAAAGTTAAAGTTTATGAAATGACGGAAGGAACGTTAAATTCAAATTCCTTTGTTTGCGTAATAATGTACCCCAAGTGTTTTGATCTTTTCAATTCAGTCAAATTAGTGTTAGAGTAATAAAACTCAAGTGTAGGGATGTGCTTATAAATCCCTATCATTTTGATGTACCGTAGAGGATGGTAGAGTAAAAGTGTATGAAAAAAAAAAAAAAAAAAAATCGAAAAAATAGAAAAGAGAAAAGAAAAAAATAGAGTGATAAAAAAAATAAAATAAAAAAAAAAATATATATATATATATATATATATATATATATATATATATATATATGGCTACCATCCTACATCTATCCTTTAATTTATGTTTATTTATTTCGCTTATCTAGAGTTTAGAGTGTCGAGTCTTGGCTTAGCAACGCCATTCTTCATATGCGCTAACATAAAGATTTTTGACTTACCACCACTAAATAGCCTATCCCACCAAACCCTTATTTCCTACCGTAAGCCCAACATTACAACCCTTTAAAGACCTCTTTGATAGTCTTTCCTAGGTGCTTACGCCAAAGCGATGGAGGTTTGATCTATTCTCAAGCCTATGGTAATCTATGTACCAGACCGGTTAATGAGTGTTTATCTTCCATTTCCAATTTGTTATATTCCATATACACCCGAGAGAGATGCGAGTATCCAAACACCCATGTGAGGTGCTAGTATGTACTTTCGTGCTTGTTATGACTTTTATGGGCTTATATGTGTTGTGGACCGCTTTAAATTAATGCTTCATGACCCCTAACTTATAAATTAATTGGCTAAAAGCACATTTGCTGAGGACAAGCAAATAACAAGTGTAGGGATATTTGATAAGGTTTTAAAGGTACCATTTGAGGGTCGTTTAGTCCTTATTTGATCACTTTTGTATCCGTTATTGCTTAATATCGTTCCTTTTCACTTTTAGGTCTCGTGAAGGCAAAATGTCGGAATGGTACTTATTTGGACGAAAAGGCGCGAATATATGAAGAAAATGGCCAAAGTCGAAATCAAGACACTCACGCTGTCTTTGAAGTAGAAGGCGACGTCGGCCAAAAAGCTATTGGCGGCCGTCCCAAGATTTGTGTGACGGTTCGAACTCAAAACTCGTGTTTTCAAGAGACGGCGCCTAGTTGTGAAAGAGTAGGCCGTCGCTACTCGACGGCCTAGATGCAATCCGAGCGACGCCGAAGTCAAGAGGACGGCGTCACGGACATAAGGTGACGCCGTCGCAAGGTTAACGTGGCCAAGACGAAACCCTAATGGCGGCGACACGACGGCGCCACTAAACATAAGGTGACTCCGTCGCAATTGTAATCTTATAAATAGAATCCGAATTTTTCGCCTTTTGTGGAGAGTCTTTGGAGTAAAACCTAAACCGAACCTAAGGTGTCTTGTACAGTATTTTAAGGTTTTAACCCTATTTTACACCAAGATAAGTCTTTACTTCATTAATTCAATTATGTCTTTGATTATTTGTGTGTATGCTTGCATGTTCTCCATGTCCGGCTAATTTATTTGTGTGTTTGCTTAGGAAGTATGAAACTTAATTATTAAATATTGATTGGTTGTTTCTTTTCTTAGTTGATTAATGATCTAGTAGTGCGATAGATCATTCGTTGTGTACTTAATGCTTGATTCATCTTTGTGAACCTTAGCGTATAATTACCTGAGAGATTGTAGGCTAAACCATCCGAAGAGCGCCTTAGAGTAGGATTCTATAATATCTAGTGGATTTTGTAGACGAGACCCTTTGGTAAGTTCAAAGAGTTAGGGAGAAACGCATACCCTACAACTTTAGAAACACAACGCAACTAGGAACAAGACGTGACACTCAACCATCAATAGGAGATAATTAAGGAGTAATACAAACTAAGTAAACACATTTTTAAACTATCATACGAGCACACATTAATTAGACATAGACTCCCACAACCTTAGTTTAGATAATTAGATAATAGTAGAGTAATCGGTAGAAATACCAACCCCCAACCAATACCCGAGATTCGTACCTTTCCATTTTTCATAAAATATAAAAGATAAAAAATAATCTTCCTCAACCTTAACCTTAGCGTAGTAACTCCCTACTAGCATTCCTATTCCCCAGAGAACGATATCAATACCCGTGGCTTACCCTAATTACTACACTACAACGATTAGGTTCAACGCCTAGGGTGTTATAAAACTTGCTCGAAGAAAAGGAAGTTTCCTTGACCCCGAACGACGCTGTAGCGTTATCAAGACGGAAGGGCACGGATACTCGAAGGCTATATTATCATTCGAAACGTATTTAATAAAGCCAGAAACCACTGGGACCTCATTTTTAAACTCGATATTTATATAAATCGAATGATAAATCTTTTAAAACGACTCAATTAGGGTTCGCTTTCCGTTGATATAATCATAGCCATGAAGTAACACCCAGCTTGAATACCGATGTGTATCACGAAATTGGGGGTGTTACATGATGTGTTTGATAATTGCTATTGAGATCTTCTAGCTTCACACCAAAGTGCTCAATCTTCTTTTCTCCTTGTCTGTTTATGGGTTCTTTCACTGGATTCACTCCATAGCATTTCATTTTGCTTTTTGAAACCAGTCCTTTTGTTTCATTCTGTGAGACCCTGGCAGTATTGTAATAACACTTGAAGACATCCAAGTAGAGATTGTAGCGCCTTTGATCTCTTGACCATGTTTTTAGGCCAAAATTTCAAAGAATATATCCAAACTCATCTCGAGAAAATTACACTTAGGTAGCCCCTAGCGTTTCAAAGCTTATAGAGATCCATTATGGATCTCTATCCCATGGATTCTAGGTGGTATGGGTCCCGGTAAGTCTCTTTTGAGATAGACAAGATAAAACCAATTAAAGACTTTATTGAATTTCTCTAAAACAATCCCATTCTTGACTTATGATAATGTCATTTTGTAATAAATCAAGGAATGAAACATAGTCATTAAAGGAAGTAATTTGAGTAGGATAGTGTACACCTTTTACACGATGAAATCTTCCTCATGTGATATGGTGTCACGGTTCTTCTCTTCCTTGTGGTGAGAACTTTCATCAAGTAATCTGTAAAATCTTCCATGTATCTGTTTTTCCTTTTCTTCATTTTGTTCTAATCAAAATGATAGTCTGATGGGTCCTTGAACATGGGAACAAGTTTACACCTATTCCATTTGAATGTTAATTCTAGACCATGTGCTTCCAATTGTCTTGCAGAAAGGATATTAAAGGATACATCTGGTGTATAGTGTACACCAGGTATGATCAAGATTTCTGATCCTATCCTTATCTGCACTTCTCCAATTCCATGAACAAACAACAGTTTGTGCTGATCTTCAATTTTTTCAACATTAAACTTCTCCTTCAACTTTGCAAACAGATTCATATTAGTGCAAACATGCCTGTTAATCTGGATGCTTATATACCATATCTTGTCCCATCCTTCCTCATCTGTCCCTTCTACCATAAAGTCAGTAGACAGATGAATAAATTCAGGATATGAGATTTGAATTTGTGATGTTTCTGTGTCCTTCTCCAAGTCTGTAGTCTCTTTGTTCTTCCCCTTACTTGGACAGTTTGCAGCAATATGTCCTTTGATCCCACAACCATAGCAAACATATATTTTTGTGTCTTTCAAGATTGCTTTGTGATTATGGAAGTGTATGATTGAACCTTTCAATGTCCTCGCAGCCTCATCTTTAACATCTCTTTACAATCCTTTGAAATTTATGTAATGCATCTTCCAAATCTTGTATCACTTTCTCTTACCTTGCCTATGAATGAACTCTCTTTGGAATCTGTTGTTCATGAATGTCCCAGGCTTTGTGCTCTGATGCTACATTTTAGAAGTGCCAACATACTTCCCATAAAAGTTAGTCCATTTGTTATCAATGTGTGCTGATGTGATAACCATGTTGTGCAGTAAGTTTTGTGTGAGATAAGTGCAGAAGTTTGTGCAGAGAATTTGTGCAGTGTATGTGAAAATATGGAGGGAAGAATAACAATAAAATAACTGTAATTTGATTATTTGATAACTGTCAATACATGCCCTATATATAGTAAGTGAAAAGGTATGACAGAAAAGGGATGTGTTGGTTCATTTGAACCAACAGTCACAACCCTTAATATGTAATTGTCATAATTGCCTTTTCCAGCCATTATAACTGTCTAATCGACCAACTATAATAAGTATCTAAAGTGTTTGGGCAATTTACCCATTCTAAGACTATGCAGTCACATGATCATGTATAAGATCATGGCTGCTTTAAATAAAAATACATATGCTAAGTAGTAAATAATTGTCTGGTATAAAACATGAAATATGAAGAGCATTTGAACTTATAAAATCCAACAAGGTGTTACTATCATTGCAAAACCACATGTCGAGCTCAAGTCATAACATCTTAGAAGCGAAAACGGGCCAGGTTCACACAAATAATTTCTCCGTTATGAAAATAACTATAGTCTACAAGACAAACTTGGTTGAAGAGCATGTAAATATAATCAGTCATCAAATGTTTTGCTGAATATAATGGTATTTACTATTTTGCCTTTCGAAAAATTACGAAGTGTGAATCAGTGGGTGAAGGTTACAACGCACATTAATCGTTAATAGACGCACATGTGATTCATTTTGTCACTCTAGTATATTAGGAGTAGCTAGCAACATCTCTTAATTATCATTGACCTATGTAAAATGGAAAATCATTCCTTATATCCAAAAGCATTAAGAAACAAACATGTTCCAGCTCTATCACGACAACGTTCGAACAATGTAATATCAACTAGGAAGTAAGGAATTAAGTTACTGGGCGGTTTAATGATGGACCGAATCAAAATAAAGATGTATCTCTTTTATTTCTTTTCACTTAAGGTAAGTGCACGTAAGCCTATTTACAAGCATAAGTAAGATCTTATAAAAGCATTAGTAGCTCTTAAGCTTGTTTGCAAGCGAAAGAATGATTTTCCCTACTTCCTTTTACAACCAAGCACAAATATCTAACACATATCTCAACGAGGATAAGCTACACACCATGAATTATATCGTATCAAAATTTGCTTTCAATGAGCGATGTGGGATTATTGTTAGCCCGTGAGCTCAAGCTCGTTTCTAGAATAATCTTTGTAATCATATATATTGTATCATATTATCATAGAATGAATAAATCAAATCAATCATTATCATTACCATTCTACATGGTATATTAATTTTTTTCCGCCACTTTCATCTCTAACCCTAAACCTAAACTTTTCAGCCACCACTTTAATTTTTCCGACCGTCAGCTTCGGCCGACGGTCCGGAGGACTTATATCCTTATCTGTATCATACACTTACTAACCCGTATTCACACTCTCCAATAAATCCCGTCTTAATACATCAAAAAAAAAAAAAGTTTTACAAATCTTGGGTCAAAAGTTGCGGCAAGAAGCAAGGAAGACGCCTTTTCACTTTCTTTTGACGGCAAATAAATAAAAGGAGTGTCCCTTTTATTCATTTGACAAAAAAAAATGTTTTCAACCTTTTGGATTTGGTGGCTGCAGTTGTTTGACCAAAAAAAATGGATCTTTATGTTTTTTTTGGGAAAAATACGCCCCGTTTGTTCGGAAGGTTCTTTGGGGGTTGAAGTTTTAGAACCAAGTTTCATTTTCTCATCTTTTTGTTGTGTTGGTGATTTGTGCTAAAGTTTTAAATCCGCACATTATTATTGTGTTGTTCGTGCTTTAGGTCACGAGCCTGTGTGTTGGTGATTTGTGCTAAGGTCACAAATCCACATATTATTATGTTAATGTCTTGGTTTTCTTTTCATTTCTAGTTTACTACTCGAACCGAAGCTTCAAGATTTCGCTTGGATCACGAAGGAGTGTTAGCCCGTGAGCTCAAGCCCGCTTTCTAGAATGATCTTTGTAATCATATATATTGTATCATATTATCATCACCATAATCACTATTGCCACGTGTGCAAACCACGTCAGATTTCTACTAACAAAAATAAGTTTAATAATAGGGTTTTGGCCGCTAAATAGCTACGTACTTTTTCAAATGTATCGTTTTGGTACATGTATAAGTTTTTGTCCGCTTTTATACGCTTTAGTCCGTTTTCTTCCGCTTTTCTTACGCTTTTACCCGCTTTTATACGCTTTTGTTCGCTTTTATACGCTTTTGTCCTGCGTTTTGCCTGCTTTTACGCTTTTATGTTTTCGTCCATTTTGACGATTCGTCTGCTTTTTTTGTTCTTGTGTCTTTACGCTTTATGTTTTCGCTTATTTTATGTTTTTATGTATTCGTCTGTCAAAAAATGCATTTAAACCAACAAAGGGACAACACGTAAAGATACGGACGAAACCTAAAATAATGATTTAAAACGTAAAAAATGCATTTAAAACGAAAGAAACCGATAAAACTTAAAAATCAGCAAAACAAAAAAACGGATGAAAACGTAAAAACATAATGAAATGAAAATAACGGATGAAATTGTAAAAAGAAACGTAAACGAAAAAAATGATGAAAACGTAACGAAACGGACAAAACGTAAAAATAGACGAAAATGTAAAATGACAAAATTTTATAAAAAATGGATGAAAACGTAAAAACGCGGCGAAACCTAAAGAAACAGATGTAAACGTAAAAAATGGACGAAACGTAAAAATGCATTTAAAACGACTGTGATGAGATGCAATTTGGGACAAACAAGAAGGACTATCTATGTAATTTACTCAAAAATATGCCACATAGGCATTTTGCCGCTTTATACATTCCCAACCGGTTGCGAGTAAACACGCGTGCAAAATGGTACAAAACATAAAAGTACGCAACATAAAATAGAATAGATTTTAGTACACGTACCAAAACGGTATATTTGAAAAAGTACGCGTATATTATACGGCCTAAACCCTTTAAAAAATTAGAGTTCATGCAAGTTTTTCAGGTTCACATTATTTACACCAAATAACTTTTTAAGATTTACCTAATGTAACTAAAGATGACCTGAAACCATAATATTAACTTTAACACATGCTATCCCTATGCACTGTGGTATATAACGTAAGAAAGTTTTATCACATTAGCCTATGTGGGACAAAGGTTGAGGATTAGGGCTGAGCAATCCTGACCGACGATCGATCGACGCCCGACTCCGACCGACAATAACAGACACAAACCGAACTTAATTCGGGTCGGGTCAGGATTCGGTTTGGGTTTTTAGCCTTGTCGGGAGTCGGGTCGGGTCGGGAGTCGGGATTTTTTCGGGATAACACAAAGAAAATCATATAAACCGGTTTGTTTCGGGACTCGGGTCGGGATTCGGGATTACCCGAACTAGAATCGAGTCGGGATTCGGTTAGAATTTTCAACCTTGTCGGTTTCGGGATGGGTCGGGATCAGGATCGGGTCGGGACGGGTTGGTTTCGGCCCGATGCTCAACCCTATTGAGGACAGTTTCATGAAAAAATAACCTAATAGGTTGATTCTCTTACCATCTACAACTAAAGATCGTTTCAACACTAAGTGTAGCTGACTCCAATTATAACTTAGGTTGGTAAAGATTATATACACAAACACATATTCTAATTTGAGATTGTCTCTTTACAAATTTTAGTATTCCAATTTACCTACATGACTTTCTTGGTTAAAAGATGTTTACATCGTTTAAAATTTAAAGTTTAAACATCAATATTTAAAATCATATTGCCCCAATCATTACCTCTATTTCATATTAACTAGACGAGTACCCGCGCCTAGTGGTTGCAGTCTAGTTTTCTGCAAAATTCCGACGACCCATAAGTTTCTTTAAACAAAATGTGTTTGTAGCGTTAGAGAATCACTTTCGAATAACTATAATTCTGATGTGTGGTTGCATAACAACAGAAATATACAGTTTTCAAAAAAATTATGTGGAGTCGATCTAAGCGTGGCGGTATATTTTCTAATAGTATTGTTTTAAGTTACTAAGATTTTAGTAATAATAGATTCAAACATGTATTATGTAGTTTACAATATTATATTATAGTTTAGAGGTATATTCAACGTGTGTGACCACCTTTTCTTCTTTTGTCGGTAATTTTTTTTTTTTTTTTTTTTTTAGCGCTTATCATTTGGTGTGTGGCTTTTAAACTTGTAACCTTACAAATTTGATATCACCATAATAAGATCATCTTGTACTATCAATTTGCATAAATATTTAAGCATTATTCAAACCTATTTTTTTGGGGTACATATAATTATTGCTAAAGATAACAATGCTATTTAATTTTTGTGATTCTAATAAATTTACATAACATTATTTATATACTGGACAAATGTATATACAATATATATTAACTTTAAAAGACGATTCACATATGCTAGTCCTTTTAGTGGTGCAAGACCAACATTTTTTAAAATAACACTATACAAATGACAAAGTACATGTGTCAAAGCAAAATAAACAACAAAAAACTACAATTAATTTGTCTCTCATTTTTTTCAAATTTGTCACAGGTTCCAAAAATACTTCATCATTTCTCATATAACTTTGTCAAATATGAAACTAGTTCGACCCGAGTGGTTTAACCGGTTGAACCATTTCGGTAAAAAACAGGTTGATTTAAACCGGGTCCCAACCCGGTTTTCGATGTGTATTAATTGTTTCCTTTTGAAATATATGTCTTCAATATTTTCACTTTTAGTTTCAACTTTTCACTTTTTACTTTTTGGTTGTTCCTTTATGTATAGTAAATAGCAGGGTACCCGCGCGTTTCGGCAGTTTGTGTCGGTTTCAACGGGTCTTCTCCGGTTTATTTTCGGATGGCTTTAATTTCTTAGCCGAACCGGTGGCGACACCGATTCCCGGTTGAACAAGTTGGTCCGGTTTAGTCCGGTTTTCAAAACTATATGTACCATTAACTTTGCTAGCTTGTGTGAAGTTTCGTGTGTCTTATTAATTTGAATAATGTGTATAATAACATGTATTTTGTATTTTAGGGTGTTTTAAAAATAACATTAATTAGTGTGTTTAATTATTTTATATTTTTGATTATGTTATAACTTCTTTAAATTGTACGTTACGAAATTTTACTGTACTTTTTAGTAATTCGTGTTTTAATTTGTTGTTTTTAATTTGGTAGATATTCTTTTAATTGGTTGTATAATGTGAATAAATTATTGTAATTTTAAGTAATGTGGTGTTTTAATAAGAGTATTAGTTATATGAGGAATTTTCATTTGCTTACCGTTATTTTGGTGCTTACCAAGGGACCATCCATCTAGTTTAATCTAATAGTGGGGATTAACCTAAGATTAAATAGATAAACCTAAGTCCATGTTTTTTTTCTTGTATTTTTGTCTATCTTTTTATTCATTTATTTTTGACTTTTCTTTTATTTAAAGTTTTTTAAACTCACGTTTTTTTTTTTTTTTTTTTTTTTTTTTTTTTTTTTTTTTTTTTTAAATTCACGTTATTCACGCTTTTTAATTCGCGTTTTTTTTTCTCGCTTCATGCGTTTTCGTCCGCTTAACCTGTTGCTACCGCTTTCATACTTGTTTTACGCTTTCACGTTTCGTCCATTTTCATACATATTCGTCCATTTTCTTACGTTTTCGTCCGCTTTCATATGTTTTCGCCCGCTTTCACGCTTTTGTTCATTATTCATGCGTTTCGTCCATTTCGTCCGCTTTTATACGTCATTCTGCTTTCATACTTGTTTTTACGCTTTCATATGTTTTCATCCATTTTCATACATATTCGTCCATTTTCTTACGCTGCTCGCTTTTAAATGTTTTCGCCGTTTCGACGTTTTCATATCGCTTTCGAATATCACAAGTGATATTATGTGATATTCTATGATATTCGATGATCACAAGTGATATTCTCAGGATATTCGAATATAACTTGTGATATTCTAAATATCACATGTGATTTTCAACTAATGTTTTGTAACATCAAAATCACAATTGATATTCAGAATATCACAAAGTGATATCCAGAAAAAATCACAAGTGATATTCAGAATATCACAAAGTATTCAGAATATCACAAATACATAGTTTGAGGGTATTTGTTTAATCTTATTTTATTTGCTTATGAGCTTATGTGATTTCGGTTTATGTTTCACAAGCTTAATTTGCTTATTTGGAAACTTATAAAAATATGTAAGTTTATATTTACCACGTATAAAGAGAAAATGGTCAAATTTTGGTTTAGAGTACATACATATTCGTTTGTTTTCATACGTTTTCGTCCGTTTTTAAATGTTTTCGGCCATTTTCATATGTCTCTGAATATCACAAATGACATTCTGTGATATTCAGAATATCACAAGTGACATTCTGTGATATTCAGAATATCACAAGTGATATTCTGTGATATTCAGACGATCACAAGTGATATTATGTGATATTTAGAAAATCACTTGTGATATTCTATTCAGAATATCACAAGTGATTTTCTGAATATTACAAGTGATTTTCAACTAATGTTTTGTAACATGAAAATCACAAGTGATATTCAGAATATCACAAAGTGATATTCAGAATACCACAAAGTGATATCCAGAAAATCACAAGTGATATTCATAATATGACAAAGTGATATTCAGAATATCACAAAGTGATATTCATAATATCACAAAGTGATATTCTGAATATCACAGAATATCACTTGTTATAGTCAGAAACGTATGAAAACGTAAGAAAACGGACGAATACGTACGAAAACGGACGAAAACGTATGAAAGCGTAAAAACTAGTTTGAAAATGGATGAAAACGTATGAAAAATTGATGAAAACGGACGAAAACGTATGAAAACGAACGAAAACATATGAAAACGCATGAAAACGGACGAAAACGTATGAAAATTGACGAAAACGAAGAAAAAACGCGATTGAAAAAAAAACGCGAATTAAAAAAAAAGGAATTTAAAAAAAAAAATCGTGAATTAAATAAAAAACGTGAATTAAAAATATGTGAATAAAAAGAAAGACAAAAGAAAAAAAACATGGACTTAGGTTTACCTTTAAATTTAGTTAATCCCCACCATTAGATCGACTAGATGGATGGTGGGATTTGTCCTAGTAGCGTGAATTTGTGGTGAAAAATAAAGTCTCTTCTTAGTTATATTATGTATTTCTCTTCATTGACCAATTTCAACTTTTTAACTTTTCAAGTTTTCAATATTTCATTTTGACCATTTTTACATTTTATGTAGTATAGATAGAGGCACACTTCAGTATTAAAACCCACATTTTCAACCAACATATCGAGGCACGTAAGTTCAATAATGACATATGCATCTTTGCCATTGTAATCTACCATCATTATGTTCATTTTTTGTTAGTTGCTTATTATCATTTGAAGTGATGTATCATATCGGGTTTTGACAGTGATGCTTACGGATTTGAGATAATACTTCTAGTACTCTTTCACATGCGACACAATGACATCGTTTTAAACAATATCGAATTGACAAATGTATCTTTTGGTTTGATATTTTAAGCCAAATGATTTCATTTGATTAAACGAACTCATCGAGTACTCTATCACCTACAACATCGCGGCATAGTTTCAAGCAAAATTTACAAATTTAAGATGGATTAGTTTGAGGATGAGTTTATATTATTGGGCTTGGTGGGCTACTGGGCTTAGAGGTGCACAAGTCAGTTATAATTCAAAACGGAACCGGTTTTTAAACCGGTCTCGGTTTGAGTCAAACGTTCAAAAACCAGTTTTGACTCAAACCGGTTCGGTTTGAAACCGTTTTTGGACATGAAAAAGCGGTTTCATGACCCATAACCAGTTGGGTTTAAACCAATTGGGTTTAAACCGGTTTGGTTTAAACCGGTTGACATCTAAACATGCAAACCAGCTTTTAACCGCGTTCGCTTATACTAAACCGGTTTTTAAAAAACCCGGTTTTTTCCGTTTTAGTTAAAAACCGGTTAATTTGTGCACCTCTAACTGGGCTGTCTAATGATAGGTCTATATCTAACGTGTCTGTGATGGTGGTGTGAAGGAAATTCCACATCCCAACTGTCAAGACAGATGTGAGCCATAAAACGAAGTTTTGGATCGAGAACATCTTATATGATCAATCATTAAATTTGAATCTAAATTCTTCGTGACTAGCTAAAGTGGTGTTTTTGGGTGTTAGTCTTTTGTCAAGTCTTTTTTGGTTTTTGGAGTGACTTGTTCTAGATAGGTGTCATGAAGTTTAGTGTAGTCTATTTATAGTGTAAAGAATAAAGGTTTATAAATTGATTCAAGTGCATGCGTTATGGATTTTGTGAGAATACTTTAAGCTGAATTACAAGAATTTAAGATTTCGAGAGAATGGTAAATGTATCTCAAAGTTGTATCTCTATTCACTATGATAAGTGTATGTAAACAAGTATAATCTAGCCTCACGTTGTTGAGGGTCAAATTTTCATCTACGTGCTTGGATTGGGAAAGACGTTATATATAGTTTAAATTGTTTATTGAATGTTTGTTTGTAATTTTATTGAAGATCAAACAAAGATCATATTCGATGAATATATATATTTATAAAAGAGATTTATGAGCAATCATCATATAGAATATGTAAAAAATTTGAAAAAGCATAAAACGAAAACAAGAATCAAAAAGTTCAACATGTTATGGATTCAAACTCGTGACCTATGGTTTCAAATTGGTTGTATTTAACCGTTAGTTAAAATTTGTTAATTACACCTTCATCGGCACCGTTCACTATGACAAAGTATAATACAGAGTAGAATCTAGCACAATATGTCAAGAACTTATACAAGTTCTTTAACATGATATTCAAGCATCCAGAAACATGATATTTGAGCATCCAAAAACAATTAGCACATAAAAGTATAACTTACACCATATAAAAAAGGTTTTTATTTATTTATTTATTTTTTTTTATATGAGCATTTCATATAAAAATTAAAAAAATATGAGAATTTATATTAGTTTGTTGGAGTCGTTTGCGGAAGACGAAAGGTGCCTTTCATCTTCTTACAACTTAGTCCAACAACATAACATTAAACTCAAATTACAAATTTCCGTACCCTCTAGGAAACCAATCGAAACGATAACAATTTAGACGAGCATGTTTTATTAAAAACGATAAAAGTCATATTTTGTTTGTAAGGCAAAATTTTTTTAAAAATGGCCAAAGCCAAACAAACCAAACAGACAAAAGAAAATTACACAAATTATTCATGTAGAAAAAGAAAGGAACTATAGCCATTGTTATCGAACATAGACAAACCATAATTGCAATGAGACTCTTTCTTTACAACTTGTCATCGCCAACCAGAATTTTAAATCATGTAGAGATGTTATTTTTTGGCATAGGATCTCAATTGTTCTAAAATTAACACCAATCAAATTGCCACATTTTTTAATCTCTTTTACTTCCAAAAGTGTTTAGGCAAAATTTAATAACGACACATGAAATTTTGCTATTGTGATCTACATTGGTTTTGCTCATTTTGTATGTTTGTTTTATCTTTTATTTTGGTAAAGGGAGTTACCCGTAAATATATTAACCAAAACCAAAGTTAAGAACAAAAGGAATACGTCAAGTATTACATTAACCTCAAGCAAAGTGTTGATAAACTAGTGTTCATGACAGGCTATAAACACAAAACAAACCTAGCTAAAATTACAAATCACTATAACTAGGAATAAATGCAAAATTGGCGAACTCTAGCAAGAAAGCATCTTGAAACCAAAGTAGCATCCCGCCATACCAAGAAGAACATAATGTGAGCAAAAGATCCAAATAAGGCCGCCTCCTAAAAAACCTTTTCGAGAAAACCCAATGGGAAAAACCCGAGAAGGAAAAAAGAGTACGACCCTTACCCGACACTCCCATTATGAGAAAGACTCTATGGCAACTTCCACCGATCCAAAGAGCAACAAAGATCCGTAGTCATAATAAGCCTCAATTATCATAGGAATAGTGGGTACATGACCAATTAAACATGGTCATAAAGCGGTCATAATGACCACTGAATGAGTCAAAGTCATTACAGTTAATCACCGCAACACTACCAAGAGGAACCATTACACTAGCAAGATGAACCAATACACTACCGGTAGGAAACATCAGTTACTACACTAGCAGTAGTAACCAATACACTAGTAGCAAGAACAAATACACTACCAGTAGGAACCATCAGTTACTACACTAACAGCAGTAACCAATACACTGGCAGTACTAACCACTATTGAGTCAGGGTGTTCAGGCACCTCATGGATGTACACTCCGTACCTCCTTACCCAAAACCATGTGTGAACTAATCCCACAAGTGCACTAAATTTTCCAACAAAGATGAACTACCCGTCATGAAAACTTGGTTAAAAAAGCAGTTAACGACATGCATCATAATTTCTGATATTTCAGGTGAATAAGCGTTTAGTTTGCAACGGGTTAATCTTAGGGAGGGTGAGTTCTTCATTTTTATACAATTTCATCTTTCTCATTTCTCTCCTACATCTCACTAGATGGGCTTTGTGGGTTGTTTGATGATGGGTCTAATAAGCCTAATGTACTATTTTGGCTAAATTCTGGGCCAAATGAGATAGATAATGAGCTATAAGAAAGTTATATTATATCATTCTTGATTTCGTGTGTATTATTTACTTTGATTTTTTGTCGTTGGATGCTGTCAAGGGAAAAATTGATGTTTATACAATGGATTAAGATTTTTTCAAATTTGTTTGTAAAAAAATATTACCGATCATATTTATAAAAACTTGAGGGAATCTCAATTTATATTTTTTTCAAGTTTAACATAGTTGATAGGTCATGGATTGTGACATTGTTATTTTTGTGGTAACAAAGCTTTCTAATATCTTGTTTACATCATATATTTCTCAATATCAGATTCAGAATATTATTCTTACAATCAAGTTTATCTTAGCACATAATATTATTTTGTCCTTGTGCTAGGACATTTAATCATTGATTGCCCACAAAGAACTACGAGATATCATGTATTTTGCGCTTAAATTCTTAGACAGATAACTACGCCGTCTTGCTTTGTAAAGTAATTATTATTCAACTACATAAAAACATGGATCCTGAATCTCTAAAATAAAAAATATTGGGCACCCATTAAGAATATTAAGTTAACAAAATAAAAAAAAGTTGGGAAATCGTATAAGTTTGGGACATCGGTTTAGCATCGCAGTCCAATTCAATTTTTATCATTAAACTCCGACAACAATCCAATATCCTAAACATAATACTAATCCAAACACGTATAATACATATACACTCCGGTATATAAACAAAGAGCAATTCATTTCTTTAACCAATGTGGGATGTAAATATTTGTGTGTACTTACTAACTATTATCTTTTGAAGAGTTGAAGCTACTTGGATGGATATTGTCAAGCTTATTTTGTAGCATGTATCATTAGTTTAATGTTGGATGAAAATATATCGTAAAACCTTTTGACTAACTGATAAAAAAGGTAAACAAGGGTGTATTTAATCCATTGCTTATTTACTAACGGCGATTTATTTTGAATTCTTTCATAATGACTTTCTATCTTTAGCTTTTTTTGACATTATCGTAACCTTTTATCATTTATTCACCCACTTCATCTAGGAAATATCATTTTCCCGTTGTTTTCGTTATGAAATTGATCATTAATTCACTAGTTTCAACTTAGTTAGTGTACTAAATATGTGCCTCGTAAAGAAATAGATTATCAATCTTTGTAAATAAAATATTTGAGTTCACATAAATCTTTTATATAATAAAGGAATTACATATGATTTTGTCAATTCATTCTTACTGAAAAAACAATTGGGCCAATAGGAGAGCTCGATTTCGCCACGTAAGAAAAATCATGTGATGTGATTGGTTAATAAAAGTCAAAATTAAATTGATTTCGTGTGTATTATTTACTTTGATTTTTTGTCGTTGGATGCGGTCAAGGGAAAAATTGATGTTTATACAATGGATTAAGATTCTTTCAAATTTGTTTGTAAAAAAATATTACCGATCATATTTATAAAAACTTGAGGGAATCTCAATTTAAATTTTTTTCAAGTTTAACATAGTTGATTTATCACCATTAATTTCATGCGTGAGTATTTACTTTTTCCGTTCTACTTTCTTTGGTTGTGGTCGAGGGGAGATTCAATGAACATCCAAAACATACAGCATGTCTTTTATTGTTGAAATTACATGCCATGAAGTTCAGAGTGGTTGGCATGTTTCTTGTTTGTGCTTTGCATCTATAACAGGAAATCATATTTGCATTTCACGTTAGCTTAAGCCCAAACTCGATTGCTTAGTTAAACGGTATATTCGATGGAATCCATGTATCACCTGCAACACTATAAATATGTAATCAATAGTTCGAGGGTGGGCTTTAAATCACTGGGCTTGGTAGCCGTCTGATGATGGATTACTGGTAACGTGATGGTGATTGTTTGGTTATAGGGTGTTCGTCTGCTCGGTTATCGTGTTATTCGGTTTATTCGGTTCGTTAAAAATTTTTGGGTCAAATCGAAACCCAACCGAATCAATTCAAATTTGATTCAACCAACCAAAAACCGAACCCCTATAACCGAAAACTGAACCGATTAACCTGAATTACATAATTTTAATTATTTTTTCATTTAATTATACATATTTTTAGCACAATTTTTTTTTCAAGCTTAAATAATGTTATATTTATATTAAAAAGGAGTTTTAGTAAAACAAAAAATCATATAAATACATAAAAAAATATATATTTATATGAATTTGGTTTTCAGTTCGGTTTTTGGTTTTCATTGCCAAAACCATGTCCAAACCGATAACTGAATATTTAGTTCGGTTCGGTTTGGTTTTGACCAATTCGGTTCGATTACAAATTGATTCAATTTTTTCGGTTCGCTTTGGTTTCGTTACTATGGATATTACCCGATCCGTGAACACCCCTATTTGGTTATATAAAGCCCACGCTCGTAGCTCACTCTCCTCTATTTATTTCTTTGACCAATTGATACATTGTAAAGTTGTAGACGAGTGAGTTATGAATAGATGTATCAAAGAAAGAGAATCCTTTGGTCAAGATGCATTTCAAGATTTAGAGGTACTGTTACCATTGTACCACCAAAATAACTATATCTAAAATATTGCAACTCTTTCACTTAGGTTAATGCACTTGAGCATATTCACACATAAATATATTTTAGAAAAAGTTTAAATAAAATGTCAAGAACTTATGCAAGTTCTTCCACATGATAGTCGACAATGGGGAAAACATATCACGTCGACGTATCAATCCACATGAAAAACATTTCGAGAAAAAAAAAGTATTTTGTTAGTTAGTTTTATATTAAGGGTGAGAATGAGTCCTTTGATATGTGAAAAAAATTTAGTATGTAAAATAACCATCCTCTTGCAATATATACACAATAATATATGAAGTATCACTTCTCAACACATGTCATCCAATCATCATTAGTATCTTAGCGAGCAACATTTTATTTCTTTATTTATATATGAGATTAATAATTGACATTATTTATCAAAAAGTATCTTAAACAAGTTATCTGCCTCACATTTTTATCCTTGTACCAAACCCAAATGTATCATTAACAAGTTACGTGTATCACATTATTCCTTCAAAACCAAACCCAAAAGGCCAAAAGTATCATAAACGAGTTCTTTGCCATAGTGCAAATTGGTTTAAGTTCTGAAAAATTTCAGGTGATATAAAGTTTTATGTTACTTTTCTTAAATTGATAATCTAACTTTCATAAGCACAATTATGGACTCGTAACCTTATTAAGACATCTTTTGGACACAATTGTTAAGAATACATTAAGTTGAAAAAAATTAGGAACTTGTATCATGTTTAGGGCAACCCTGTTGTTGTTGTTTCAACTTCTATTTCAACACCTACAACTAGGGCGTACCTGAAGCATATAAAACTTCTTAACACATATATTTCACATACAATTTGGTATATAACCTAGGAACCTTTTATGTCTTAAACCTATGTGGGATGTTTGGTTCTTTATCAAAAAGGAATAAGCAAGGTACCTAAATGTTGAAAAAGGCAATTTTAGTATTCTATTTCATACCAGTAACGTGTTTAATATACATTTTTCTAATCTATTAATGGAAATCTCTATGGAGTACACTTCATATTATTGGTTTCATGGGTTTACTCCAAAATTTTCGTTCTTCTATCTTTGGTTGTGTTCGGGGAAAATCGACGACACGCAACACATCTTTCGCTTTCTTGAATTACATGCCATGAAATTTAGTTTCATTGGTATCAGAAAGTATTTTTCATTAAAACCTGATTCAAGTAACTCACTTTGTTCTTTAAATTGGATTTTATGTTATTGTTTACGATAACCGTTTGTATGTCCGTGTGTATTTTGAGTTAAGCATTGCTATTTTTTTGGTTTATGGTTTTAGTTATGTCAAGACAAAAAAACATAGTTACGACAATTATTTCTGATATCATCTAAGATTTCATTATGTACGTAAGTTCTTGGCAAAATTTCACTCAAAAACTAAGATATGCTTCTGCTTGATAAGAATGGGCGCACATCAACTTGAACATATACCAAGGTTTCAGTAGTTTCAGGAGTTTCATGGTATGAGGTGTAAGGTGTTTTAGAAGTGCCAACATACTTCCCATAAAGGTTAGTCCATTTGTTATCAGTGTGTGTTGATGTGATAACCATGTTGTGCAGTAAGTTTTGTGTGAGATAAGTGCAGAAGTTTGTGCAGTGTATGTAAAAATATGGAGGGAAGAATAACAATAAAATAAATGTAATTTGATTATTTGATAACTGTCAATACATGCCCTATATATAGTAAGTGAAAAGGTATGACAGAAAAGGGATGTGTTGGTTCATTTGAACCAATAGTCACAACCCTTAATATGTAATTGTCATAACTGCCTTTTCCAACCATAATAACTGTCTAATCGACCAACTATAATAAGTAGCTAAAGTGTTTGGGCCATTTACCCATTCTAAGACTATGCAGTCACATGATCATGTATAAGATCATGGTTGCTATAAATAAAAGTACATATGCTAAGTAGTAAATAATTGTCTGATATAAAACATGAAATACGAAGAGCATTTGAACTTATAAAATCCAACACTCCTCTCTAAGATCAAATGATCTTGATTGAGGCTTGATGTTGGGAATTCTACTGAATAAGAATTACGTCAAGATATCACGACGGATTCTGCCAAGAAGTGATTCTCATGGAAGTAGTAAAACCGTAGTTTGTTTCATGGATATAGATATTCTCATATTTTATAGTTAGTTAGGATATGCATGAGCTTTATTAGGAAGTGATTATGTATATCTCTTTTAGTTTTATGATTATACGTTTCTTGTGAAACGGTTTAGGGTTCCTTGTCTATAAAAGGAACACATTAGTATGAATGAGGTACGGGTTTTGAAAAACAAGTTTTAGTTTTATTAAAAGATCCATAGAGGATCAAAGCATTCTTAGTAACTATTGTTCTTACTTGTGTTTGTTTTCCGCTTTAGAATACAAGTAATAGAGACCGTCTATTAGTGTGTTTGTGATTTCATAAACATTACTAACGATCCACGAGCGCTCAAAGATCTATCAAGGTCTTAGGTTCAACACTTGATCTTTGTCTTCTGTCTTGGTGTAATCAACTGATGATGGTGAAATCATCAGTCGCATTACTGTTAGTGTCCCCTTCTTCCCTTCTGATCTTGCTTGTGCTTGCCGTCTCTTCTTCATTCAGAATGCTCATCTCATGTGTAACCACCGGTAAATTTCACTTCGTATTAAACTAATATAATATTCTAACAAAAGAATACTTATCCATTTTCTACGTCCAATTTTTTTTTAAGAAACGATATCCTTTTATTTGATCACAACCACTAGCCAATGTAATGAACCTCACATCTTTAATAAACATGAACATCTTTATATATAAAACTATAAAGGTTCTCAACGTTTATTTACCACCTTACGTTATTTCATTAACGTACAATTATTAAACTTTCGAACTAAACGTTAGCCATTTATTAGAGTTTTCACGAAGCCCTAATTTATTTTAACTAAGATTTTACACAACTAAATCATAGTTATTAAAGTACAACATTTTATACCTAGAGTACAAGTCATTAATGCACGGAACCTAGCTATACTTTAATTTCCGGTTAAAACCCTAATTTACAAATCTTATGATTTTATGTAAATAAAATCACAAACTAAAATTAAGGATATATATGAAACTTTTACCAATTTCCAAGGTACAAGTTTATTAAACCAATGTACAAGTCATTGATGCATAAAAGTACTCATGTAATATAAAATTCATTATAAACCTTAGTGTACTTAATTTCAAGCACATTGTACAAACCTTTCAAGCACAAGTCTTAAAAATATATTTTATTTCTAGTAAGTACAACTAAACAATGCTAATGTACAAATGATAATGCACCAAAACTTAAGCCTTTATTATTATTTATTTATGTTGGAAAATTTAGTGCACTTGTGGGATGGTTCACACCTTGTAATGGGTTAGAGGTACGGAGTGTACACCCATAAGGTCCATGAACACCCGACTCTAATAGTGGTATGTATTGGTAGTGCTTGGTGAAAGTATCGTTGTGGTTAACACCGATTATCGTGTTTCCATCAAGCAAGATTTCAAACAGATCGATGTTTCCACCGGTGGTGTTTCCACCGGTGGTATCTCACCGAAGTTGTGTTTACATCAAGCAAAGGCGTTTCCATCGAAGCAAAGTAACCACCGAAAGCACTATGAAAGTACCGATATAAGTATCGATAAATGACAGCTATAACCGCATCATTATGACCACGCTTAATTGGTCATGTAACCACTAACGGCTATAATGGGGATAATTATGAGGCTATTAATGGGCCGATTAATACTCATAATTCCATTGAACGGTCAAGAGTAACCTCCTATAAATAGGAGATCCGAACATGCATGAAAGACACACGTAAAACACTAAACACTTATAAGCGCAAGGGTTAAAGAATTGTGCCTAATTCTCTAACTACATTTGGTCTTATCCCAAGTAGATATTCGTGATACCCGTGCATTAGGGTCGAATAGTTTACTTTGGAAAGTGATCACACGATTCCAAGTGATATCCGTAACCACCGGTGGTATCTCATATCACGACCATTGTTTGTTTCTCACGAACCAGTTGATCGTTTCACCAAGTTGATTATCTACACCCCGCTTTGGGAGCTAACCACCAACAATCAAAGTAAACTATTTAGTGATAATCAATGGCAACCGCCGCTATGAACATATGGCTTCAAACTTTGCAAAGCTCGGACAAGTTTGAAGGGTGGACTTTAGGAGGTGGCGTAAGAAGATGCACTTTTGTCGTCAAGCATGAGTGTGGTCTATGTGCCGACTACTCCAATTCCCGATGATGGGGATGATGCTACCGTGGAGCGATCGAGAGGAGGAGCAAGGGGAGAATGATGACTACATATGCAGAGGTCTTATTCTCAATGGTATGTCCGATTCTCTGCTTGATATTTATCGAACTCGAATCTTCCAAAGAACTGTGGATTCCTTGGATGCCAAATATATGGTCGAGGATGCATCAAGTAAGAAGTTCCTTGTTAGTAATTTCACAAATTACAAAATGACCGATTCAAGACCGCTTATGGAACAATACAATGAACTTCTTGGAATACTTGGAAGGTTTACACAACACAATATGCACATGGATGAGGCTATTTCAGTCTCTTGTGTTATTGACAAACTTCCTCCTTCTTGGAAAGATTTCAAGCATATCTTGAAACATAAGAAAGAGGAATTAACTCGTTGAGTTGGGCGCCATCTCGCGATTGAGGATTCTCTCAGTCGCAGGATAATGACAAGCCAAAGAGTAGCATCGCCATCGACCATCTGTTGTCAATATGGTGGAGCATAACAACTCCACCGTGTACAATGACAACAAAGGCAAGCGCAAACATCATGATAACACAAGGCGGATCCTAACAAGAAGGCAACACCTACTTGTTGGAAATGTGGCAAGACCGGTCACATTAAAAGGGACCGCAAGGGTGTTAATGTTGGTGGTAAAGCCAATGGATCGTGCACTAAAAGTTCGTGGAGTGGTGGTTCACCAACTCACCGAAAGGTCGAATATGTTTAATAAGTCTTTTCGATTTATTATGTTACATATGTATCTCGAATCTTTTATGCGCGTGATGATGATGTTGCGTGGTGGGTTGACTCGAGCAACAGCTCATGTGTGTAAAGATAGAAGTCGGTTCAAGACTTATGAGTCACCGAATGATGGTTCTATTCTTCACATGGGAAATGAGTCAACAAACCTTTGGTGCATGGTCGTGGTTGTGTAGATCTTATGTTTAGTTCAGAAAGATTGTAACTTTGTTTGATGTTATTCATGTTCCCGATATCGTGAAGAACTTGGTTTCAAGTAGTATTTTGAATAATTATGGTTATAAACAAGTTATTGAGTCTCGATAAATTTGTGCTTTCTAAGCATGGTGTTTTTATTGGTTTTGGTTATTTATGTAATCAAATGTTCGTGCTTAATGTTTCCATCGATAGTATGTCTCATACCACCGACAATGTTATTTCACTTTTGTGTCTACTTTTGATCAGACTAATTCTATCCTCTGGCATGCAAGACTTGGTCATGTACATTATAAAAGGTTGCAAGATATGTCTAAGGATGGGTTGATCCCAGCCTTTGACATGGACACTGAAAAGTGTAAAACTTGCATGTTGACCAAGATTACCAAGAAACCCTTTCAGGGTGTTAGTCGTGAGACTAAGCTCTTAGAGCTTGTACACAGTGATCTGTGTGATTTGCATGCCACTCCTTCTTTGGGAAATAAGAAGTACTTTGTGACATTTATTGATGATGCTTCTAGATTTTGTTATGTCTATTTGTTACATACCAAGGATGAAGCATTAGATAAATTCAAAGTGTTTAAAACTGAAGTTGAATTACAACTTGGGTCTTTGATCAAAAGATTAAGGATCGATAGGGAGGTGAGTACATGGATACTCAAGATTTTCATCTGTTGGAATAATCCATGAAACGATCGCCTTTATACTCCTCAAAGAAATGGCATTTCGAAAGGAAAAACAGGTGTCAAGGAGATGGTTAATTCCATGTTGTCCTATTCAGATCGAGTCAAGGGTTCGGGGTGAAGCTATGTTAACAACTTGCTATTTATTAAATAGAGTTCCCAACAAAAGGAACAAGGTTACCCTTATGAACTCGACTAAAAGGAAACCCAACCCGAACTATCTCGTGGTCCGGGGTTGTAGGTCATTGTAAGACTCGATCCAAAGCAAAAGACTTTGGGTGAAAGAGGCATTGATCGCATCTTTGTTGGATATGCCGAGCATTCCAAGGCTTTTAGGTTCTATGTTATTGAACCTAATGAACATGTTTCAATTAACTCTATAATTGAATCAAGGGATGCAACTTTGATGAGAATAGATTCACATCGCCCCTAGACCAAGTCGAGGATTCCTAATGGAACTCATGACACCGGTGTATCGAGGTCCTCGATGATGAACCATCGCTGGTCCCCGATGAGGTTGTGGTTCAACAACTCGAACCGTGCTCGTGAAGAGCAAAAGGGTCGACTCCAAAGTCATTTGGACTCGAGTTTCAACTATACTTAGTTGAAGGTACAAGGATGAGGTCTCGCACCAATACTCCTATTGCTTCATTGTTGAGGATGATCCCAAGACATTTGAAGAAGCAATGAAGTCCCGTGACATTGCTTTCGAAAGAAGCAATCAATGATGAGATGGATTCCATCATGGGCAACAACACTGGTGTTGGTTGATCTACCACCGTGTTGCAAACCTCGGGTTGCAAATGGATTTTCAAAAGGAAAATGAAGGTAGATGGAACTATTGAAAAGTTCAAGGCTAGACTAGTTATTCGTGGCTTTAAACAAAAGTCGTGGATAGACTATTTTGATACTTATGCCCCGTGGCTCGACGCACCATAAGACCGCCGATTGCTATGGCATCTATTCACAACTGATTATTCATCGATGGATGTGAAGACAACTTTCTTGAATGGTGAATTGAAGAGGAGGTTTATATGAACCAACCTCGTGGCTTCATCATGCTCGGCAATGAAAACAAGGTGTAAACCGATTAAGTCTCTTTATGGACTTAAGCAGCACCTAAGCAATGGCATCAAAATTTGATGAAGTGGTTTTGTCTAGTGGTTATGTTCTTAACCAAGTCGACAAATGTGTATATAGCAAATTTGATGAATCGTAAAGGAGTCATCATTTGTCTATATGTTGATGACATGTTGATCTTTGGCACCGACCAAAATCAGTTGACCGACAAAGGAATTTTTGTCATCAAGGTTCTCCATGAAGGACATGGGGAGGCCGATGTTATCCTTGGTATTAGGATTAAACATGAAAGTAAAAGAATTTCTATCTCTCGCCTCATTATATTGAGAAGGTGCCGAGGAAATTCAATTACTTTGATTGTACTCCAAAGTGAGTACACCTATGGATACTTGTGAGAAGCTAATGCCTAATCATGGCAAGGTCAGATCTCAACTTGAGTATTCTAGGTAATTGGTCGCCGATGTATGCCATGACTTGTACAAGGCCCGATATTGGCTTTGCAAAGGGGAAAATTGAGCGTATACTAGTAATCCTAGTGCTCATCACCGCAAGCGCTCAAAGGGTATCAAGTATTTGAAGAGAACTATGGATTATAGTCTCTCATATATCGTTACCCATCGTTGTTGGAAGGTTACACCGATGCAAGTTGGATCAAGAACATCAAGACAATTCGCTCACCAAAGGTCGGGTATTCCTACTTGGTGGAGGTGCAATTTCTTGGGCATCCAAGAAGCAAACTTGCATCACCGCTCAACAATGGAATCAATTTGTGGCTTTAGCAATTACCGGTAAAGAAGTCGAATGGTTGAAAACTTGCTTCTTGAGATTCCATTGTGGCCTAAACCTATAGCACCCATTTCTATCCGGTGTGATAGTGCAACTACATTGGCTAGGGCTTATAGCCGATGTACAATGGTAAGTCTAGACACTTAGGTGTCGTGCATAGCATGATTCGTGAGCTTATCATGAATGGGGTGGTATCTATAGAGTTTGTTAGATCTCAATGTAACTTAGCCGATCACTTGACGGGGGACCGCTAGAGACTTGGTTATAAAGTCTCGCTAAAGGGATGGGTTTAAGTCCAACTTAGTCATCGAATGCTAGGACACCCAACTCCTCCCGAGGAAACTTAGGAGCCGAGTTCAATGTGGAAAGTCGAACATTCAGCCGGACTGGAGCACATGTTTATTTTACATCCCAAGGTTGTGCTCGAACTCACCGAAAGGAGGATGAAGTCTTTACTTTAATGGTTAACTTATCTTTGAAAAGTGCTTGGCAGAGCATGAATAAAGAGGAACCACCTATGTAAATGTTGAAGTTTTGCCGCTGTGAAGCTTTTGGACTTTTAGCTTTTACAACATTTATGAATTTGGATATGGACACATGGCTTGTATAGTGTCGAGCTTTTAAGTGTTTGAAAACTTGTGTGTAGTTATCTTCGTGTATTCAAATGGGTTGAAGGGTTCAATTCTTAGAACACCCCGATTCTCGAATATTTGAACGTAATTACTAAGATGGAAATTCAACTCGTGACATTTTCGCTTATGCACATGTTTTGCTTGATGTTTATTTTACATGCAAAGGGAGTGAACTAAATTGGGAGGATTGTTGGAAAATTTAGTGCACTTGTGGGATGGTTCACACCTTGTAATGGGTTAGAGGTACGGAGGTACACCCATAAGGTCCATGAACACCCGACTCTAATAGTGGTATGTATTGGTAGTGCTTGGTGAAAGTATCGCTGTGGTTAACATCGATTATCGTGTTTCCACCGGCAAGATTTCAAATAGATCGTGTTTCCACCGGCGTGGTGTTTCCACCAAGTGGTATCTCACCGTTGTGTTTACATCAAGCAAAGGCGTTTCCACAAGCAAAGGTAACCACCGAAAGCACTATGAAAGTATCGATATAAGTATCGATAAATGACAAGCTATAATCGCATCATTATGACCACGCTTAATTGGTCATGTAACCACTAACGGCTATAATGGGGATAATTATGAGGCTATTAATGGGCCGATTAATACTCATAATTCCATTGAACGGTCAAGAGTAACCTCCTATAAATAGGAGATCCGAACATGCATGAAAGACACACGTAAAACACTAAACACTTATAAGCGCAAGGGTTAAAGAATTGTGCCTAATTCTCTAACTACATTTGGTCTTATCCCAAGTAGATATTCGTGATACCCGTGCATTAGGGTCGAATAGTTTACTTTGGAAAGTGATCACACGATTCCAAGTGATATCCGTAACCACCGGTGGTATCTCATATCACGACCATTGTTTGTTTCAGTCAAAAGTTATGGTCTAAAGAAGTTGCCAAAATCGTCTCGAACTTTCGTGGATGTAACACTCGGCACGCTAAACGAGGAATTTCTGGTCCGTTTCATGAAAAAGTTAAAGCACGAAGTTGTCCGAACGACGCTTTCTTCAAAACTCAAGAGCACGGGTCTAGAAAATGCATAACGGCCGAATTTAATAAAATCCCAACAAATATTATGTATAAGTTACAAAACAGCCAACACCCCTACTTGCGCCCATTTATTTGCATCATGTCAAAGGTATTAGGGTCAACCAAAGTACCATTGTAAACACCACCTAGGACACGCTAGAACGCCCCCATAACCCGGTTAAAAAGCCTAGTCGTTATGTGTAAGAACAGCCCATCATTTTGTTCAAAAGTTATAAACACCAAAAAGCTTTTTACAACAAGTATGTGGGAAAACACGGGATTTTTGATAAATTTGATTAGGAACTATCTTAGAAACATTAGAAATGGATAAAATCAAATTTCACAAGGTCGCATGCAAAAGATATAGAGTTTTATAGTTTAAAAACCAAAATTGTCGTTTGGCAAGAATAGCCTAAGTACCCTTTTTCCGTAGTTAATATCTTGCAAGCTAAAAGGTTTCAAAGTGCGAGGTTTACACCGTCTTAAAGAGCTTGCTGCAAAGTTTTTAATGCCCCAATAACGTCTTTAAAAACACTTATAGTCTATTTTATAATTAACCACAAAGAGGGTGACTCGCGGGAATTTTCATAAATAAGCCTTGTCTACATTTTTTAAAAATTGAGTCGTGGGAGTTATAGGATGATGGGAAATAACTTAAAAAGAGTTAATAAACATATTACAACGTCTTTAGGTGACCCCGTAAAAGTTATTGGGTTAAACCGAAATTTTCATAAACGCGTGTGGCTAAGTGGCCATGTTCGTGACTTGTATCTTTCTAATCAAAGAGAACTAGGATATGAGACTTATACCATTTAGAGGAGCTTACAACATAGTGTTTGAAGGGTCAAATGCGATGTAGAAACACTAGCTTGCCTCGTGTAAAATCGCCTCTTTAGCCCCGTTATCGCCCAAAAACAACAAAAAGCACATAACCCCTTACTTTGTAAAATCACTGCGACCAAACCGTAAGAACTTAAGACTTCTAGTTTGAACCATTAGAAAGACTACCGGACAAACTCTTGAAGGGATCAATAACGTAGTAAAAACCTTTTAAGGCCTCACTTATATTTACCCGCACTTTTGTCAATTTAGGCCTAAAACAAGTGAATTTTTCTTATAAAACTACGAGTATAAAAATTGTAATTTTTGAAAGATTAAGTTTTCTTGGGCTAAAAATGTAATTTCTTCAAAGTTAACTATATAAGGTCTAATTTTGTCAATAACCCATAGTTGAGGGTTTAAAGTGTCGTTTTTGAAAGTACAAGGATAAAAACTGTAAATAATTAAAATTGTAAATTATAACATTTTGGAAACATAAATTATTTAACAACTTTGGTTTTGATAAAAATTTATTAACAACCATTCGAGCCATAAAATAAGTAAGATAAGTATTACCAATTTTTGAAGAGACTTCATGTTATCTAATTATCAATAAAGCATTATCATCGCATAAACTAGAACTCGAATACTAAAAACATGACATACCAACCCAGGTCGAGAGACGGAGCAGTTTATTCATGTTACTTAATTTGTTTTCCATCCGTATCATCAGAACGCCAAGGTGAGTCATAGCCCTCTTTTCCTTATTTTGAACGCTTGGGGAGATACATGCTCAAATATTGCTTGATATGTTTACATTTATTTTAAACTCTTATGAATTACTATGAGTTCATAGCCCTACCTTTACTTGGTTTTAAACTGCTTTGGGGAGATACATGTTTAACTACTGCTTTTTTACTTTCACAAGTACTCTAAAGCTTTTACATACTACTATGAATTCATAATCACACTTTATATGTTTTGCTACAAACCCGAACACATGTACTATCTTTATGCGATCCCGATTGTTATTGCCTAAGTTATACACTATTGCCACTAAAAGTCCTCTATCATGAGCCATTAATCACTTGCGAGTGAACGCGAATATAGTGAATAGATCTATTGGCGCTGACGCCCATTTGTGTTAGCCGGATAGGTAACCAAATGCACTTTATTTGAGAATACTAGAGAATGGCAAACTCCTACCGAGGGCATTGTTGCTCACATCATTACTATGATGTTCAGAACTTACGCCATTTTTATGACGTGTTCGTGTTAAGGTTTCATGCTCATGAGACTTATGACAATAAGTACTATGTTGCAATGATACAAATGTCGCAACTATCGAATTTATGGGTGCAACAACATGGCCCAACCTTGAAACTCGTGTTCAAATGATTACTAAACAAACGAACTATGGGTGTATAACAACATAACCCACTACTTATTTTATCGATATTCGTATTTATTACAATAATCGCCAAATTCAAACTATTGAACTCAACTGCTTTATCTATAAACTCTATGAAATCACCAACCTTTGTGTTGACACTTTTAGCATGTTTATCTCGTGTTCATAATTTACGAGGATGGCACCAAGGGCACGGATACTCAAAAGGCTATATTATCATTCAAAACGATTTAATAAACCAGAAACCACCGACCTCATTTTGTAAACTCGATATTTAAATAAATCGAATGATAAATCTTTTAAAACGACTCAATTAGGGTTCGTTTTCGCTGATATAATCACAGTTATGAAGTAATACCCACCTTGAATTCACTGCAGATCTCAAAATCGGGGTGTTACTGATTGGTATCGAGCCTCGCTTATAGAGAACGGTCTAATTGAGACCTAAACTATAACTACTTTTTCACAAAACATTTTATAGCCTTTTCGCCTCCGTGCCTTCCATCCTCCGTAATTATGTGACTTTTAGAGCTCATGATACACAAACACTTTAGTATACCGATATATACTGATCACTTTATACAAATTAAACATACCGTGATATGCCTATTCTAAGGCATTATGACTTAATCACATTTCCGAGCATGTACCTACTTTTATATTTTTTCAAATTTATGAAACCTTCTCAAGACATTGTAACCAATTACAATGGTCTCTCCTACTTATCTTATTTACACTAAATATATATCCTCACCAACTATTTTGGCAACTTTCCTTGATATTCTTACTTCCATCCCTAAATGATGAGTGAAAACACTCTTTCTGAACTCCGAAAATACCCGAATCTCCTTGTAACTCATCGTTAAGTGCGAATGTTAAATCAGAAATTCTTAAGTAGGATGACTTACAATGTCTTTATTTAAATAGATTGGGACGCCTTTTTATTTAAATAAAGAAATTGTGAATCGCCGAACTATAAGTTTATATTTTTTATTTACATTGTGGGGACGCCTCTATGTAAATAATGAATTATAGATAAGTGGTTTATTTGTATCCGAAATGATAAGTACAAACTCGAGGATCATAAAATTCACAAAGATATATGGCAAACACAAATAACGAAATTTTTAAAATCCATAAATATTAATACATAATGATATAATTAGCATCGGTAGTGCTAATGTTACAAAATCACCAAATAAGGTATGGTATCGCCAAATGGTTGATCCGCCAAGCTAATGAAAACACGACTACACCTATGAGAGCGAGAATCATGACCGGATGCGATATCTTGATTTTTCAGATAACAAATATAAATGAGTTATTAAGCATGGTGAATGAAATAACAAGAGACGTAGCTCAATATATAAACAATACTAAACGCTTCATTTTTTATAACAAGAAGTGAGCTTCAACCAATTAGTAAAACAAACAAACACAACCCACATTTAGATTAAAATGGCCTCGGCCTAGATTACATAAACAAACACACCATTAAGCATATTTGGGTTTCAACCCAACAACCAACACAAGACCACAACTTAATACTAACGCGTACGATTACAAAATAACAATAATTAAACAACAATTTATAATGCTATTACCCCCATAATTTATCCATGCCGATGGCTAGGATCACAAGTGGTACAAGAATCACTAAGATCACGGCTAAAAACTCGTAATCTTCATCCGTAACATTGGCTAAATAGATAGCAGATATTAAAACATACACGAGTGCAACAATGGTAATAATATGCAGCATCTTGAAGTATGATAAGAGAAATGTAGGTGGAAAAGTTAGTATGAAAGAATGAGGATTAAAATGGGGTATTTATAATAATAAAAGTGACCGTTGAGGGTACTGTTCCTGACCGTTGGGGGATACTGTTCATGACCGTTAAAAATTACTGTTCACCTTACTAAGGAACAAACTAATTCATCATCTACAAAAGCTGAGGTTCAAAAACTTTCTCTCATTCGAATTTTTTTTTCGATATTAATAATTTGATTTTCATATGCTATTATGAACCATGTTATTTAAAAAAAATTAATAACAATCTTCATTCAAAAATTAAATTTTTCTTAAGTTTATATGACCTTTAGAATAATGTTATTCACATGTAAAAACAATAAATTCTAACTTATATGCTTTCACAAGTGAAACCACATTTCATCCTCATTACTTCAACATTTAACATTGATCGAATCTCGGACGAGATTCAATTTAAGGGGTGAGATCAGAACCACCGGTAAATTTCACCTCAGATAAACTAATATAATATTCTAACAAAAGAATACTTATCCATTTTCACGTCCAATTTTTTTAAGAAACGATATCCTTTTATTTGATCACAACCACTAGCCAATGTAATGAACCTCACATCTTTAATAAACATGAACATATTTATATATAAAACTATAAAGGTTCTCAACGTTTATTTACCACCTTACGTTATTTCATTAACGTACAATTATTAAACTTTCGAACTAAACGTTAGCCATTTATTAGAGTTTTCACGAAGCCCTAATTTATTTTAACTAAGATTTTACACAACTAAATCATAATTATTAAAATACAACATTTTATACCTAGAGTACAAGTCATTAATGCACGGAACCTAGCTATACTTAAATTTCCGGTTAAAACCCTAATTTACAAATCTTATGATTTTATGTAAATAAAATCACAAACTAAAATTAAGGATATATATGAAACTTTTACCAATTTCCGAGGTACAAGTTTATTAAACCAATGTACAAGTCATTGATGCATAAAAGTATTCATGTAATATAAAATTCATTATAAACCTTAGTGTACTTAATTTCAAGCACATTGTACAAACCTTTCAAGCACAAGTCTTAAAAATATATTTTATTTCTAGTAAGTACAACTAAACAATGCTAATGTACAAATGATAATGCACCAAAACTTAATCCTTTATTATTATTTATTTACATGTAAATTATTTAAACAAGTAATTGTCTAAAGAAGTTAGCAACCTAACTAAGTACTTATACCATTTACACAATAGGTACAACAATACAAGCCCTAGGTACAACCCTTTTATGCCTAACGCCCCTAATTACCCTAGTTAAATTGAACTAACTAGTTACTACTTAGTTACCTAGTATTACATGTAAAGGTCCTAACCACAAACTAGTTGCTTGCACCAAATATTTACACATCACTCTTTACTAAGAGATTTTACCATGGTCAATTGGTGGGTAAAACTCTTGGCTAGAGTTTTACCACACCTCTTCATATCCCCTTGAAACCACATGAACCTCCCATGTGTATTGGAACACCTCACCATGTCTCTTCACTTGTGAGACATGGTGACCTAGCACTTGGAAAACCATGCACTTCCCTTGCCTATATAAACGCCCCTTATCCCCTTCTCTTTAAGTCCCATACAACACACACATTATATCATATCCCTCACACATCCCACGCACCATACAATATTTCCCATACTCACATATTTACTGAAAATTCACCCTAAGTAATGAAGCAAAGGAAGGAAGAAGTCTTGTTCAACTTAGAAATCCATTTGGTCTCATTGTTGTTCTTGTCAAAATTCCAAGCATGTAACTCTTTTAAACTCATCCTATTTCGTTTTAACTTTTAATATCAATTGCATACTGTTAAAAAGCATTTTATAAGGAACACGTAGCAATTTGAAACACTTAAAACGAGTACACGAGTCAAAAGTTATGGTCTAAAGAAGTTGCCAAAAATCTGTCCGAACTTTCTGTGGACAGAACATTTGGGCACGCGAAACGAGGCATTTCTGGTCCGTTTCATGAAAAAGTTAAAGCACGAAAGTTGTCCGGAACGACGTTTTCTTCAAAAACTCAGGAGCACGGGTCTAGAAAACGCATAACGAAGCCAGAATTTAATAAAAATCCCAACAGCTGTTATGTATAAGTTACAAAAACAGCCAACACCCCCTACTTGCGCCCCATTTATTTGCATCATGTCAAAGGTATTAGGGTCAACCAAAGTACTGTTGTAAACACCACCTAGGACACGCTAGAACGCCCCCATAATCCGGTTAAAAAGCCTAGTCGTTATGTGTAAGAACAACCCATCATTTTGGTCAAAAGTTATAAACACCAAAAAGCTTTTTACAACAAGTATGTGGGAAAACACGGGATTTTTGATAAATTTGATTAGGAACTATCTTAGAAACATTAGAAATGGATAAAATCAAATTTCACAAGGTCGCATGCAAAAGATATAGAGTTTTATAGTTTAAAACCAAAATTGTCGTTGGCAAGAATAGCCTAAGTACCCTTTTCCGTAGTTAATATCTTGCAAGCTAAAAGGTTTCAAAGTGCGAGGTTTACACCGCCTTAAAGAGCTTGTGCAAAGTTTTAATGCCCCAATAACGCCTTTAAAAACACTTATAGTCTATTTTATAATTAACCACAAAGAGGGTGACTCATGAATTTTCATAAATAAGCCTTGTCTACATTTTTAAAAATTGAGTCGTGGAGTTATAGGATGATGGAAATAACTTAAAAGAGTTAATAAACATATTACAACGTCTTTAGGTGACCCCGTAAAAGTTATTGGGTTAAAACTGAAATTTTCATAAAACGCGTCGTGGCCAAGTGGCCATGTTCGTGGACTTGTATCTTTCTAATCAAAGAGAACTAGGATATGAGACTTATACCATTTAGAGGAGCTTACAACATAGTGTTTGAAGGGTCAAATGCGATGTAGAAACACTAGCTTGCCTCGTATAAAATCTGCCCTCTTTTAGCCCCGTTATCGCCCAAAAACAACAAAAAGCACATAACCCCTTACTTTGTAAAATCACTGCGACCAAACCGTAAGAACTTAAGACTTCTAGTTTGAACCATTAGAAAGACTACCGGACAAACTCTTGAAGGGATCAATAACGTAGTAAAAACCTTTTAAGGCCTCACTTATATTTACCCGCACTTTTGTCAATTTAGGCCTAAAACAAGTGAATTTTTCTTATAAAACTACGAGTATAAAAATTGTAATATTTGAAAGATTAAGTTTTCTTGGGCTAAAAATGTAATTTCTTCAAAGTTAACTATATAAGGTCTAATTTTGTCAATAACCCATAGTTGAGGGTTTAAAGTGTCATTTTTGAAAGTACAAGGATAAAAACTGTAAATAATTAAAATTGTAAATTATAACATTTTGGAAACATAAATTATTTAACAACTTTGGTTTTGATAAAAATTTATTAACAACCATTCGAGCCATAAACTAAGTATGATAAGTATTACCAATTTTTGAAGAGACTTCATGTTATCTAATTATCAATAAAGCATTATCATCGCATAAACTAGAACTCGAATACTAAAAACATGACATACCAACCCAGGTCGAGAGACGGAGCAGTTTATTCATGTTACTTAATTTGTTTTCCATCCAGACTACTGTAACGTCAAGGTGAGTCATAGCCCCTCTTTTCCTTATTTTGAACGTTTTGGGGGAGATAAATGCTCAAATATTGCTTGATATGTTTACATTTATTTTAAACACTTATGAATTACTATGAGTTCATAGCCCTACCTTTACTTGGTTTTAAACTGCTTGGGGAGATACATTTTAACTACTGCTTTTACTTTCACAAGTACTCTAAAGCTTTTACATACTACTATGAATTCATAATCACACTTTAAACGCTTTGCTACAAACCCGAACACATGTACTATCTTTATGCGATCCTCGATTGTTATTGCCTAAGTTATACACTATTGCCACTAAAAGTCCTCTATCATGAGCCATTAATCACTTGAGTGAACGAATATAGTGAATAGATCTATTGGCGCTGACGCCCATTTGTGTTAGCCGGATAGGTAACCAAATGCACTTTATTTGAGAATACTAGAGAATGGCAAACTCCTACACCGAGGGCATTGTTGCTCACATCATTACTATGATGTCTGTAACTTACGCCATTTTTATGACGCTGCTCGTGTTAAGGTTTATGTTCATGAGACTTAAGGCAATAAGTATTGTGTTGCAATGATACAAATGCTGCAACTACTGAATTTATGGGTGCAACAACATGGCCCAACCTTGAAACTCGTGTTCAAATGATTACTAAACAAACGAACTATGGGTGTATAACAACATAACCCACTACTTATTTTATCGATATCAGATTTATTACAATAGTCGCTCAAATTCAAACTATTGAACTCAACTATTTTATCTATAAACTCTATGAACTCACCAACCTTTGTGTTGACACTTTAGCATGTTTATCTCGTGTTCATAATTTACGAGGATGGCACGGAAGGCACGGATACTCAAGAAGGCTATATTATCATTCGAAACGATTTAATAAACCGTAAAACCACCGGGACCTCATTTTGTAAACTCGATATTTATATAAATCGAATGATAAATCTTTAAAACGACTCAATTAGGGTTCGTTTTCCGTTGATATAATCACAGTGCCATGAAGTAACATGATGAGTGTCTAAATACTCATCATTTTGTACCATTTAAACCGCAAAACATCCGAAAACACTCGAAATGCATCGAAATGATAAAATATCACAAATAAGTGTTTTATGTGTTTTAAATGCAAAATATCAAAATCGGTGAAAATGTATCAAGTTTGCATAATTGATAGCTTTAGTCCCCAAGTTTCAAAAGTTGTCAAAAACAGTCCTGGTAAATCAAAATAAAGAAAATATCATTTCAAGTCCCTAGTGATTCATGAGTTTTCAAAATTGGTCCTTGAGATTTAAAATTGCAAAATTACAACTTAGGTCCCTAAACTTTCAAAATGTCAAGTTTGGTCCTTGGAAGTTTGAAAATGTCAAAAATAGTCCTTGTACTATTGAAACTTTTCAATTTTGATCCCTTGAAACAATTTTGGAAATTGGCGAAATGGTCCTTCAATTTCGCGAATTGCAAAACAAGTCCTTGTAAATTAAACCACCCCTTTGCAGCCATGACCCTTGCCAAAACCATTTAGCCCCTCGTCAAAACATTGTGACCTTCCATTACATTTTGGACCCCAGTCAACACCACCAACAAACTCACCTTTCCCTCCACCACTGCTTATCCCTTCACCACCTGCCTCACCCATCAACTCGGACATATTCCCATCACCTTATCTCCTCAAACCTTCCCCTCATCATCACAACACACACAAGTAATGCCACCCCCTAGTTGCAAATTCAGAGCCACGTGGTCAAAGCAGTTTTCCCGCCAAAGTGATCAAGCGCCAATATGGCCTCAACTCATCCAATGGTCCTAATTATTGATGGGAAGTGATCGGAGGAGAGAGAAAGCATCTTGGTGTATAAAAGAGAAGAGAAGCAAGAGACAAGGCAAGTACTTAGTTTTAAATATTTATTTATGTCGTTTTTCATGTTTATGTTTTAGTTAAGCTCTAAATTGTAATCTCTGCTTTCTATGTACTAAACTTAAGTTCATTAATCATTGTAAGCTACTTTAAAGTTTCAATTCAAAGTTTATTTAATTTCAAATTTAATGCTCACTTGTTTAAACTTTCGCCTTCAACTTCCTAAAACCAAGCTTCAATAAGCTTCATTTCAGTTCAAACAAGCTTATTTAAGCTCATTATAGCTTTTTGGTAAGCTTAAGAAACAGTTTCAATCAAAAGTGCTAAAAAGTCAACAAAAGTCAACTATAAAGCTCAAATGGACTTGGAAATGGTTTGGGGTGTTGCAAAGCTTGGAATGGGTTAGAAATGGCTTAGAATAGTGGTATTGGGTTTTGGATGGACCTCTTAAGTCTAAAATTATATCTCGTTTTAAACAAATAGTGTAGTGTTATCCTCATTTAGTTTGTTTTTAATATTTGATTCTAGCCTATTGTGTTTGATTTTTGAACCTTAATCATTAAACCTCTTAAACCTGCTTATCTAGTTGTAATCAGGATATTAGATTCGATTTAAGTGAGAAAATAAGTTTACTAATTATCTTGATGGGCGAGTTAGATGTGCTTAGTTTAAATTAGTAAAATAGTTGTTAAAATAGTGTTTGGATCGGTGGGATTGATTGATCTTGAGCTTTGTTTGTGTTTAAAACTTGTCCACTTAATCTCATTTAAGTCCATTTGAATCATTCTAGTCACTGCTTGTGCATCAAGTTACCAAAAGTCAAAATTACCATGGATCATCCTAAAATCATCATTTGTTAAAAATTTGTGAATATCAAAACTTGATTCATGTTTAGAGATCGAGTAGAGTAGCCTAATATAGTTTTATTTCACCATTTAACATCATAGTCAAACTTTCATAATCACAAAAGTCAAAAAAAGTGGAAAACTCGGTTTGAGCCCAACTAGGGTGATTTTCATTGCTTCATTTTTGGGTCAAATTCGGTGAAACTTTGGATTTAAAACTTCAACTGGTCTATTTTCTTATTACCATTTTTGTAGATTTTAGCAATTTTTTATAAGCTCTAAAATGCTTGTCAAGTTGGTCTATATGCCTGCCTCGACCGAATTCAAAGATAAACCGAGTTTTTCGATCTTGCAGAGGCTTGTCAAGAAGCTCATAAGAGCTTGTCTAAGTCTGGTCTTTGGTTTACAAGTAGCCAACCAGGTCTACTTTAGGTTCCTACTTTTGGTTTTGAGTTCTAGCTTATTTGGTGCTTATTTTTAAGCTCAAAAGTAGTAGCCTAAACTGTTTTTAGCTTATAAGCTCAAATCCAAATCAAACTGTAATTTGCAATTCAGAGGTTTAGGCTTGTTGTAACTAGTTGCATTTGAGTAGTTTTAGCATATTATAGCTTCAGAATAAGTTTGGTGCTTATTTGTAGCTTTTGGCTTATTCAAAGTGCTTATTTATAAGCACTTGCATAGCGCTTCATTTTCCTACACACAAGCACTTGTTTTTATATTTTCCTAGATTCATAATATTATTTTAGACTTTTCTTGAATTTTTCAGATTTTTCTAAGTCAGTTTGGTATTTTTCTTCATTTTAAACAGTTTTTAAGCATTTTTAATTAGCTTTTAATACAATTAATTCAGAAAAGTTTCAAAAAATAAGTTTTCATTTTTCTTAAGTTAAGATAAATATAAAAGTCAAAAAATATTTTTCCAGATTTTTCTTAGTTAAATTTGTATTTTTAAGCAATTTAAGTAGTTTTAAATAGTTTTAATTCATAGAAAATAGAAAATAATCGAAAAATACAAAATTAGTTTTGAAAATTCTCTTTTGTTATTTTAGATTTTTCTAAGTCATAATTTTATTTTTCTAGCTTTATTTCATATTTTCTTGTATTTTAGGCTATTATTAAATAGTTAAAATAGTTTTAATTAATAATAATTAGATAAATAGTTATAAAAATAATTTTCTTTTTCTAAAAATTTTCTTTTATCATTAGGTTTGTAAAATATCATTTTCATATTTTTAGGATTAATATTGATTTAGTTTCACATTTTCTTTTGTACGTCGCGTAGTTTTTAATTTAAGTTTTATAAAAGAAAAAATCAAAACATCATTTTGCAAATAGTGATAGCGTTTATTTAATATTTTTATCTTTTAATTTTCTTTAATTTGCATTTAAGCCCTTGTAATTTGTAAACTTTTTCTTTAGTTATAATCAATCATATCTCTTTTTCCGCTCAAATCTCTCGATCACTATTCGTTTGGTGATTCATCGCATAGCTCATTGGGACATAACGACCGGGAAACACTATACTCTCCGGATCTTCATTGCATTGGTGTCCGAACTGCTTTAAGTTTCTTACGGTTAGCCATTCACAAGTGGCTAGCTTGTGTGAGAAAACTTGACGGTTTGGCACGAATCAAATTTTGGCGCCACGCTTGAGTCAGGCTAATTATCTTCCGCTTAGCGTTTAGTAGTTTGAATATTCACTCTTTGTTCATATCATCCATCTATATCTATATATATATATCTATTTTCTTATAAAAATCCAAAACCCAAAACATCCAAAAAACGATAAAAAACACAAAAATATTTTCCTTTTGTTTCTATATATGTATCAAAGATAAAAATACAAAAGATTTGTCGTTTTCTTTAATAATAACAACATAAAAGATTACCACCGCAAACCAAGGCAAAGGTACTACCTAACTGGGGTACGACCATAATAAGTTCCCGAACCAAAGATTTAAAACTTGCCTTTGTGTCCTTGTGATTGGTGTACCTTTTTCAAAGAAGCCATTCATCTTGTGATTATTGGTTTAAGTTCACTGTTGTTTTGCCTCGATTTTGTTTTAATTGGATTTGTTGTTATATCTACTTGTCAAAACCAGAAAACCCAAAAAGATTCTTCTCACCCCATTTTTATAATTCATCTTCATAATTCCCATTCCTCTCCTTAACTCTGAGATCTCTTAGAGTTAACTCTAGTGTATGCGCACTCGCTCTTCTAGATCTGTGAGCCCATTTCGTGAGCTTGTCAAGATTCCAAGAAGGCGTGTCCGTAGACTTTCTGCTCCATCACCGGATCGAGATCCGGATCGCTCACACTACTTCCGCTATCATGGCGGAAGAACGCCTATGTGAGCTTCTCCGTGCACCCATCGACGGGTATGGAGATGTTATTGTTATCCCACCATTGTGGTGAAAATTTTGAACTCAAAACCGGTTATCAATCTTGTAACCTCAAATCGCTTCTATGGTTTTGAGCGGATGATCCTCATGCTCATATTCGATGGTTTAACAAGATTGCATCTACCATCAAATACAAGAATGTCCCTACCGATGTTGTTAAGCTTCTTCCATTCCCATTTTCTCTTGAGGGCAAGCCCGGATTTGGCTTGAAAACAACCCCTCAATCAATTGAGACATGGGAAGACCCGTGAAGAAATTTGTGAATGAATTTTATCCACCTTCCAAAACCACGAGTCTTAAAATGAAATCATCAAGTTCACACAAAAGTTTGATGAATCCTTCAAGAATCGTGGGATCGTTTTAAGGAATTGCTTCGCAAATGTCCTCACCACGGTTTCTCCGAGTTGATGCAACTCGATACTTTCTATAATGGAGTGAGTCAATCGATCAAGATTCTCTCAATTCCTCCGCGGGAGGAAATTTCTTGAGCAAAACTGTCAAAGAAGCTTTAGCGATAATTGAAAACAAGTCTAAAGTCCGACCGCACGAAGCAAGCCGGTTGTTTCCCAAGTCGGTGTTGGTCCTTCTTCTTCATCGCCGTGAGTCAATCTAGCACCGATGCTAAGATTGACAAACTCACTGAAGCTATTCAAGCTTTGGTTCTCTCCAACCAAAAGAAAGTCTCTTTCCACAAACTTCACCTCTGCTGTTAAGAAAGTGGAAGTCAGTGTTACTTGTGGTGGCCCCATGCTTATTACAATTGTATGGCCACCGATGGTAACCCTTTGAAGCTAATGTTGGGGCGGGATTTCTAATCAGGAGGCAACCAATATCGTGCTCCTATGGACCCGAACCACCGTCCTAACCACTACCTGGACCTCCGGTTTCAACCAAAACCAAAACCGTAATCAAAATCGAAATAGACCAAACCAAGGTTTTCAAAACCAAGGTAATTTTAGTCAAAACAACGGTTTTCAAAATCAAAATCAAAATTTCCAACACCAAGGAAATTTCAATAGAAACCAAGGTCGTGGAAATTTCAACCTGGGTATTTTCATGGCAATAATCAAGGAAATTTTCAAAATCAAGGCCCTAATCCTAACAATAGAGGCCGAATTTTCTGTGCAAAATCAAGCCATTGTTCCAACTGGACCATCATCGATGAGTTGTTGAAACAATTCATGAAATCCCAAGAGGAAATGAATATGTTGTTGGTCAGCCGATTTCGACATTAAGAAGTCTTTAAATGATCGACCCTCGGCTCGTGTACTTTACCTAGCAACACGATCGCTAATCCGAGGGGCGATGCAAAGGCGATCACAACCGTAAGTGGTGCTTCATATGATGGACCCGCTATTCCTACTACCTCTTCTTCTTCTCTCCCAAGGTAGTGGAAAGTGAACCGAGGCGACAAAGGACAAGGAACTTCCTACTAATAACGGAAGTACCAAAGAATGTCCATCCTCGGGTTGTCCCGAAACCCAAACCAAACACGAGTTGTTTTGAACCTCCAACTGGTAACCCCAAATCCAAAACTTCTATTCCTTACCCTCACGTTTACATGAGCAAAGCTCCGCGAAAAAGCCGGTCATCAAATGGAAAAATTCTTTCAAATTTTCCAAGAACTTCATTTTGACATAAGCTTTATGGATGCCATCATGTTGATGCCCAAGTTTGCATCTACTCTCAAACACATGTTGAGCAACAAGGAAAAGTCTGTTTGAAATGGCTAAAACTCCTTTGAACGAGAATTGCTCAATAGCTTCATAAAGAAGCTTCCCGAGAAGCTAGGAGATCCCGGAAAATTTCTTCTTCCTTGTGTTTTTCCGGGATGATTGAATGCTTTGCCCTTGCCGATCTTGGTGCAAGCATCAATCTGATGCCTTATTCAATATGGAAGAAACTTTCTCTTCGAACTTATTCCTACCGCATGACTCTTGAGCTTGCGATCGTTCTATATCGCGTCCTCTTGGCATCGCCGAGGATGTATTCGTGAAAGTAGGAAAGTTCCATTTTCCACCGACTTTGTGGTTGTTGATTTCGATGCCGATCCTCGGGTTCCCTCATTGTTGGACGAGGATTCCGAGAACGGGCCGTGCTCTTATTGATGTATTTGAGCAAGAAATCACTTTACGTGTGGGTAATGAAGTCATACCTTTAACCTTGATCAAACTTCAAGGTACTCCTCAAATTATGATCTTGAATCAATTAATCGAGTCGATTTAATTGATATTGCTTCGAGGAGTACTCTCAAGAGTTTCTTGGTTATCTTCATAATTACGTGAGTGGAGATTCCACCACATCTTCTCAACCTATCATTGCCGACTCTTCCCTCTCTCACTCCGTTTGAGGGAGGTGACTTCTTCCGGAAGAGATCGATGAATTTCTTGTTATCGATGAATCAATTCCGCCGGAATTGATGGTGTTTATGATTCGAGGGAGATATCCTTTATCTTGAGCAATTGTTAAATGAAGATCCATTACCTTCACTCCTCCGAAAGAAATCACAATTGAGGAAATCAAATCAAGACAAACATCTATCAAGAATTTCCGAGGTTGAACTTAAGGACCTACCTCCTCATCTCGAGTATGCATTCTTGGAGGTGATGATAAATTACCCGTCATAATTGCTAAAGACTTAACGAGGAGGAGAAAACGCTCTCATAAAGGTCTTGAAGTCACACAAGCAAGCAATTGCTTGAAAACTCTCCGACATTAAGGGTATCAACCCCGAGTTTTGTACTCACAAAATCTTAATGGAGGATGACTTCAAACCAAAGATCCAACATCGTAGAAGGGTGAATCCTAAGATTCATGAGGTTATCAAACAAGAGGTTCTCAAACTTCTTGATGCCGGTTTAATTTACCCGATCTCGATAGTCCTTGGGTTAGCCCAATTCATTGTGTTCCTAAAAGGGTGGCATAATCATTGTCACAAATGAAGAAAACGAGTTAATTCCAACTCGATTGGTTACGGATGGCGTGTGTGCATTGACTATCGCAAGTTAAACGAAGCCACCCGTAAAGACCATTTTCCTCTACCCTTCATGGACCGGATGCTTGAGAGATTAGCGAGGAACGAATACTATTGTTTCCTTGATGGTTTCTCGGGTTACTTTCAGATCCCCATTGATCCGCCGGATCAAGAAAAGACCACATTCACCGCCCATACGGAACTTTTGCCTACGACGTATGCCTTTTGGCCTATGTAATGCTCCCAGCACGCTCCAACGATGTATGATGGCAATTTTCCACGACATGATCGGGAAACAATGGAGGTGTTTATGGATGACTTCTCGGTCATTGGGGACTCATTTCGACATGTCTCTCCATTTAGATAAAATGCTAAAAGGTGTGAAGACACCAATCTATGTCTAAATTGGGAGAAGAGCCACTTTATGGTCAAAGAAGGCATAGTCCTTGGCCATAAGATTTCCAAAATGGGATTGAGGTAGATAGAGCAAAAGTTGATGTTATTGCTAAATTACCTCATCCTACTACCGTCAAAGGTATTAGGAGTTTTCTAGGTCATGCCGGGTTTTATCGTAGATTCATACAAGATTTCTCTAAAATCGCTCGCCTATGACCCATCTTCTTGAAAAAGATGCTCCTTTTATCTTTTCTCCGAGTGCATCAAGCTTTTGAAACACTAAAGAAAAAGCTACGGAAGCACCCATTCTAGTTGCCCCGATCGATTTACCCTTTGAGCTCATGTGCGATGCAAGTGATTTTGCTATCGGTGCAACGAAAACCAAGCATTGATAACGCCACACTATGTCAAACCCATTCGGGTGTATGCGTTGAGAAGTCAAAGGAACTTCCTTTTCTTCGAGCAAGTTTTATAACACCCGTGAGGCGGTGAACCTAATCGTTGTAGTGTAGTAATTAGGGTAAGCCACGGGTATTGATATCGTTCTCTGGGGAATAGGAATGCTAGTAGGAGTTACTACGCTAAGGTTAAGGTTGAGGAAGATTATTTTTATCTTTTATATTTTATGAAAATGGAAAGGTACGAATCTCGGGTATTGGATTTGGGGGTTGGTATTTCTACCGATTACTCTACTATTATCTAATTATCTAAACTAAGGTTGTGGGAGTCTATGTCTAATTAATGTGTGCTCGTATGATAGTTTAAAGATGTGTTTACTTAGTTTGTATTACTCCTTAATTATCTCCTATTGATGGTTGAGTGTCACGCCTTATTCCTAGTTGCGTTGTGTGTCTAAAGTTGTAGGGTATGTTTCTCCCAACTCTTTGAACTTACCAAAGGGTCTTGTCTACAAACCCACTAGAGATTATAGACTCCTACTCTAAGGCGCTTTGGGATGGTTTAGCCTACAATTACTCGTAATTATACTCTAAGGTTCACAAAGATGAATCAAGCATTAAGTACACAACGAATGACCTATCGCATTACTAGATCATTAATCAACTAAGATAAGAAACAACCAATCAATATTCAATAATTAAGTTTCATACTTCCTAAGCAAACACACAAATAAATTAGCCGGACATGGAGAACATGCAAGCATACACACAAATAATCAAAGACATAATTGAATTAATGAAGTAAAGACTTATCTTGGTGTAAGATAGGGTTAAAACCCTAAAATACTTGTACAAGACACCTTAGGTTCGGTTTTAGGTTTTACTCCAAAGACTCTCCACACAAAGACCGAAAAATTCGGATTCTATATATAAGATTACAATTGCGACGGCGTCACCTTATGTTTAGTGACGCCGTGTGTCGCCGCCATTAGGGTTTCGTCTTGGCCACGTTAACCTTGCGACGGCGTCACCTTATGTCCGTGACGCCGTCCTCTTCACTTTCTCGACGTCGTTCGGATTGCATCTAGGCCGTCCGAGTAGCGACGGCCTACTCTTTCACAACTAGACGCCGTCTCTTGAAAATACGAGTTTTGAGTTCGATCGTCACAATAATTTGGGACGGCGCCGCTAATAGCACCCGACGCCGCGCTTTCTACTTTCAAAGAATCGTGAGTGTCTCGATTTCGACTTTGGCCATTTTCTTCATATATTCGCGCTTTTCGTCCAAATAAGTGCCATTCCAAAGATTTTGCCTTCACGAGACCTAAAAAGTGAAAAGGAACGATATTAAGCAATAACGGATACAAAAGTGATCAAATAAGGACTTAAACGACCCTCAAAATGGTACCTTTTAAAACCTTATCAAATATCCCTACACTTGTTATTTGCTTGTCCTCAAGCAAATGTGCTTTTAGCCAATTAATTTATAAGTTAGGGGTCATGAAGCATTAATTCAAAACGGTCCACAACACATATAAGCCCCAAAAGTCATAACAAGCACGAAATTACATACTAGCACCTCACATGGGGTGTTTGGATACTCACATCTCTCTCGGTGTATATATGAAATATAACAATATAGGAAATGGAAGATAAACACTCATTAACCGGTCCTAGTACATAGATTACCATAGGCTTGAGAATAGATCAAACCTCCATCGCTTTGGCGTAAGCACCTAGGAAAGACTATCAAAGAGGTCTTTAAAGGGTTGTAACGTTAGGCTTACGGTAGGGAAATAAGGGTTTGGTGGGATAGGCTATTTAGTGGTGGTAAGTCAAAATCTCTATGTTAAATGCATATGAAGAATGGCGTTGCTAAGCCAAGACTCGACACTCTAAACTCTAGATAACGAAATAAACAAACATAAATTTAAAGGATAGATGTAGGATGGTAGCCCGTATGTTTATATTTTTTTTTTTTTTTTTTTTTTCTATTTTTTTTTTTTTTTTTTTTTTTTTTTTTTTTTTTTTTTTTTTTTTTTTTTTTTTTCATACACTTTTACTCTACCATCCTCTACGATAACATCAAAATACTAGGGATTTATAAGCATATCCCTACACTTGAGTTTTTATTACTCTAACACTAATTTGACCCGATTTGAAAAGATCAAAACACTTGGGGTACATTATTACGCAAACAAAGGGAATTTGAATTTAACGTTCCCTTCCCGTCATTTCATAAACTTTAACTTTTCCCATGAATCCCAATCATCCCAAAACTGTATACAAAGGATATGACTCGACTTAGCAACTTATGCAAGCAACTAGATAATTGAACTAAGGGTTTAGGGTGATAACAAACATTTGCACTAAAAGTGAGTGCATAAGGGGTAGGCTAAGGCGATTTGGGTGTATATTTGGGGTGGGGTGTAAACAATGCTCTTCATTGATATTCGGAAAACCGAAACATCACGAGAACCGCGAAAAGGATAGGCTCGAGGGGTTAACTAGGGTATCGTGTACTAAAGATGAGTACAACGCAAAGGGTGTGGGGAATTACTCAACCGATGTGGAAGAAGTAATTATATTACGGTATCAAACAAGGGTTATCCTAATGCCTCTTATCATTTAGTTATTCCTAACTACACAAGTGTAGCCTCACTTGCGATCTCGGAATGCATCACAAAACAAGTTCTAGAATCTAATATACTACCGGTTCACACTCTAAGCATTAAAGATGAATGCTTTAATTCCTACTAATCTAAGGGCGATCCTCACATTTTGGGTGGAATTTGGGTGGTAAGGGTTTTGTGCTAGTCATATAACTTCCTATCCGTGAGACGCTTTTGTTAAGACTAATGGCCCACTCCTATATGTCATGAAAATTTTAAATTTGGTGCCAAAATTACCCTAACCGACATTTTCTCATGGTTTATTACACAATCACAATTGGACAAAGCAAATAATCAAGGATAAGCATAGTTTCAAAGTTCCGCTTTATTTTCCTCCCTACACTTAAACCGAACATTGTCCCCAATGTTCCCGAAAGTATCAAAGTTATGATAAAAGAAGGTAATTAAAACGAAAGAAACTAATACTCCCCGATTAGCTCGGTAGGATCCGTGTAAAGTGGTGGTTAAATTCTTTTCAAGAAGAATTATTGCGTGAAAAGCTCCTTCCAATCTTATGTAACTTCTTCTTGACAAACTAAACCCGCACACTTGAAGAAAACAAACGAAACCTTCGCGTAAAATCGGCGGTAATAATATATATAAGACTCGATTTAAACTAGGATATAATGCTTGTGGAATGGATGTTTACGAATTTCTAAGAAAATTAAGACCGAAAATTCCAAAATTTATAAGTAGCTCGAAAACGAGAAAAAGTAATCGATGTTTTACTCCTTCCGACGCCAGTTGCAATCTCGACGTCAAAGTTATCCCGACAAAACGGTCTCGATTTTCTCGAAAAATTTCGAAAATTTACATCTTTAGAATCTGGAAAATTTCGCAAAACATCCATTATGACTCGATACAAGCATTTGACTCGAACAAACAAACATAAATATCTTTTAATTAATTGTTATTCTCATGTTTACGTTTCTTTTGAAAACGTGTAATCCTCCCTACACTTATCCCTTATGTAAAATACCTTTATATGCAATTAAGACGAAGTTAAAACAAAATAAAGCATTTTACAAATTTAAACATGAGGATAAACAATTAATAAAAGATATATGACACTAACAAGCAAACAATTAAGCATGGGTTGCCTCCCACGGCGCTTTTCTTTATTTAAGAGTCTTGTAGCTAGACTCGTAGTCGTGCTCCTACGCATCGATATCGTAAGTCTATCCTCAACAATGTCGTAAGGATCAAACTTATCATTCAAGTTCCTAGTAGTACGTTCGGTTAAATATGCCTTTTCAAACATCTCACCATCGGGATCATAGATTTGTATCCTAATGTGCCACCTTCCATTACCATCACTAGGCGGTCTATTCCAATTCCACATGTGTTCGGTTCTCAACTATCCACTTATTCATGACAAGGTTAACGGCAAGCTTCCTAGGAACTCGGTCATCTTCCTAAATACTAAGGCGTCCTCGAGCGGGTTCACTTCTATGTCCCTAGCCAATTCTTGTTCTTGGAAAGTTGTTGCACTAGCAAAGGCCTTATCTAGGTAAAAGGTCTTTGGGGCCTATGATGTTCTTATCAATCCAAGGTCCATATCGAGAAGGCTCTCTATCCAACCCTATCTCTTGTGGGATTTCCTCATCCTTATAGTATGTATGTTTTTAACATCGTAAACGGATCTAGCACTCCCTCTCCTACCACTATTTTGGACATCTTACAATCGATGATGGCACTAGCGGTAGCTAAAATCCTCTTCCAACTAGTAATGGGCATGTCGGGTCCTTATTCATGTCTAGTACATGAAAGTCGGCCAAAAGAGTCAACTCTCCTACATGTACTACCATGTCCTTTATTATTCCTACCGGACGTGCTATACTACCGTCCGCTAATCCTAAGATAGTTTCGTTGGTTCAATTTTACCTAGGTTGAGGCTTCTATGAAGGGACAACGGGCGAGATTGATGCATGATCCTAAATCGGCTAAAGCATCGAGTGGCTTGGAAGTTCCAAGTCTACGGAAGAGTGAATAGCCGGGATCATCTAACTTCTTAGGTAAGTTGTTTCGCACAAAGGCGGACCCATGTTTCCCAAGCCTAAGTTCTAACTCATATTTTTCTTTTAAAGCATTATAATAAGGTGCATGAGCTAAGACTTCAAGAATCGGTTTTTCTTGATGGAGTTCCTTGTACTCCTCCTCTAAACTAGGTTTGGATTCTTGGCTGACGGGTTTCTCAAGAGTAGGCTTTACCAAGGGTGCCGGCCTTGGTATCTCTTGGATGACTTGGAACCCTTTTGATAGCATTTACCGAGTGAATCGTTGGGTGAGAGGGACATGGATGTGCACTCTCCCATGGTGAACTAGAACATGAAGTCGATGCAATCGAATTCACTTTGGGTTCTTAATGGTATCACTTGGAGTGCTCCAACTTCCCGCTCATTGAAGGCTTTTAAGAGGCATCAAGCTTGGTTGTCATCTCGCTTTGTTTTGCTTAAAATCGCCTTCAAGCTTATTCAATCGAGTTTCTTGGGATGACAAAATCTAGATGCAATTGCCTCAAGATTAGTGGGGTTCCGGTATTGGAAGAATTGAACCTATTAGGCGAACTAGATGAGCTTTGGGGTGTGCTTGAGTTTTGGTTCCACTTAAGATTAGGGTGATTTCTCCATGAGGGTTGTATGAGTTTCCTAAGTTGTTTTGTTCGGGTTTGAAAGTGTACCACTTCTCTCCCGCTCCGTCGGCACGTATGGAGGCGTAGTCCGCAAAGCTTGTTCGGAGAGCCTTGTGCAATCACGAGTGTCATGGGGACCACCGCATAACTCACAAGGTAGAGTGATTTGATTCACTTGTCGTGAGGACTTAGGATTTTGTAGGAACTCATGAGAAATTTAACTTGATCTTCAAGTTCGATCATCCTACGGTCGGGAGGAGGCAAGGAGATTGCCTTGACGGTTTGGGCAGCTCACGGGGTCATCCCAACTTTCGTTGTCATAGAGGGCGAGGTCCTCTATTATTTCCCATGATTCTTCTGGTGAGATCACTAAGTTTTCCACCGGCCGCTTGGTCAATGGATCGCTTAGTGGGAAAGTTGACATGATCATAAAAGATTTGGACTTGGAGCCAAAGATCAATGCCGTGATGAGGACTTTATGAAGTAAGTCCTTGAATCGGGTCCATGCTTCAGAGATTCACCTTGACGTTGTTGGAACATCAAGATGTCATTCCTAAGCTTAGTGGTTCTCCCGGTGGGAAAAATTGAGCAAGGAAGCGAGAAGTAAGATCATCCCAACTTGAGATGGAGCCGGGGAAGTCGCTTAAGCCAATTACTAGCTTGGTCCCGTGAGAGAATTGGAAGAGGCGCAGCGCGTGGTCTCCCGAGTAGTAGCATCAAGGTCGATGGAATCGACGATTTTGAGGAAATCCTCGATCTTGATTTGGATCTTGAACGAAGTCCATGGAATGCACATCCGTTTTGCACCAACCGGATGGTGTCGGATCGCAGGCCGTAGTTTGGGCTTGGTTGGGAAGCTCAATGGTGTTCCTATAGCCTAAGTGGCTTGGTCTCGAGTATTCACCAAGAGTACGGGCTCTTGGCGGGTCATTGGTGGTGGGTTGATGAATGGTAGTGGGTTATCACCTTCCATGATGAAAAGTGATGGGTTACTAACAAAGGTTACGAAGAAGGGGATAGACTAAGAGAAATCTAAAATGAGAAAAATTTACTTGATAGGAATCAAGCAAAGAAACCTAAACGAGGTGGACTACTAACTAGCTATTCTATTCCCGGCAGCAATGCGCCAAAACTTGATAACGCTACACGCGTCGTTCGGGGTCAAAGAAACTTCCTTTTCTTGAGCAAGTTTTATAACACCCTAGGCAATGAACCTAATCGTTGTAGTGTAGTAATTAGGGTAAGCCACGGGTATTGATATCGTTCTCTGGGGAATAGGAATGCTAGTAGGGAGTTACTACGCTAAGGTTAAGGTTGAGGAAGATTATTTTTATCTTTTTATATTTTATGAAAATGGAAAGGTACGAATCTCGGGTATTGGATTTGGGGGTTGGTATTTCTACGATTACTCTACTATTATCTAATTATCTAAACTAAGGTTGTGGGAGTCTATGTCTAATTAATGTGTGCTCGTATGATAGTTTAAAGATGTGTTTACTTAGTTTGTATTACTCCTTAATTATCTCCTATTGATGGTTGAGTGTCACGTCTTATTCCTAGTTGCGTTGTGTTTCTAAAGTTGTAGGTATGCTTTCTCCCTAACTCTTTGAACTTACCAAAGGGTCTTGTCTACAAAATCCACTAGAGATTATAGACTCCTACTCTAAGGCGCTCTTGGATGGTTTAGCCTACAATCTCTCGTAATTATACGCTAAGGTTCACAAAGATGAATCAAGCATTAAGTACACAACGAATGACCTATCGCATTACTAGATCATTAATCAACTAAGATAAGAAACAACCAATCAATATTCAATAATTAAGTTTCATACTTCCTAAGCAAACACACAAATAAATTAGCGGACATGGAGAACATGCAAGCATACACACAAATAATCAAAGACATAATTGAATTAATGAAGTAAAGACTTATCTTGTTGTAAGATAGGGTTAAAACCCTAAAATACTTGTACAAGACACCTTAGGTTCGGTTTAGGTTTTACTCCAAAGACTCTCCACACAAAGACCGAAAAATTCGGATTCTATATATAGATTACAATTGCGATGGCGTCACCTTATGTTTAGTGACGCCGCCGTGTCGCCGCCATTAGGGTTTCGTCTTGGCCACGTTAACCTTTCGACGGCGTCACCTTATGTCCGTGACGCCGTCTCTTGACTTCGGCGTCGTCGGATTGCATCTAGGCCGTGTTTGTAGCGACGGCCTACTCTTTCACAACTAGACGCCGTCTCTTGAAAACACGAGTTTTGAGTTCGAACCGTCACACAAATCTTGGGACGGCGTCGCCAATAGCACCGACGTCGCTTTCTACCTTCAAAGAATCGTGAGTGTCTTGATTTTGACTTTGGCCATTTTCTTCATATATTCGCCTTTTCGTCCAAATAAGTGCCATTCCAAAGATTTTGCCTTCACGAGACCTAAAAGTGAAAAGGAACGATATTAAGCAATAACGGATACAAAAGTGATTAAATAAGGACTAAAACGACCCCTCAAAATGGTACCTTTTAAAACCTTATCATATGGTCAAAGAAGGCATAGTCCTTGGCCATAAGATTTCCAAAAACGGGATTGAGGTAGATAGAGCAAAAGTCGATGTTATCGCCAAATTACCTCATCCTACTACCGTCAAAGGTATTAGGAGCTTTCTTGGTCATGCGGGTTTTATCGCAGATTCATACAAGATTTTTCTAAAATCGCTCGCCTATGACCCATCTTCTTGAAAAGATGCTCCTTTTATCTTCTCACTGAGTGCATCAAGCTTTTGAAACATTAAAGAAAAAGCACGGAAGCACCCATTCTAGTTGCCCCGACCGGGATTTACCCTTTGAACTCATGTGCGATGCAAGTGATTTTGCTATCGGTGCGGTCTTGGGGCAACGAAAAACCAAGCATTTTCACCTATCCACTACGCAAGTAAAACTATGGTGAAGCTCAAACCCATTACACCACTACGGAAAAGAACTATTAGTGTGGTGTATGCGTTTGAAATTTCGCCATACCTTATCTTGACCAAATGCGTGGTGTATACGGATCACTCGGCTCTCAAATATCTCTTTGCAAAACAAGATGCAAAGCGAGATTGCTCCGTTGGGTTCTCCTCCTACAAGAATTTGATATCATTATACGTGATAAAAAGGACACGAGAACACAGGCGATCATCTCGTCGTCTAGAAAACCCTCACCAAGATGCGTTTGAGAAAAGGAAATAAACGAAACATTTCCTCTCGAAACAATCAATGTGGTTTCTTTTCGTGGAGACTCTTCTACCCCATGGTTTCTTGACTTTGCAAATTACCATGCGGGTAACTTTATGGTGAAAGGGATGTTGTCCCAACGAAAAATAAATTCTTTAAAGATGTGAAACATTACTACGGGGCGACCCTACTTGCTCAAAATTTGCGGATCAAGTCATCGAGCGATGTGTGTATGGTCGAAGCTATTGACATTCTCAAGGCTTGCCATTACGGACCTCTTGGGGACATCATAGCCCCAACTACACCGCCAAGAAGGTGTTTGATTCCGATTCTATTGGCCCATGATTTACAAGGATGCCCATGAATTTGTCAAAACACAGGCTTGTCAGCGTTACGGAAATATCTCACAAAGAAATGAAATGCCGCAAAGCGCCATTCAAGTGTGTGAGATTTTGACATCCGGGGCATTGACTTTATAGGGCCATTTCCTTCTTCTCGCGGTAATAAATACATACTCGTGGTCGTTGACTATTTGTCAAAATGGGTTGAAGCTAAGGCTTTGCCTACCAACGATGCCCGAGTTGTTGTGAAATTCTTAAAATCTCTTTTGCTAGGTTTGGAACTCCACGAGCTATCATCGGTGATGGTGAGTGCGCATTTTGCAATGACCGGTTTGATAGAGTCATGCAAAAGTATGGTGTAACTCACCGTCTCTACTGCGTACCACCCCAAACAAGTGGGCAAGTGGAAGTTTCCAACCGAGGATTAAAGAATTCGGAGAGGACGGTTGGCAAAACCGTGCCTCTTGGTCGGATAGGCTAGATGGCGCACTGGGCCTTCCGTGCGACTTATAAAACACCCATCGGGTGTACTCCATACAAGCTAGTGTGCGGGAAGGCGTGTCATCTGCCGGTTGAGCTTGAGCACAAGGCATCGGGCCTTGAAACATGCCAACTTCGATATTCAGACAGATGGTGATCACCGGAAAGTTCAAATGAATGAATTAAATGAACTCCGTGATCAAGCATACGAAACTATTTGATCTACAAAGAAAAGACAAAGAAGATTCATGACTCTAAAATCAAGAACCGCGTTTTCAACGTCGGTGATCGAGTCCTTCTTTTCAACTCAAGATTGAAGATGATCTAGGAAAACTAAAATCCGTGATGCGGACCATTTACCATCACTAAAGTATTTCCATATGGAACCATTGAGTTATCTCGGCCGATGGTCCAAACTTTAAAGTGAATGGTCATCGATTGAAGCATTATTTTGGAGAGGACATTCCTCTTGTGGTTGTCCCGGATCTACAAACTTTCCCCATGAACCAATGAATGCGGGGATCGAGTCAAGCTAGCGACTCGGGAATCAAAACAATAGCATGCTACATGGTTTTCACCGTGTGTACCACCCAGTGTGGGGAGTTGCCCCACTGTTGTATATAAGTTTTCAAAAAAAAAAAAAAAAAAAAAAAAAAAATGGTAGTAGTATTTCCCTTTTCGTTCTTTGTTTCGGCATAACTGCTGGTACTTTGAATATTGAGGGCAATATTCATTTCTAGTGTGGGGGAATTCTCACGAATTTTATCATGTAATTATACGCCATATTCTCCCATTTTGGCCAAAATTTTTTTTGGAGTACACTTACTCAACTTATGGTTATCAGTCCGCCATGTCTAATTAACTAAAGGATTGGCTAATCCAGGAGCAAACGGCTCTGGGTAAAGATATCTCAAAACCGTTGACGGCTTGCAATTTGCCCAAAATTGTATGGTATTCAGCTCACCATATCCTTAAAAGTGAAGAGTTGTCTAGCCCGCAAGTTTATGGCTTGTGGTAAAGGCAGTTGGAAAACCATAATTGGTAATCGACTCACCAAAGATAATATTGATAATTTATCTAAGAGTTGGCTAGTCCGTAGCAACGGCTTCGGTAAAGACAAATCAAATCCGTTGAAAGTCGGTGATTTGCTCAAAATCATTTGGTTATCGGTGTACCAAGGTTCTTACTTGAACTGAAACATTTGGCTACTCCGAGTAATGGCTTTTGGTAAAGAGATGAAATCCATTAATTTTTCTCAAAACATTGCTAGGGACTAGCAATATCTTAGTGTGGGGGTCAAAAATAGTCCTTGTACTATTGAAACTTGTCAATTTTGATCCCTTGAAACAATTTTGGAAATTGACAGAAATGGTCCTTCAAATTTCAGAAATTGCATTTTGGTCCTTGTAATATTAAACCACACCCTTTGCATTATGACCCCTGCCAAAACCATTGAGCCCCCTGTCAAAACATTGTGACCTTCCCTTTTTGGACCCCTGGTCAACACCACCAGTCAAACTCACCTTTCCCTCCACCACTGTTTATCCCCTTCACCACTTGCCCTGCACAACTCAGGCATATTCCCATCACCTTATCTCCTCAAACCTTCCCCCCTCATCATCACAACACACCACAATTAATGCCACCCCCCTAGTTGCAAATTCAGAGCCCTGTGGTCAAAACAGTTTTTCCCGCCAAAAGTGATCAAACGGCCAATATGGCCTCAACTCATCCAATGGTCCTAATTATTGATGGGAAGTGATCAGAGGAGAGAGAGAAAGCATCTTGGTGTATAAAAGAGGAAGAAGAAGCAAGAGACAAGGCATTACTTAGTTTTAAATATTTATGTATGTTGTTTTTTATGTTTATGTTTTACTTAAGCTCTAAATTGTAATCTCCTATTTTCTATGTACTAAACTTAAGTTCATTAATCATTGTAAGCTATTCTAAAGTTTCAATTCAAAGTTTATTTGTGGTTTCAAATTTAATGCTCACTGTTTAAACTTTCAGTTTCAAACTCTTAAAAATCAAGCTTTAATAAGCTTCATTTAAGTTCAAACAAGCTTATTTAAGCTCATTATAGCTTTTGGTAAGCTTAAGAAACAGTTTCAATCAAAAGTGCTAAAAAGTCAACAAAGGTCAACTGTAAAGCTCAAATGGACTTGGAAATGGTTTGGGGTGTTGCAGAGCTTGGAATGGGTTGGAAATAGCTTAGAATAGTGGTATTGGGTTTGGTTTAAGCTGCAATATAAGCTGGACACATTGTGAGTGTTATCCTCATTTTCATTTTAATTCGAATTGCCTATTGTGTTGTGTTTGAACTGTGATCATTAAACCTCTTAAACTTTGTTTATCTAGTTGTAATTAGGATATTAGATCCGGTTTAAGTGAGAAACCAAGCTAAATCGGTAGTGTGCTTAGTTTAAATTAGTAAAGCAGTTGTTAAAATAGTGTTTGGATCGATGGGATTGATTGATCTCAAGTCGTTGTTTGTATTTAAAACTTGTCCACTTAGGTGGTGTTTGTTTTTAAGAGGTGCGAATCAATCAATACGCACGTCTGAATCAAATCGATGCGTAAATGTCTCGAATCGAACGCATCGAGCGAAGAAAAAAGCGCATGTTTGAGCGGGATTTTTATTTATTTATTTTGGTTATTTTGTGTCTACAAGAAGCATTCGAGACGCGTTAAGACACCCCTCCGGTCTTGACATTGAGACATTTTTCCGTTCGGCGTGCGAGCGGAAAAAAAAAACGAGGACGATGCGAGCGGCAAAATGTCGACCGATTCGGACATTTTGCCCGTTCAGACGCTGTTAAGAGGTAAAAAAACAAACAAACACAACCTTAGTCTCATTTAAGTCCATTTGAATCATTTGAGTCACTCAATTGTGCATCAAGTCACCAAAAGTCAAAATTACCATGAATCTGTCCTAAACTCATCACTGTTGGAATTTATGAATATCAAAAACTTGATTCATGTTTAGAGATCAGTAGAGTGGCTGAATATAGTTTTATTTCACCATTTAACATCATTTTCAGTTGGCAAATTGGAATCAAAGTTCATGATAGTCAAACTTTCATAACTGTCAAAAGTCAAAAAAAAAAGTGGAAACCTCAGTCTGCACCCAACTAGGGTGATTTTTCATATCTTCATTATTGGAGCAAATTCAGTGAAATTTTGGATTCAATAAGTTCAACTGGTCTATTTTCTTATTATGATTTTTGTTGAATTTTAGCAATTTTTTATAAGCTCTAAAATGGCTTATCAAGTTGAGCTTATATGCCCTGTGCACTGACTCAGTATTCACTGAGTCTGCACAGGGTTTGTGCAGGGCTTGTCAAGAGCTTATTAGAGCTTCTCTAGGTCTGGTCTTTGGTTTACAAGTAGCCAACCAGGTGTACTTTAGGTTCCTACTTTTGGTTTTGAGTTTAGCTTATTGGGTAGCCTATTCTTAAGCTACAAAGTAATGGGCCAAAACCTGTTTTTAGCACTTAATCAATCAAGCCAAATCATAGTAGTTTGCAATTCAGAGGTTAAAGCTTGTTGTAACTAGTTGCATTTGAGTAATTTTAGCATAACTTAGCTTCTGTAACAGTTTGGTGCTCATTTGTAGCCTTTGGCTTATTTCAAGTGCTTATTACATAAGCACTTGCATTGCAGTTTCATTTTCCTACACACAAGCTACTGTTTTTATAATTTTCCTAGAATTAGAATATTATTTTAAAGTTTTCCTGAATTTTTCATATTTTTCTAGCACTGTTTGCTATTTTTCTTTAATTTAAAACAGTTTTTAGGCATTTTAATTAGCTTTTAATACAATTAAATCGGAAAAACTTCAAAAAATAAGTTTTCATTTTTCCTAGGTTAAGATAAATATAAAAGTCAAAAAATACTTTTCAGTTTTTCATAGTTTAATTTTTAATTTTTAGCAATTTAATTAGTTTTAAATAGTTTTAATTCATAGAAAATAGAAAATAATCGGAAAAATTTAAAATTAGTTTTGAAAATTCTTTTTAGTTATTTTAGATTTTCTAAGTCATAATTTCATTTTTCAAGCTTTATTTCATATTTTCTTGTATTTTAGGGTATTATTAAATAGTTAAAAATAGTTTTTAATTAATAATAATTAGATAAATGGTTATAAAATAATTTTATTTTCTAATAATTTTCTATTATTATTAGGTTTGTAAAAATATAATTTTTATATTTTTAGGATTAATATTGCTTCAGTTTCACATTTTATTTTGTACGTCACGTAGTTTTTAATTTAAGTTTTATAAAAGAAAAATCAAAAACATTAGATTTAAATATAGTGATAGCGTTTATTTAATATAATTTATCTTTTTAATTTTCTTTAATTTGCATTTAAGCCCCTGTAATTTATAAACTTTGTCTTTAGACATAATCAATCATATCTCTTTGTCCGTTCAAATCCTCTCGATCACTACACGTTTGATTATTCTCGCACATCTCGTTGGGACATAACGTCTGGGAAACACTATACTCTCACGGACTTCATTGCATTGGTGTCGAACTATTTTAAGTTTCTTACGGTTAGCCATTCACAGTGGCTAGCTTGTGTGAGATAACTTGCGGTTTGGCACCAATCATAACACCGACTTGAATTCAGTGTATCACGAAATTGGGGTGTTACATGATGTGTTTGATAATTGCCATTGAGATCTTCTAGCTTCACACCAAAGTGCTCAATCTTCTTTTCTCCTTGTCTGTTTATGGGTTCTTTCACTGGATTCACTCCATAGCATTTCATTTTGCTTTTTGAAACCAGTCCTTTTGTTTCATTCGGTGAGACCCTGTCAGTATTGTAATAACACTTGAAGACATCCAAGTAGAGATTGTAGCAGTCTTTGATCTCTTGACCATGTTTTTTTAGGCCAAAAATTTCAGCAATATATCCAAACTCATCTGAGAAAATTACACTTAGGTAGCCCCCTAACGTTTCAAAAAGCTTATAGAGATCTATTAAGTGGATCTCTATCCCATGGATTCTAGGTGGTATGGGTCCTGGTAAGTCTCTTTTGAGATAGACAGTATAAAACCAATTGAAGACTTTATTGAATTTCTCTCTAAAACAATCCCATTCTTGACTTATGATAATGTCATTTTGTAATAAATCAAGGAATGAAACATAGTCATTAAAGGAAGTAATTTGAGTAGGATAGTGTACACCTTTTACACAGATGAAATCTTCCTCATGTGATATGGTGTCAGTCAGTTTCCTCTCTTCCTTGTGGTGAGAACTTTCATCAAGTAATCTGTAAAAATCTTCCATGTATCTGTTTTTCCTTTTCTTCATTTTGTTCTAATCAAAATGATAGTCTGATGGGTCCTTGAACATGGGAACAAGTTTACACCTATTCCATTTGAATGTTAATTCTAGACCATGTGCTTCCAATTGTCTTGCAGAAAGGATATTAAAGGATACATCTGGTGTATAGTGTACACCAGGTATGATCAAGATTTCTGATCCTATCCTTATCAGCACTTCTCCAATTCCATGAACAAACAACAGTTTGTGCTGATCTTCAATTTTTTCAACATTAAACTTCTCCTTCAACTTTGCAAACAGATTCATATTAGTGCAAACATGCCTATTAATCTGGTTGCTTATATACCATATCTTATCCCATCCTTCCTCATCTGTCCCTTCTACCATAAAGTCAGTAGACAGATGAATAAATTCAGGATATGAGATTTGAATTTGTGGTGTTTCTGTGTCCTTCTCCAAGTCTGTAGTCTCTTTGTTCTTCCCCTTACTTGGACAGTTTGCAGCAATATGTCCTTTGATCCCACAACCATAGCAGACATATCTTTTTGTGTCTTTCAAGATTGCTTTGTGATTGTGGAAGTGTATGATTGAACCTTTCAATGTCCTGCAGTCTCATCTTCAACATCTCTTTACAATCCTTTGAAATTTGCGTAATGCATCTTCCAAATCTTGTATCACTTTCTCTCTTACCTTGCCTATGAATGAACTCTCTTTGGAATCTGTTGTTCATGAATGTCCCAGGCTTTGTGCTCTGATGCTACATTTTAGAAGTGCCAACATACTTCCCATAAAAGTTAGTCCATTTGTTATCAGTGTGTGCTGATGTGATAACCATGTTGTGCAGTAAGTTTTGTGTGAGATAAGTGCAGAAGTTTGTGCAGAGAATTTGTGTAGTGTATGTGAAAATATGGAGGGAAGAATAACAATAAAATAACTGTAATTTGATTATTTGATAACTGTCAATACATGCCCTATATATAGTAAGTGAAAAGTATGTGAGAAAGGGATGTGTTGGTTCATTTGAACCAACGATCAACCCTTAATATGTAGCTGTCATAATTGCCTTTTCCGACCATTATAACTGTCTAATCGACCAACTATAATAAGTATCTAAAGTGTTTGGGCCATTTACCCATTCTAAGACTATGCGATCACATGATCATGTATAAGATCATGGTGCTTTAAATAAAAATACATATGCTAAGTAGTAAATAATTATGCGGTATAAAACATGAAATATGAAGAGCATTTGAACTTATAAAATCCAACAAGGTGTTACTATCATTGCAAAACCACATGTCGAGCTCAAGTCATAACATCTTAGAAGCGAAAACGGGCGGTTCACACAAATAATTTCTCCGTTATGAAAATAACTATAGTCTACAAGACAAACTTGGTTGAACGACATGTAAATATAATCGGTCATCAAATGTTTTCTTTGAATATAATGGTATTTACTATTTTACTTTTCGAAAAATTACGAAGTGTGAATCGGTGGGTGAAGGTTACAACGCCGTTAATCGTTAATAGGCGCATGTGATTCATTTTGTCACTCTAGTATATTAGGAGTAGCTAGCAACATCTCTTAATTATCATTGACCTATGTAAAATGGAAAATCATTCCTTATATCCAAAAGCATTAAGAAACAAACATGTTCCACTCTATCACGACAACGTTCGAACAATGTAATATCAACTAGGAAGTAAGGAATTAAGTTCTTGGGCGGTTTAATGATGGACGAATCAAAATAAAGATGTATCTCTTTTATTTCTTTTCACTTAAGGTAAGTGCACGTAAGCTATTTACAAGCATAAGTAAGATCTTATAAAAGCATTAGTAGCTCTTAAGCTTGTTTGCAAGCGAAAGAATGATTTTCCTACTTCCTTTTACAACCAAGCACAAATATCTAACACATATCTCAACGAGGATAAGCTACACACCATGAATTATATCGTATCAAAATTTGCTTTCAATGGCGATGTGGGATTATTGTTAGCCCGTGAGCTCAAGCTCATTTCTAGAATAATCTTTGTAATCATATATATTGTATCATATTATCATAGAATGAATAAATCAAATCAATCATTATCATTACCATTCTACATAGTATATTAATTTTTTCCGCCACTTTCATCTCTAACCTAAACCTAAACTTTTCACCACCACTTTAATTTTTCCGGTGTCGACTTGGTAAACGGTCCGGAGGACTTATATCCTATATCATATCATACACTTACTAACCCGTATTCACACTCTCCAATAAATCCCGTCTTAATACATTAAAAAAAATAAAAAAATAATAATAAAAAAAAAAGTTTTACAAATCTTGGGTCAAAAGTTGCGGCAAGAAGCAAGGAAGACGCCTTTTCACTTTCTTTTGACGGCAAATAAATAAAAGGAGTGTCCCTTTTATTCATTTGACAAAAAAAAATGTTTTCAACCTTTTGGATTTGGTGGCTGCAGTTGTTTGACGAAAAAAAATGGATCTTTATGTTTTTCTTGGGAAAAATACGCCCCGTTTGTTCGGAAGGTTCTTTGGGGGTTGAAGTTTTAAGTTTCATTTTCTCATCTTTTTGTTGTGTTGGTGATTTGTGCTAAAGTCACAAATCCGCACATTATTATTGTGTTGTTCGTGCTTTAGGTCACGAGCCTGTGTGTTGGTGATTTGTGCTAAGGTCACAAATCCACATATTATTATGTTAATTTCTTGGTTTTCTTTTCATTTCTAGTTTACTACTCGAGTCCGAGCTTTCGCGATTTCGCCGCTTGGACTGCGAAGGAGTGTTAGCCCGTGAGCTCAAGCCCGTTTCTAGAATGATCTTTGTAATCATATATATTGTATCATATTATCATAGAATAAATGAATACAATCAATCATTATCATTACCATTATACAATTATTAATCAAAGCATCAATTTCAATTCATTGTATCCTATAAGCAGGAACGAGTCGTGAAAACAAGTTTTGTGGCTAAAATCTTATTGTGGCTAGTTAGAATAGTATTTTCGGTCGTGAGACTTTTGTCAGTCTTTTTTGGGGTGACTTCTTCTAGTATAAAGATATCTACAAGAGTAAATCTTATGAGAAGATTGTACAGGATATACCGATTTAGAACAATATATCCAAAAATAGCCCAATATGTCAAAAACTTATACAAGTTTTCAACATGATACTCGAGCATATAAGAACAATTAGTATAGAAATATTAAAAATTTCATATTAGTTATTGAACCAAGGTGAAAAAAAGAGACATGAATTATGTCTTACCAACTTCACAACCATGGCTGGCAACATTTTGTGTACGATAACATATATAAAGTATAAAAAGTTTATTTCCTTGACCTATGTGGGATACAAAACCATATCGCTACTTGTAAAGAAATAATGCAATTTAAATTAGATTTTCGCATAACTTGTAGCAAATATGAAAATTTTGCAATGGATTTGCAATGGAGATTAGTTATTATTTCTTATTTATTTATTATTATTTGTTCCGTTGCAAATCGGTTGCAAAATTAAAAAAACTGCAACGAAATTACAACGGAATATTGATAAATAAATGTAAAAGAAATTAGTTTGTTTTTTGCAATGTATTTGCAACCGTTTTCTTTGTTGTTGCTAATTGGTAGGTAATCCGTTGCAAAATGGTTGCTAATTTGCAACGGGAATTTTCCGTTGCAAATTTCCGTTGCATTAGCCTGTTTGTGTAGTGATGGATCTGGGACACACTCCTTGTGTCAATGATATTTTGTATGATATTATCAAGCAAGCGGAATTTACTTAAGTAATACTTAGAAGACGAATTATATGATGTATGAGAGTAAACACAGTTAAACAAAAAATTTAAGCTCCAATATTATTGATAAATAATACGAGTGATCTTAGCTTATCACTAGGGTTACACCTTGAAGCTTTCGTAGGTAAATTAACAAGTACACACGTACCTAAGACAATGACCTAGGACGTCCTTTTATACAACAAGGAGTCCTTTACAAGATAAGTATAAAGCTAACATAATAGAATATACACAAGATCTATTCTATACTTATCTAGACGCGTTTAACTAAACATAAACTGATAGCAGTGGTAATAATGAACTAGCAGTGGGAATACGTTTCCACTTCTAGTGTTACTCAGCGATGTAAACCACAACTATCCGTGGTAACGGATTATTCTAACAATCCTCCCAAACTTATGATTTCTCTGCAAATCAATAAGTTTCTTCAATATGCATTATCTTCAAGGATTTGGGAATTCAATCAAACACTTCACTTCTTTTCTCTTAACTTTTGTATAGCTCTTGAACATTGATCTTGAAGCCTTTGTAATAATGCTATGACCTTCTCATTGTCTTCATTAACTCTTATTGGTAAGCATAACATCAACATAAGAGCTCCATTTCAGTGGATATTCTTTCTCGAAAGCATGAAAAAGTCTTCTCCATTAGTCAGAGAGACATGATGAACTTCACATGAATCATAGTAAAACCATTTAGTACCAAAACATGTGAATAAGGTTTTCGAAGTCATCATCAACATTTGGTTCATAGAGTCTTCTAAGATTCACCCATAACTGCATCTCCTTTGTATCTTTGAGATCTTGAGCATTAAACCTTTCTTGAACTAATTTCCATAATGTATTAAGGTCATCTCTGTCAAAAGTTTTAATAAGATCTTCAAATGTCATGAATGATGAAGTTTCACCTCCCAGCCTTGTGATCTTCCATGATGGAGTAAAATTGCTAGCAGTGTAAACTTCCTAATCAATAATAGGATGTCTTACTTGCAGTGGTTCAGGATGAAAATCTTTGTCTTCAATCACAATCATTCCAGTCAACTGTTCTTCAGTGAACTTCTCAGTAGGAATTTCCTTCTCAGTAGACATTGTTTGATCTTCATCAACCTTAGTCTTCTTTACAGTTGGAGAATCACTTACTTTGGCCTTTCTCTTCAATTTAGGAATCCTTCTTTCTTCTTCTTCAGAACCCATTGGAATAAAAGCTTTATCTTGTTTTAGAGTTCTGTAGTAAGCCTTTTCAATTTGATCATCAGGCATTCCTTTAAATTGATGCTTTTTCCAATTACCAACATAACAACAATAAGTCTTCATATATGCAAGTATTTGTGCCTTGATTAGTTGCCTTGGTTTCTTCTGACCCTTTTGACTCTTTTTGACTGAACTAATCACATCTTCAAGTGCTTGATTGTTCTTCATTTAATAAAATCCTTCAACGGCGGATCTTTGTTCTTGATTAAGGATGCATCGACTACAGGTCAATTTCCTTTTCTTGATTTACGGATTATTAGTCACTAGAAGCGAATATCTTCTTTAGTAGGAACATAACTAAACTACGGAATTTTCTCTTTTAGAATTGTAGGTTGAGCGATTGGAAATTGAATCTTGATATTTTCCATTCTATCCAATCTTTTAGCTTCCAAAAAGCTTGCAACTTCCATTTCTTTCAATCTTTTCTTCTCAAAGAACTTTCGGCAATTTGATCTTACGCTATCTTCTTAGCAAATTCTCTATCAAGATCAATCGAACTTGTCTTTTCTTTGAAATCTTACTTTCGAGTTCTTTGTACATCTTCCATAACCGCTTTACCCTTATCGGTCTTCAATTTATCAAATTCTTCACTTGCGGTGGCAATATTTGGCTCTGCGGTGGAAATAGAATCGATGGTAAAATCGATTGCGGTTTGGAAAATGTCTTGATCTTTGATTCGCTCCAGACGGTCGGGTTTTATCACACAAATCAACCACTTGTGAATGGTCAACCGTAATAAAAGTCCAAACAGTCTGAAAACGAAATGCAATTAAATCCAGGAGAGTTTAGTGTTTCTCCGGGTCGTTAAGTCCTAACGAGGTGTGAACACTGTAATACAACGAATTCGTGATCGGGTGAATATTGAACAGGAAAGGGGATATAATTGATTACACTAAGGAAATTAAATCGAATAAAGACTTTGAAGTCATTTTAATTCTATTCTTAAAAACGATTAATGTTTAAAACCTAAAACGTACGTACGAAATAAAACGTGAAAACAAAGAAGTAAAATACCTACGGATATGGAAATTATATTCTTACAATCCTAATAATAAAATAAAATTATTGGAAAAAGAAAATTATTTTTATAACTATTTATCTAATTATTATTAATTAAAAACTATTTTTAACTATTTAATAATACCCTAAAATATAAGAAAATATGAAATAAAGCTAGAAAAATGAAATTATGACTTAGAAAAATCTAAAATATTATAAAACTTATTTTAAAACTAAAAACATATTTTTTAGACTTTTTCTCAATTTATTATGAATTTAATACTATTTCAAACTAATTAAAATGCTAGAAAATACTATTTAAGCTAAGAAAATTCTGGAAAAATACTTTTTATGAATTTTTGAATATTCTAAAACTAATAAAATTGAAATTGCATTTTTGAACATTTTACGAATTATTTGAATAAAAAGCTAATTAAAAATGCTAAAAGCGAAATTAAATGCGAGACAATTAGCAATTGAGCGAGAGAAATATGAAAAGCTCGGATAAGTCTAAAATAATACGAGAATCAAGGAAAAATGACAGAAACTACTTTGGATCAAAAGAAATATGAAATGGGTGCACAACTAATGTAATAAGCTAAGTGAAATAAGCTATAAGCTAACTATAAGCTACCTAATGCTCAAACTGACCTAAAATAACTAAGATAAGCCTAATTAAGCTAATATTCACTACCCTAATCTACTAATGATCCATTGAATGAGATTTTAGCTTATGAGAATTCTTAAACCAAAAAGCCTAACTGGGTAACTTTAAGCAACAGCACAAGCTACACAAATAAGCTAGAGTTAGAAACAGATAATGGGGCTTGAAGTTCACCAACTAAAGAGTGTCTAAACCAACTTACAGCTTCTAACAAGCTCTAATGAGAACTCTATTCTATTTGCAAGTTTGGTAAAAGTCATAGGCTGCTGACACAGGGCATATCATGCTTGATTCAAGAGCTTATTTTAACCTTCAAAAAGCTTGTAATAATTTGACAAAAATCATTTTTAACTACTTGACCAACTAATCTAGGACATATCCCATTTTCATTAATTTTGGTTTAGAAACAAAACCATGAAAATTCCATAAAGATTTGCAAAAACTGGAATTAACAACTTTTTGACTATTGAACACAGAAATTATATGTTGACTTTATTGAACTTGTGAGCTTATGAAATGGAATGTAAAAGATGTTTAGTGACAAAATGAATCAAAAACAAGCTAGCTTAACTACTTTTAATCCTCTATGCAAGATATGGACAAGTGAAACTAACTGAGTTGAGAATGAGAATAGATTTGATTCAGTTTTGACTTTTAGAGATTCTAAGTGCAAATAAATGCCTAGAGTGACTCTAATACACCTAAATAAGACTAAGCTAATTGAGTTTAACCACTGATTAAGCTTCTATCTCAGATGGAATACCTGATCCAAACATTACTTATTATACTAATGTTGCAACTTTAAACTATCAATTACAGAATCCAACTCAATAACAGTCTATAACTATGATCTAACAATTATAAAAGAGCTAATGAATGCAATCACAACAATATCAGCTAACAGATAAGAAGGAAACTAATTATGCAGCAAGTAAAATTATGATAAAACAAAATGAAAATAGTTTGTAACCACTTACAATGGTCCAGCCAAAAGTAAGCTTACAACAGAACCCAACCACTATTTTAAACACGAATCGACCCAAAACCATTTCGACTTCAATGATATGTGCTTAAACACATATCTTTTCATTATCAAACGACCCAAAACAACCAAGGAAAAGCCGTTTATTGCTAATATTTGTGGTTTTCTTGAGTTTGTGCTTGTGCAGTACGGATATGCAAAACACACAAAAGGAACCAAATCGGATGTAAATCCGAGCACGAGAGATCAAGAGAGTTTTAATGGCGGGAAGGTCGGGATTGTGCATTTGGAAGATTTTATTCTCGAAGATGATTTTGAAGTTTCAATCAAGTTTGAAGAAATGTCAAGATTAGTCCACGCACTTTCGATTTGGCGATTTGATCCCTCAAAGTTTCAGATTTTACAAAAGTCACCCTTGGATTATTTGAGATTGACAAGATTGGTCCTTGAGAGATTTTCGTAAAGTTCACTTTTGGTCCTTTAAGTTTCATTTTTAACAAGTATGGTCCTTGGTACAATAAGTGTTAATCCATTTCAAGTCCAAATCCATTAATAAACCTCTTGGCCCAAATGATTACCGGATTCAAAGCCCAAAACCAAATTAATACTACCCGGTTTAATCTATTAACCCGAATCCCAAACCAACCCGGTAATACTTACCCAAGTCAACCAACCACCGTCAAATCAAAGTAATATAAAAACCACTACGCGCTTTATTTTCACCCAAATTACTCTCGGATGAACCCTAATTACCCCGATAAATCAATTGACAAAATTACCACAATTAAGGGTACTCTGGTACTTTCTCGACATTCCACGACACATGGGCGTTGCCAAGTCATCGATCCGTGTGCTATAGGCCACGTGCTGCTCTCCCATTGGTGGAAACAAGTCATCAATCATGATCCAGGGTTGTTATCAAGAGATGGTGCGTGGGATTTGATCTAAGGGTGAAAACGAGCTCGGAAGAAGCACACTTGAGGAATTCGAAGCTTCCCAAGGCCTCAAGCTTAGCTATATATAGGACCTCATTTCGTTCACAATCTTATCTCATCTTGTATCTTTCATTTTCTTCTCTCTAAGTTTTAAGTAGTTTTAGTTAATTGTAATTTTCATTTTAAATGTTTTAAGTCTTTTGTAATTTCATTTTGTACTCAAAAGTTTTAGATTAATAAAATTTAAGTTTTCATTCTCAAGTGTTTGTTTAAGTGTTATTATTTAAATCGCTTATTTACTTTGTTTAGTGCTTATTTCAAGATTATAAACTTGTTTCTAGCTTATTTCTTCAAAAACTCAAAATACAAAAAATCAAATAAAATCATTGAAAAATAAAAATCACTTTAGATCTATTTTATGGATTGATCCATCATTGATCTCTTGTTTCATATAGTTCATATAAGCTTTTAGTAGCTTATTGTGAGCTTATTCTTGTTTCATACTCAAATCACAAAAAAATTTAGTCACTACGGTTACTCGATTCTTGTTACTATGATCTGCTTTGGTGTTGGATCATGGATTGGGATGATGCGATGTTGGAATTGGGTTAAAGTTGAGTGGAATTACATTAGGTTAGGGGTTTAGTAGGTTAGAGGTTCTTTGTTTCATGTTTGCAAGCCATAGTGGCTAGGAGATTTGTAAGTTCTCAAATCTGTTTTTGATCATTGAATCATTGTTGAATCATTATTTAGTGTTAATTAGTATTGTTTGATCATGTTTGATGATAGTTTAGTATAATATAGTAGTAATCTGTTTTAGATCTCATATCGGTAGTTAAACTAGTGTTTGGAATTGCTTGATAGATCTGTGGTAGAGGATAGCGGTCATATTTGAGTAGTTGATATATGCTTATATAGGTATATTGATAGTCATATCGGGTCTTTGTTATAGTATTATTTCTCAAATAGTCAAAATCTATTGAATCGATCTAGTTGTTGTTCATCTGTTAAAATTTGGAGATAGCAATTTGCATGTTTAGCTTAAAATTAGTAGATCTAGCTTTTTGTAATCATCATTAGTTAATATCATCATAATCAGGTTCAATATTTTGGATCAAATCTTGAGTTTGGTCAAAGTTTTATATAAGTTCTTCAAAAGTCAAAATCAAAAACGGTTTTTCACCAAACTTTGTGAATCAATCATTCATTCATTCTTGAGTTTTAGTGTTTCAAACTTTGGATAAATGATTTTCAATTGGTCTAGTCGATAATTGCTTTTGTCAAATCGATCTAGTCATTTTAAGAATCAAATAAGCTGTTCATTTAGCTCTTTCTCCCTGTTCACACTCAAGATAAAGCGAGTGTGAATCGTATTTTTGACTTTGATATTGGTCTCATTTCAGGAGTTAGAGTCTGAGTACTTGGCTTATTTGTAGCTTGCGGTGTTCTTTAGGATTGCATATTTGGTTTTGAGTTTAGCTTATTGATAAGCTTGTGTATAAGCTTAAACAGTGAGGGTCATTCATTTGTTTGCTTAGTATTAGTTTGCATAAATCATTGATCGAGCTTATAGCTTGTTAGGAGTAGGTATAACTAGTTGCTTTTAGCTTATTTTAGTATACTTTAGCTTAAGTCACTTGTTTGGTAGCTTAATTAGCTTGTTTGCTTATTTTAGTAAACTTATTCTCTAAGCAGTTGCACTATAACTTTCATATTCTTACACATAAGCTGCTTGTTTCTTATTTTTCATAGATTTATATATATCATTTTAGAATTTTCCTGAGATTTTCATAATTTTTGGTCATTGTTACTATTTTCTCAATTTAAAATAGATTTTAATCACTTTTTAATAGCTTTTATTGCAAATAATTGAGAAAAGTTCCAAAAATAATTTTTCAATTTTCTCAGTTTAAGAAAAATATAAAAAGCATAAAAATATTTTTCCTTATTTTTCCACTTTTATTTGGTATTTTTAACATTTTAAATTAGATTAAAATAGTTTTAAATTTGTAGAAAATAGAAAATTAATCGAAAAATAAAAAATAGTTTTAAAAGTCTTTTGAGTTATTTGTGATTTTTAGAAAATAGTTTCATATTTTTCTCTTTGATTTTATAATTTTTAGTATTTTAAATTAGTTTTAATAGTTAAAAATTAGTTTTAATTCTAAAAATCAAGAAAAATCCTAAAAAATAGTTTTAATTCTAAAATAGTTTTCTTTTATCATTTTAGAATAAAAGTCATTTTAGGCATTTTTAGGATATCATTTAGGCGTAGTTGCATTTTAATTACGTTTTATTAATTACGTTTTAGTTTATTCGCACTTAGGATTTCCGTAGAATAGATTACCTTAATTACTTTCCCATTCCGTAGTTTAATAAATCAAAATCATTAATCCAAAACATCGAGCATTAAATTCCAAACCAAGAACGGCGTTGGCAATTCACGCCTCGTTGGGAAAAGCGATTCGGGTTGACTAATCCGTATACGATCACACACGGATTTGATTTATTATTCTTTTCCTAAGAGAATTTGAATCTATCTTCGTGATTATTTTGATATCGATATTGAGGTTTTATCCACACACATAACCCTTAAGCCTTCATTATCAAAGACTCGATGTCCGAGCCGTTTTAAGTTTCTTACGGCTAGTCATTCACAAGTGGCTAGTTTGTGTGAGTAAAGCTTGCGTTGCTTGTTCATCGAGTAATCAAATTTTGGCGCCATTGCTTGGGAGGTTGTGTCACGACAATATCGTTTGAGGTTTGACGATTAGTGACTCGAGATCCTTCATTCGTGAAGTTACTATTTTCTATAAAATAAAAAGTAAAAATATTTTCCTTTTCTTTTATATATATATATCATATTAAAAATACAAAAGATTTTCTCTTGTGTTTTGCTAATAAATAGAAGACACCAATTATATAACATTCTCAACGGAGGTGTTATCATTATAAGTTCCCGAACAAAAGATCAAAAACTTGCCTTTGTGTCGCTTGTGAATTGATTTATCTCTATCGGATAAACAAAGCGTGTGGTGGGTATAAGGACGGCGACATTAAATTGCGGTTGAAAAAGCGGGTTTTAATAAGCTTGTGCGACCTACAAAGCTTCTCCGCTCGCTTGTGCGTTTGTCTTGTAGAGGTGATTTATTCACTTGGGATTATTGGTTAAGTTCACTTGTGTTTTCGAATATCGGTCTCTTTTAATTGCCTTGGTTTTAAGTGCATGCGCACTCGCTCTCAATCACGGCGTGAGCGTAATCGGAGAATAGGCGTGCCGAGTTACGTACTATCGTTGAAGAACCCGTCATGGCGGACACTCGAGCGATGAGCGAGTTACTTCAAGCTCCGTGAGCGGCTACGGTGATGCTATCGTACTTCCACCAATTAACACCGAAAATTTTGAACTAAAACAAATCTAATACAATTGGTGTCTAATAAACCTTTTGTGGTTTAGATCGTGAGGAGCCCCACGCACACCTCCGTTGGTTTAATCAAGTTGCTTCTACGATTAACTTTGGGCGTCTCTGAGTCGATTAAGTTGAGATTGTTTCCATTTTCCGCGAGGGGCAGCCGGACTTGGCTCGAAAAGAACCCCTCGATCGATTACAACATGGGAAGATCTTTCTAAGAAATTTGTGAACCAATTCTTTCCTCCGTCAAAAATAACAATGTTACGAAATCAAATCATAAATTTTCAACAAAAATTTGACGAGAGTTTGGAGAAGCATGGGATAGATTCAAGGAACTTTTACGAAAATGCCCAAATCACGGTTTTACCGATCTTCATCGATTGATCGTTCTATAATGCTCTTACTCCATCCGATCAAGATTAAACTTAACGCGCCGCGGTGGTAATATCTTGAGTCGTATGCCCACCGATATTAGAATGATTATCGAAAATAAGTCAAAAGTTTCTTCGTCTAGAAACCGACCGGTTGTTTCTAAGATTGCTACTAATGATAACTACGGTTTGAAGAGTGAGTTGAGTGGGTTGACTGATGCTATTAATTCTATGATGAGAGAGTTTAAGATTCATAAATCCGAATCAGTCAAAGCCGTTACTGAAACATGTGTTATTTGCGGTGGTCCTCATCCGTATTATAATTGTCAAGCCACCGATGGCGATCTCCGAAATGCTTCCGTAGCCTCTGCTAATCCGGTTCAAAATCGAACCAAGGATACCGTGCCAACCAAATGGGACCACCGGTTTTGCACCGTTCCTCAACAAAACCAAAACCGTTATCAAAACCAATCTTACAATCAAAACCGAGGAGCCAATCTCAATCATGGTAATCAAAACTACCAAGCTCCTCCACCTCAAGTTTATCAACAACCTCCTCAACAACAATATCAATCACCTCATCAAGTTGTTCCAAACAATGAGTTTACATCTTACATGAAGAGTTCGATAATACCATTAAAAATTTGCAAACTCAAATCAACGGTATAAGGAATGATTTCAAAAGAGACATGGAAGTTACGAATAACAAGAATATGAGAGAAATGAGGGATATGATGGCTAGTTTCTTTCAAGCTAATCAACCTTCTACGTCTTATTCTCAACCCTCGAGTTCTCTTCCGAGTAATACTATTCCTAACCCGAGAGGTGACATGAAAGCTATCACTACCCGAAGTGGTGTTGCTTACGATGGACCAACGCGGCTCCTACCACTATTTCTTCTTCTCCGTCTTGTGTGGTAGACCGTGAGACCGGGGTGACAAAGGACCCAGTGCTTCCTACTGATAAGGGGAGTACTGAGAATGTCCAACCCACGGTTGTCCCGACGTCTGAGCCCGAGGATGCTCCGGTTAAGACTAACTCTAAAACAACACTTCCATACCCGTCAAGGATGAATGATCAAAAGCAACGTGAACAAGCAAATCTTCAAATGGAAAAATTCTTTCAGATATTTCAAGATCTTCACTTGAAATTAGCTTCGGATGCTCTTCTTCTCATGCCTAAGTTTGTTTCGACACTAAAAGGAATGTTAAGTAACAAAGAAAATTGTGGATTTGGCAAAACGTCTTTGAATGAGAATTGTTCGTGGTTATTCTCAAGAAACTTCCGAAAAGTTAGGTGACCCGGCAAGTTCCTCATTCCGTGTGATTTTCAAGGAATTATTCATTGCTCGCCTTGGCGATCTTGGCGCGAGTATCAATTTGATGCGAAATCAATTTACGATAAGCTTTCATTGCCTCCACTTACCCGACATGTATGACCCTCGAGCTAGCCGACCGTACTACGACTACACCAATCGGTATAGCCGAGGATGTTTTTGTTAAAGTGGGAAGTTCGATTTTCCCATGGATTTTGTTGTCGTTGATTTCGATGCCGATCCTCGTGTGCCCTTATTCTCGGAAGATGCTTTTAAGGACGGGCCATGCGTTGATTGATGTGTATGGAGGAGAAATCACTTTAAGAGTTGGAAAAGAAGCCGTCACGTTTAACGTTAACAATACTTCTAAATCTTTTACCAAACAATATGATGTGGCCAAAATTAGTAACACCGGGTGACAAAGGACCCGGAATTCCTACTAATAACGGAAGTACCAAAAGCGTCCAACCTCGGTAGTTCAAAAGTTGGGCCTAAGACATCGAGATTTGATTCAAGTCTTTCACGTTTCACGGTTAAGAGTTTGTCTACGATACGTCTTGAGCAAAGAAGAAACTAGAAAAGGAGACTACAGCGGTTGTGGTGGAAAATGCTAGCTCTAAGAGCACACCACTTGTCCCACCTCCGCTTTACGTGTATCGGATTGATCTTGTTCCTAAAAACACCGAGTTTTCTTTGGTGGCAATCCCACTCCTTCTTACGAAAATATTCCTTCCCATACTCAATATGAGGAAGATGATTCTATCATGAAAGAAATTGAGGCTTATTTGAAAAGTGATTCGGTTTCACGGAAATTGATAACGCCGACATCGACATCGAAGGAGATATTCGTTTGATTGAAAAAATGCTTTACGGAGATTCTGAAAAAGTTATTCAAGAAGTCAAGCCGTCTTTTAATCCTTCGGAGCTCGAGCTCAAGGATTCTTCCATTGATTTACTTCTCGAGGAGTTCGCCGATGAACTCGTTCGTATGGATCCCCTTCCACCGGGAAGTGAGGATGACATCTTTGATTTTAGAGCCGACTTACGCGAGATTGAATATTTGTTATATCAAGATCCGTTGATTTACTTTGAGAAGTTCACCGATGAACTTGCTCCCACCGACTCGATTCTTTCTAAGAATGAAGAGAGCGAATATGATGATCCGTTTTCCCAAAGAAAGATAAGGAAGTTAAGATTTCGGTGATGAGCTTGTTGATTTAGAGGTCCCACACTATTTTTTATCCGAGTGATTCCTCTCCTCGTGAGGATTTTCACGTGGATGATACTTTGATTTCGTTCCTTTCAGGGACAAGATTTTTAACCACAGGATACTCATCGAAGAGTACATTCTTATCACAAAAGTTATTCGGAAAAAGGATCCTATCTTGGATGCCTTCATTGTTGAACCTTTGAAATTCACCTCTTTGTACCATGGACTCCCTTCTTTTATGGAGTATTTCTATTGTGATCCATCATCCTTTCGTCCGCCCGCTAAACCGCCGGATGATGGATCATTCTTTCTTGAAAAACCTTTTGTGAGTTCGGGAGGATTTAACTTTTATGTGCTTGAGCCCAACACTTTCTTTCCCTCCCTACCCACCCAGTCTCATTCCTTCGGGAATGAGGACACCGTTTTGACCACAGTATCTCTACCACTTTCTTCCCAAGGACAAATGAATTCGGGGACGAGTCGGGGCTAGCGACTCGGTGATCAAAAACGATGGCGCTTCGTGGGAGGCACCCCATGCTTATCCATCTATCTTCTTTCTATTTTCTAATAAGTGGCGAAGGGTGCGCCTCTTGATTTCTCGTGTTTGGTTGTTTGTGATGTTGTGTTTAGGATGTTCCCGATATGAAGACTCTCGTGCTCGAAGTTTGTCATTTCTCCACTCGAGTTTCATGATCGATGCTGATGGAAATCCGATATCCTAATCTTATCGACTAACGTTTATCTTTGAGCATACTTAATAAACGGCTTTTAGATTTTCGTGATACCCTTGCTTTAAACATTGAGGACAATGTTTCGTTCTAGTCTGGGGTAGGGTAATCTTCGATTTGATTTGACCGCACTTGCTTATTTCTGTTGTGTTTCTCTCGTAACCCCGTTTTTCCTTAGAAAATGAAAAATTGTGCAAAATGAGAAAATTTTAAAATTTTGTAAGCTTTTGTTAAGTCTTTTGATTGAAAAGTTTTGCTAGTCTCTTAGATTAGAAGCTATAAAATCGCAATTCTAGCTCACAAGGCCAAGATTTTGCAAGTTTCCTGAGTGACTTTAAATATGCATAACTTGATTTCATTAGGCGAAGCATTTGCTAAGTTAATATATGTTTTGACACCTTGATTGACTTTCCATTGGTGAGAGTAGGAATGGAATTACGACTTGACCGGGCGTGTTGAGCCTAGCTTGTTCCTTAACCATAGATAATCTAAAATTATCGGCTAAGCATCTGCGGATCTCATTATTTGGGATTTTAAATTTGCGAGATCGAAATGATAGAGTTACTTATGAGTTTAGATGCTAAGCGTGGAGTAGTTGGTTCTCTTTAGAGCCCATCGAAGGTACTTATGGCTTTTGTTCCCACAAAATTGTTTCACCCATATCTGTCTAAATAATTAGAGATGTTGAGTTTTTGGCGATAGTTAGTTCTTTATCTTCTTAAAAGAATCTTTGTTTTAAAATTGGGTACACATCAAGGATCCGTAATAAATAAATGAGTAATAAGTGATAAGTGATAATGTAATAAGTAAAGTTGTGAGTGCGGTGTCGAGATCGGACCCTTGGATCTTTAGCGGGATTGAATGAGGTCTTAGCCTAGCCAGTAGGGATCCTCATCTCATGAAGCCTATAGTCTTGGAATTACCCGTGAAGCTCCGTGGTTCACAACTCATATAAATAAAGGTATAAGTGCAAAAAAAAAAAAAAAAAAAAAAAAATGAAAAAAAAAAATGATGAAAATTGAAAAAGTCAAAAGTTAGTGAATAAAATTCCTTGATGTGGACCTCATTTTTACGACAATGGTTCTTGAGAGAAGGCGGATAACTAATTATCGACTTAGCTTTATATCTTTATCGGAATAAAAGTTATCGAAACGAGAATTTGAAGAAATTCATTTCTCACAAAAAAAAAAATTCTAGAGGAAAATAGGAAAATGGGAACAAAAGGTAATTACATAAGTAACTTCCATGGGTAGTGTTAGCATCTAGAATCATATGTAACAATGATTTCGGTTTTACGCTTAGTTTGGGACTTGTGAAAATCGGGGCGATGTATTCTATCCGTATGGTCACTTCATCATGTTGTGTTTTCTACTCCGTGATCCTAACGTGTCGTTTGAAAAATGTTGGAGTTATTGATCGACATGAAAGTTCAACAAACCGTCATTCATAATCGGAATGTGCTTAATCGTAATATCTACTTGTGAATTAAAAGGTAAGCAGGCGTTTTAGAATTAAGGCTTTCTTAATCTCTTTTGAGGAATCTTTGCTACTTCTTCTCTTATTATTGGTTTGTCTGAACTGTTTTAAGTTTCTTACGGTTAGTCATTCACAAGTGGCTAGCTTGTGTGAGATAACTTGATGGTTTGGACATACCAATTTAAGCGTCTTCATAGGTTTAGTAGAAAGAGATTGAAATCCTTGGTTTTAGAAGCGTGAGTTGATTGCATTGCGTGAGGACACGACAATGGTCTCGTCTGGGTATTTTGATATGTGCTTAAACACATATCTTTTCATTAATAAACCGACCCAAAACAACCAAGGAAAAGCCGTTTATTGCTAATATTTGTGGTTTTCTTGAGTTTGTGCTTGTGCGGTGCGGATATGCAAAACACAAAAAGGAACCAAATCGGATGTAAATCCGAGCACGAGAGATCAAGAGAGTTTTAGCTGAGCCGGAAGGTCGGGATTATGCATTTTGGAAGATTTTATTCTCAGAGGATGATTTTTGAAGTTTCAATCAAGTTTGAAGAAATGTCAAGATCAGTCCCTGCACTTTCAGTATTTGGCAGATTTGATCCCTCAAAGTTTCAGATTTTACAAAAGTCACCCTTGGATTATTTGAGATTGATAAGATTGGTCCTTGATAATGATTTTCAGAAAGTACAGAATTGGTCCCTGAAGTTTCAATTTATACAAGTATGGTCCTTGGTACAATAAGTGGTAACAATTCAAGTCCAAAAATATCTAAGTCCAAATCCAATCATAATAACTCTCGGCCCAAAATGTTTACCTGGATTCCAAGCCCAAAACCAAACAAACACTACCCGGTTTAATCTATTTAACCCGAAACCCAAACCAACCCGGTAATATTACCCGAGTCAACCGGTCGAACCAAATCAAATAATATAAAGTAATATAAAAACATTACCCGCCTTATTTTCACCCAAATTACCGGAATCGATAAACCCTAATTACCCGATAAATCAATTGACAAAATTACCACAATTAAGGGTAAGATGGTACTTTCTCGACATTCTCGACACATGGGCGTGCCAAGTCATCGATCCGTGTGCTATAGGCCACGTGCTTGCTCTCCCATTGGTGGAAACAAGTCATCAATCATGATCCAAGGATTGTTATCAAGAGATGGTGCGTGGGATTTGATCTAAGGGTGAAAACGAGCTCGGAAGAAGCACACTTGAGGAATTCGAGAAGCTTCCCAAGCCTCAAGCTTAGCTATATATAGGACCTCATTTCATTCACAATTGTATCTCATCTTGTATTTTTTATTTTTTCTTCTCTAAGTTTTACGTAGTTTAAGTTAATTGTAATTTTCATTTAAATGTTTTAAGTCTTTTGTAATTTCATTTTGTACTCAAATTTCTTAGATTAATAAAATTTAAGTTTTCATTCTCAAGTGTTTGTTTAAGTTGTTATGTTTTAATCTGCTTATTTACTTTGTTTAGTGCTTATTTCATATTTATAAACTTGTTTCTAGCTTATTTCTTCAAAAACTCAAAAATACAAAAAAATCAAATAAAATCATTGAAAAATAAAAATCACTTTAGATCTGTTTTATGGATTGATCCATCTTGATCTCTTGTTTCATAGTTCATATAAGCTTTTAGTAGCTTATTGTGAGCTTATTCTTGTTTCATACTCAAATCACAAATAAAATTTAGTCTAGTGCGTTGCTCTGATTCGGTTATGATCTGCTTGGTTTGGATCATGGATTGGGATGATCATGATTTGGATTGGGTTAAAGTTGATTTGGAATTACATTAGGTTAGGGGTTCTATAGGTTAGAGGTTCTTTGTTTCATGTTTTGCAAGCCATAGTGGCTAGGAAGATTGTAAGTTCTCAAATCTGTTTTTGATCATTAAATCATTGTTGAATCATTATTTAGTGTTAATTAGTATTGTTTGATCCGTGTTTGATGATAGTTTAGTATAATATAGTAGTAATCTGTTTTTAGATCTCATAATCGGTAGTGAAACTAGTGTTTGGAATTGCTTGATAGATCTGTGGTAGAGAATAGCGGATCGATTTAAGTGTTTGATACATGCTTATTTAGGTATATTGATAGTCATATCGGGTCTTTGTTTTAGTATTTGCACTCAAATAGTCAAAATCTCTTGTATCTGCGATCTAGTTGTTCATCTGTTGGAATTTGGAGATAGCAATTTGCATTTAGGTTAAAATTTCACTAGATCTAGCTTTTATAACTTTGGTTTAGCTTAATATCATCATAATCGGTTCAATATTGTGGATCAAATCTGAGTTTGGTCAAAGTTTTATATCATTCTCTAAAAAGTCAAAATCGCCAAACGGTTTTCACCAAACTTTGTGAATCAATCATTCATTCATTTTGAGTTTTAGTGTTTCAAACTTTGGATAAAATTTTCAATTGGTCTAGTTTTGATAATTACTTTTTGTCAAATCTTATCTAGTCATTTTAAGCTTCAAATAAGCTATTCATTTAGCTCTTTCTCCTGTTCACACTCAATATAAACGAGTGTGAAATGATATATTTTGACTTTGATATTGATCTCATTTCAAGGAGTTAGAGCTTGAATTTTGGCTTATTTGTAGCTTGCGGTGGTCTTTAAGACGCATATTGGTTTTGAGTTTAGCTTATTGATTAAGCTTGTGTACATAAGCTTAAACAGTGAGGGTCATTCATTAATTAGCTAGTATAGTTAGTTGCATAAATCATTGATCTTAGCTTATAGCTTGTTAGGAGTAGGTATAACTAGTTGCTTTTAGCTTATTTTAGTATACTTTAGCTTAAGTCCTTTGTTTGGTAGCTTAATTAGCTTGTTTGCTTATTTTAGTAGCTTATTCTCTAAGCGGTTGCACTATAACTTTCATATTCTTACACATAAGCTGCTTGTTTCTTATTTTCATAGATTTATATATATCTTTTAGAATTTTCCTGAGATTTTCATAATTTTTGGTCATTATTTACTATTTTCTCATTTTAAAATAGATTTTAATCACTTTTAATAGCTTTAATTGCAAATAATTGAGAAAAGTTCCAAAAATAATTTTCAATTTTCTCAGTTTAAGAAAAATATAAAAGCATAAAAATATTTTCCTTATTTTTCCCTTTTATTTGGTATTTTCACAATTTAAATTAGATTAAAATAGTTTTAAATTTGTAGAAAATAGAAAATTAATCGAAAAATAAAAAATAGTTTTAAAAAGTCTTTTGAGTTATTTGTGATTTTTAGAAAATAGTTTCATATTTTTCTCTTTGATTTTATAATTTTAGTATTTTAAATTAGTTTTAATAGTTAAAAATTAGTTTTTAATTCTAAAAATCAAGAAAAATCCTAAAAAATAGTTTTAATTCTAAAATAGTTTTCTTTTATCATTTTAGAATAAAAGTAATTTTAGGCATTTTTAGGATATCATTTAGACGTAGTTGCATTTTATTTACGTTTTATTAATTACGTTTTAGTTTATTCGCACTTAGGATTTCCGTAGATTAGATTACCTTAATTACTTTCCCTATTCCGTAGTTTATATAATCAAAATCATTAATCCAAAACATCGAGCATTAAATTCCAAACCAAGAACGGCGTTGGCAATTCACGCCTCGTTGGGAAAAGCGATTCGGGTTGACTAATCCGTACTCACGATCACACACGGGATTTGATTTATTATTCTTTTCCTAAGAGAATTTGAATCTATCTTCGTGATTATTTTTATATCGATATTGAGGTTTTATCCACACACATAACCCTTAAGCCTTCATTATCAAAGACTCGATTATCCGAGCCGTTTTAAGTTTCTTACGGCTAGTCATTCATAGTGGCTAGTTTGTGTGAGTAAAGCGTAAAATTAAATTACACTAGATTGTTTTCTTCTTTGCTTCTCATCCTTTCTTTATAGCTTTTTGAGACTCTATGTCGACCTCTGAACATTTCCCACTTTGCTTCTTCCCTTGAATTCATCAAAACCGTACACTTGTCATTTTGGCGGGAAAAGTGTTTTGAGTGGGTAGCAGCATTAATTGAGGTTATGGGTTGATTTGTGAGGTGGAAAGGGTGAGAGTGACAGGTAGTTTTACAGCTGGGGCTGATGAGATGGTGAAACAGGTGGCAGGAGTGGTATGGTAGCAGGTGTGGTGATGGGAGTGAAGGAGATGAACAGTAGACGGGTGGTTTTATATTTTTATACTGTGGGTTTGGGCTTGGTATTGGGCTTGAGTTAACTGGATTTGTGTTTTGGGTTTGATAATAAAAGGGTCCGGTTTGGTTTTATTACACAAGGACCATAGTTGTAATTTGGTAAACTTGAGGACCGAACCTGTAACTTTCCAAAAATTATCACAAGGGTTAAACTTGCCAAGTTTAATTTACCAAAGGACCATAAATGTTTATTTTCCAATTTTATACGTCCAAGGGTAATTTTTGCCAATTTTGAAACTTGAAGGACCAAACATGTAAATTTTCCAAAACTTAAACATAAGGACCAATTTTGTCATTTATGAATAGTACAAGGTTAATATTTGATAATTTTTACTTTTTAAATTAACCAAGGACCATTATTGGCATTTTTCAAAGTTGAGGGACCTTTTCTGCCATTTGCCCAAAGATTCATTCAAGGACCATTTTTGACAATTTAGAATATTTCAGGGACCTTGAATGATATTTTACAAGTTTTTGAATTACCAGGGACTAGATTTGACAACTTTTGAAACTTGAGGGACTAAAACTGCCAATTATGCAAACTTGATACGTTTGTCATCTGATTTTGGTATTTTTGCATTTGAAACACATAAAACACTTATTTGTGATATTTTTATCATTTTGATGCATTTCTGAGTGTTTTCAAATGTTTTTGGCATTCTAAACGGTACAAAAATGATGAGTATTTGCACACTCATCAATCTTCAAGTTGCTCTCCATGAGTTTCAGCTTCCTTTGCTCCTTTACTTGTATCTCCTTCATCTTCAAAATCAATTTTCCTCCTCGTCGTCGAACTGTTTTCCTCCCACATTTGTAAAATTTCCCAAATCATGATCACCGAATCACCATCGAAGGTGAGGATGAAGATGAAATCACCAACTTTGCGATGCCTTGTGCTTTTAACCTCTGCATCTCTTCCTTTAAGGTCCGAATCTCATCTTTAAGAGTGGAACATCCTTGGCATCTTGCTTCTTGAGCTAAGTCCGTCTATAGAGACGCAACTCGCTTTGCTAATTTGGTACACAAAACCATCAATTCAATTGGTTCCCACTGCCTCATCACTTCCAACCGTGTAACTTTGTTGGGAGATCATTGGGCATTGGTGCATTCCTCCTAGTTGGACTAGGTTGAAGTCTAGACCCTCCACCGCTTGTTCCTAGACCAAAAGGTTCGAAACTTCTTTGTGTTGTCATAAGAGGAGTTATTGTTTAGACCTTCTCTCATGGGTTCTTGAAGCTGGTGGGGTATAATCAATGTTTGGAACATTAATTATGGGTGTGTTTTGTTCAATTGAAATTTTAGCAAGCATTTGGGGTAGAAGAGGTGTAAAATCATATTGCCATCTTTATTCAAATTTTGAAAAACTTTAGGCTTTAGGAAACCGATTTGATAAACATTAGTATGAGGTTGCAGTTGAAACTCATTAAGCACCGCTTGCACAAACCTCGATACATTAAAAATTTGGTTTTACTCATACATTGCCTTTCATACTTGTAAAAATATAATTGGACCGATTGAAAATCTTATCAGTGACTAGACAAACCAAAGGATAAGCCAGGGTTGAACTAAATTGCTCATAAGATGTTTTCTTAGGACTAAAGCAATGTAACAAAATATGAATCAAAAGTCTCCATTGGGGACAAAAACCACTCTTTTTGAAAGTAGCCTTTTTATCAGAGGTATCATACCCTATGGATGATAAAGTATCATGAATTTCAGACATAGGTAATGTGATGAGACCATTGAGATCATCCAAGTGAAGTACTCTCCTCAAGGATGCCTCATTAACATCAATAGTTACCCCATCTATAGTGGCTCGAGAGCATCCATCTGCTTCATGTATCTCCAATCTCAAGTGTTATGGGTGACGTAAGTCCAAAGCTGCTTGATTTGAGAGATATAGATTGTGAGTTTTAAAAGCAATGCATACCTTATAAGAGTGGTATGAAGAAAGTCCACAATCGATGAAAAGCAGGCCACTCTTCTCGTTAGACTTTTGTAGGTAGGCCACTAGGTTGTGCTCATCTGCAAACTTCAAAGATGCCATAGAAACTTTTGATGAAAAACAATATTATGTCAGTAAGAAGTGAAAGTATAACTAGCCAATTGAGAGAAAAGATATATAGGGTTAGGGTTTAGAATTATTGCGCAAGTAAAATTATCTTTAGAAAGTAGTGATTATATGGAAAGAAGATATTTTACTTAAAATTTTAACCCTATATATATGACTATCAGTGGTTACTTTCAACGGCTAGTAAAAAATAAATTACTGACACAATCAGTTGTAACGGCTAGAACAACAGTGGTAAAATAACACCCACGGTGGAAGCTGTGAACTAGCAAAGGTAATTTTTCACAAAAATTTCAAAGAGCAAAGGGTAAATAAAATCATTAGAAAACTAGATTGCTCCCATCATAGTTTTTAGCAAACTACCAGCTATCAACGGATTTGATATGTCTTTACCATGAGCCGTTTGCTATGGACTAGCCAACTCTTAATCATAAAGAATATGGTGAGTTGATAACCATATAGTTTTTGGTAAACTATCAACCATAAACAGATTTGTCAAGTCTTTACCAGTAGCTGTTTGCTCTGGACTAGTTGATTCTTATGTGTATTAGACATGATGAATCAATAACAATTTGTTGTGTATCTCAGATATACACCTTTTAACTCCAACTCCTCATCAAAACTTGATATACAAACTCATACAACAATTACATTACCCAACAGCCTCCCCTCAACACCAGAGAACTTTTATGGATTTAGCATTCCAAGACTTGTTACCAAGCATCTTGAAATCTTCCCACATCAAGACCTTTTGTTAATAAATCAAAGATAGTTGTCATCGATGAATTTTGACAACTTGAATTAGTCCACTTTCATAGCAATCTCGAATGAAATGGTGTCTAATTTTAATATGTTTGGTCTTTGTGTGTTGAACAGATTCTTTATTATGCAAATGGTACTCGCTATTGTCAATATGAATGATGGTTTTCATGAAATTGTACCCATAGTCCAAAAGTTGATTTTGAAGCCATAGAACTTGAGACAAAGAACTTACGCAGCCTATATACTACTCTTGGGTTAAAGAATTAGCCACCATAGTTTGTTTCTTGCACCGCCATGACACTAACTTTGTTGCCAAGAAATTGACATCCACCAGCTTGTAGATTTCCTATCCAAACTAGCTCCATCATAGTCACTATCCGAGTAAGTAACGGATCTAGAGGAGAATCTACGGAGTACCACAATCCCAGTAGTAGAAATGCTTTAAGATATCTAAAATCTTTTCACACGAGTCAAGTGAGAGAACTTGGGAGTAACTTGAAACCTTGCATGTGCACACTGCAAACATGATATTCGGGTCTAGATGATGTAAGATACATCAAAGAACCAATCATAGACCTATACATGTGCACATCAACAGCTTCTCCACTATTTTACTTAAGAAGTAGATGTGTAGTCTTGTCTGCAGGAGGCTTTGGATGACTTTGAATCGATGAACTTGAACTTCCCGAGTATCTCAACCACATATTTGTCTTGATTAATGAAAATACCATCGGCCTCCAAGTACTTGAAGTCCCAAAAGAATGTGAGTTCACCCATAGAACTCATTTGAAATTCTTCTTTCATTAATTTCTCAAAGTCTTTGCACATCTCTGTCTTTGTAGATCCAAAAATTATATCATCAACATATACTTGAACAAGAAATATATCATTCTTGTCTTTCTTGATGAACAAAGTTTGATCCACTCTGCCTCTATGAAACCCATTAGCAAGAAGATAAGTGATTAAGGTTTCATACCATTTCCTTGGTGCCTGATGCAAGCCATACAAAGCTTTAACTACCACAGACTTTGTTAGGATATTCGAGGTCTTCAAAGCCTCGGAGGTTGTGAGACATAAACCTCTCATCTATCTCGCCCATATAGAAAAGCACTTTACATCCATTTGATAGACTTTAAAGCCTATAAAGATGCATAGGCTAAGAACAAATTAATTGCTTCAATCCGTGCAAGCTGGGCAAACACTTCTTCATAGTCAATACCTCCTCTTGAGTATATCCTTGAGCCACAAGCCTAGCTTTGTTTACGATAACAATTCCTCTTTCATCCTTCTTGTTTCGAACACCCATTTAGTACCTATTACCTTCTTGCCGGAAGGCAAATCACAAAGCACCCATACCTTTTGAAGCTTGAATTGAGCAGTTCTTCTTGCATTGCTTCCACCCAACTTTCATCTTCAAGTGCCTTGTAAACATTCTTTGGCTCCATTTATGACAGAAAGCACATAAATATACATTCATTCTTGCCTTCATGAATCTTAGATTCATATATTTTACAAATGAATCCATGAACATCAGGCAGCTTTGTTTGTCTTCTAGTCTTCACAGGTGAGTAGACATCCCCAATCATATTTTCAAGAGGATGTGATTTATGAATAGAAGTATGGGGGGTCTGAGGAATTGCAATCTCACTTGGCATATTAGAGATTTCAACATCATTGGCTTGAGCTCAAGTAACCGAGTGGTGATTCCTACATCCGTGTCATAGGTGGAAACATTTTTCCTAACAATGGAATCAATTTCCACCGCTTTCGTAATTATCGACATTCAAATTACTATTTCCTTCTTTTCCAAATCACTAGAAGGATGAGCAACTCAGCCAAGATATCATTATTATCTGCATAGTCCCAAAGAGGTAAATCAATTCATCTTGATCATCTCGCATCCTCTTTCTTGGTTCATCATCATCAAGAAACTCTTCCGAACCTCGCAAAATCAAAGAAGATGTTCCCGTAGATACAGCACATAATTCATAGTATTTGTTAGAGTATCAAGATCAAACATCCTTTCCGGACTGTTCCTTTGACATTAACTTTGTTTTCGGGAACTCAACATGCGATTCTCTTCAATCTTTGGGGTTTTTAAGTTGAATACTCAAAGCTTTACTAACCATGGAATACCCAACAAAGTATCCTTCATCGCCTTTTCATCAAACTTGCCTAGATAATCTATGGTATTGAGAATAGATACATGACACCCAAATGGTTTCATGAAGTCATGGTAGGTGGTCTTCCCTAAACAATTCATAAGGTGTCTTGTTCTTTGTCATTACTACTAAAACCCTGTTTGCACATAACATGCAAAGTTAATCGCTTCATTAAAAAGTAATTGTCAATTTGAATCGGCCAACATGGTTCTAGCGACCTCTATCGTTGTCCTGCTCCTCCTCTCAAAGAACACCATTTTGTTGAGGAGTTCTAACCACACTAAATTCTCTTTTAATACCTTTATCTCTAAAACTCATCCATAACTCTATTCTTGAATTCGGGCCCATTGTCACACCTAATGATTTTAACTTTCATATCATATTGGTTTTCTACTACGTGATAAATATCTTGAGGATGCCATTGTTTCATCCTTGGTTCCAAGAAAGAAAACCCATGTAAATCGCTAAAATCATCACCACCACTAGACAATATTTCTTTAGATTCAAGTCGCTCACGGATGTAGGACCAAATAAGTCCATATGTAACATTTGAAGTGGGTGAGCAATAGAGTTAACCAACTTTGACTGCAAGAAGCTCTGTGTTGTTTGCCTTTAAGACAAGCCACACAGGTTTGATCATTTTTAAATCTTTTCTGAGGTAGACCTCTCACTAACCCATCTTTGACAATCTTGTTAATGGTTTTGAAGTTAACATGACCAAGTCTTCTATGCCATAACATGGATTCATCCACTGTGTCCTTTGCAAGCAAGCAAGCAAGCATAATCATCTTTAACTACAATGTTGTTCATATCAAAGCTATAGAGATTGCCTTTTCTAGGAACTTTAAGAAGTATCTGACTTTCATCAGTCATCTTAAAATCCTTAGAGAGAACAAAGCACATATCTTTGGTAAAAAGAACATTGTTCATTTTGTCACACATTTGTGACACACTAAAAGATTATACTTAATCTCTTTACATAGTACACGTGTTCAAAGTCCAAGTTACCGCTTTAATAACACCTTTACCAAAGAACTTTTCCATTTACTCCACCTCCAAAGTCGACATATCCGCCCATCATAATGCTCAAAATTAGAAAGATAGGACTTGTTGTTACCATGTGCCTTGAACACCCACTATCTCAGATATCCTTGATCCGATCTTTTGTTCTTGGATGTTCCCATATAAAAGTAAAGAGTTAGTTTTTTGGGGACCCAAGCCATGATTGACTTGGATCCGCCTCATGTATCAATATAGTTAAATCTATCAAAGGTCATTGATACACCATTGGGATTGGTTGTAGAGGTATTTCCTTTAGGTTTCCATTCCCAACGTACGAGGCCTTCACAAGATTGCCCATGTCCCCCTTTTCTTGTTCAAAACCCTTGCATAGTGGTAATTTTGAATGAGCAGCAGTAATCACGGTTTCTATTTAGGTACCCACTGGTTATTATTAACCTTTTAGCTTGAAAGGTTCCTTTTCCTGTTTGTGCAGATTTTGCAAAACTTGTTTTGGAGTTTGCACTTTTAACAGTGACTTAGTGTGAGCAAGTGTTACGCTTTTGCGTTGGCAAACGCTTTGAGGCCACTTCTAAGTTGAATCGCTCTTGGGACCATTTTGCAATGAGAATTGGTGTACATTATGTTGAAACCTCATTAGACTCACCCTTTTATACCCATAGACTTCACTTCTCCCAATATGATAGTCACAATAAGCATGTAAATGATCAAACTACCACAGATATAGCATGCCTTATTGTTCATAACAAAATTACTACCTAGTTTTTGAGATTTAATATGATTCCAACTCCTCCGTTACCCCTAGGAGTCGAGGTTTGTTACTATACATCTCAAAGATACCTAGCTTGGTCTAGGTTTATTTATCGGTTTCTAGGTTCCTCCAGAACAATATTAACAACTTTTGGGATAGTAGTCTCTACATTCTTTTAACACTCTCATCTACAATGATGAGTCACTAGCACTCTCAAAAACATCATTATCAAGCTTAACATCCTCCTCACTTTTCACTTTAGTGTCCTTTAAAGGACCATATTCTCTTTCAAGTTCCTTAAAATCTTCTAAACCTGTATGAGCTAAATCTATACCTGGAGGTGATGGAACACCTCTTAGTGGTGGAGGCAATCAGATTATAACCCATACCGACTTTAGCTTTATTAAATACTTGAGCATTCCAAATTTTATCAATTGACTTAGACCGATGATAACATGTGTCTAAAGTTAAATTGACATTTTCAGTTTTCTTTTGAAGTTTTTCAAACTCTATTTGGTATGCATCATTCACAGCTTTTGTATGATCTAGCTCTCTTCTAAGAATAATCATGTCATCACTATATTTTGACTCATTTTCTTGAAAGTGCTCTATTTGTTTTTCTAAAACTACCATGGCTCTCCTAAGATTAGACACAGTGTAATTAACAGTATATAACTCTTGTCTTTCATTAGAATATAGATCATTAAGCCTTCAACTTCTAGCAAATTTCTACATGTTTTAGAGCAACATTCCAGTTTTGTACCGTAGTCGAGAAAGCCATAAGAGCAACTTCAGAGAAACAAGAGCAAGATCTCGAGTGTTCTTCTTCAAGATCATCACCATGAAACTCCAATCATAGTTCACACCATCAATAGCTAACATTGCCTTTGGTTCTTCCACGTTGGTCCTTCTTTGCTTGTACCATGTAGACCGTTGTCCTTGGTCTTTGGTCTTCTACATTCTCTAGCAAAATGTCCAAACTTGTGGCGCTTAAAGCATTCCACTTTCTTTTATCAAAGCCCGCAGATCATCACCATTAATGTGAATAGGCTTGCCGCCTTCTTGTAGAATTTCTTAGCCCTCATGCTAAGAAGAGCTATCTCGCCATTTTATATCCATCTCCTAAGTCATCTTCATCAATTTGCTCTATGTCTTCATGAGTTAAGACAGAGCCATCAACTTGTGTAGAGATAAAGGCATAAAAAGTAGGATCTCCAATACTAGCAACCTTCTTCTTTGAACCTCGCAGCGGCAACATTCACATTACCGTGGAAACTTTAGAACCTACAAAGGGCAATATCATCATCACTTTCATCTTCGGGATCATCACCGCAACAGAGGTTGACAACAATGCCAAGCTACCGGAGCTTGTACCCGCTTTCCCCGCCTACTTCAACCTTTGCTCAATGAGTTTGAAGTTGTTGTAAAGATCATTGAGTTTCATTGTTTCTATGTCCGATTTGTTTTCCTGCATAAGAACATTTGTTTGAAACTCTAAAGGCAAACTTTTAGAAACATCAAATCGAGGTCTTCCTTTTCTACCTCAATGCCAAACACGATTAGTTGTGTAACAATCTTCCGAAGTTTGGTGAAAATGCTATCAAGTGAGTCATTGTGAAGCAAAGAAGTTTTCATAACTTTGCTTTAACAATGTCTTCGAGTCTTCTTTGTAGCATCATTACCACCAACACCGAGAAAATCTCTTCAAACAGCTTCTTTAGCAGCCTTGAACTTGCAGAATGCAATAACTGGTCTCTAGGAAGAGTCATCAAGAACAAACTTCTAGCTTTAAGATCATTCTTCTTTTGAGCTTTTCAAGAATTGATTCAGTGCACGTAAACTTTCACAACATCCGTGTCACCAATTTTCAAGTAGTGGTCACAGACTGAAAGAATCACCAAGTTGAATGATCTCCATGTAGCATAGTCCCGTATGAGGAAGTATTGCTCAATCAAGATCCTCCACATCTCAAACTCATTGCTTAAGCTTAGGAGTCCGGGTGTAGAAGAAGAATTTGATTGGTTGTTTTCCATCTCCATTGAATTGAGCGAGTGAGTCAAGCTAATTCCTTGATCTTCTAAAACAAAATATCGTAACCTCGCCTCGATACCACTTGATGGATCCGGGACACACCTTTGTGTCAATGATATTTTGTATGATATTATCAAGCAAGCGGAATTTACTTAAGTAATACTTAGAAGACGAATTATATGATGTATGAGAGTAAACACAGTTAAACACAAAACTTAAGCTCCAATATTATTGATAAATAATACGAATGATCTTAGCTTATCACTAGAGTTACACCTTGAAGCTTTCGTAGTGATCTACCCGTCATGAAAACTTGGTTAAAATAGCAGTTAACAAAAAGCATGCATCATAATTTCTTGTATTTCAGATGAATCATGAATGTAATGGTAATGTTACGATGTAATAAGTGTTCAATTATATATTGTTTTATATGAAAAAGGACTTGTGGATTCTTTGAAAAAGAAAATCGTATGTTAACAAGTACTCCGTATTAAAAAACTTATAGAATTTATAACCATTTTCCAACGGGGACTTGACAAAGATGAAGTCAAACTCTTACATTCAACCAACCAAACCCCCTTGAAAACTGTCTATTAATCTACACATACGTAATGCATATACAATGTAGGATATAAGCAAAGAATGTTTTAGTTCTTTAGCCAATGTGGGAATTATGGGTTGAGATGGTTTTTAGCCAAAATAATCAATAAGGTAACTAGATATTGACTCATGCATTTTTTATTTTTTATTTTTTTATTTATTATCTATACTAATAAAAAATCGACAGTTTCATGTGGATTCACTCAAAATTTTTGGTTCTTCTATGTTTGGTTGTGGTCAGGGGGAAATTCAATGTATTAGATGTGAGACATCTTTTGTTTCTTGAACTACATGCTATGAAGTTTAGTGCCGTTGGTGCGTAAAGTAATTTTCGTCTAAACTTAATTCGAGTAACCCTTTACCAAAAAAAAAACTTAATTTTAGTAACTCATTATGTTCTTTTTAGCGGGTTGTATCTTGTTGTTTACGGAAATCGTTTGTTTGTCCGTGTGTATTGTGAGTTAAGCACTACTATTTTGAGTTCATGGTTTTAGTTACGCCAAGGCAAAAATCATACTTATGACTATTATTTCGGTATTATCCAAGCTTTCATTCTGCACCTAATGTTTTGAAATTTCACCCAAAAACTAAACCGATTTGAGTAATCGAGGTGTTATTTTCATTTAATTTGACTTATATCTTGTAAAATACTCCTAGTTGCTTAACATATATGTATCATGAGTTTGATGTTAGATGAAAATATATCGAAAACCTATTACTATTTTTTTTAAAGGTAAACAAGAGTGTATTTAATCCACTTTTATTTACTTAAGGTGATCTATTTTGAATTTCTTGTTATGTGTTTAGACATTGTCGTGTAACCTTTTATCAATTATTTACCCGTGTGTAGGAGAGATCCTTTTCTCATGGACTAGTTATAAAATTGATCACTAATCCAAGAATTCATCACAGCTTTAAAATAGTAAATGTACTAATTACGCACTCCAAAAAGAAATAGATTATCGCCTTTAATTATAAAATATTGGAGTTCATATAAATTATAAAAAGTGTTTGAGTTTAAACGAATTTACAAACTTGATTATAGAATCACTAAATATTTATTTAGTTTATCGATAACCAAGTTGTAAACATCATACTTATTCACAGACATAGGAGTCATGTACACTATGGAATTTTAGCTACTAATATTTTCTTTTTTGAACCAATATGGGACTAATAGTTGAGACGGCTTTTTAACGAAAAAGAGCTAAAGGTATTTAAATTTTACTAATTCAAAGTATAGCATATACTGTAAGTCGCTTAGGTTAATCGTGTTTCACTGTTTCATTGATCAACCGTATAAAGTTATATAGAATACAAACCCTACCAATAGCTACTCTGCTTAGCCTATACAAACCACAATGGGCTCACAATGATAAATATGACTAACACTCCCCGCAGCTTGGAGCGGAGGACACCGGACACTCAAACCGGTACGAAATTCTTCAAATAAAGCGAAAGTAAGCCTTTGGTGAAAATATTCGTGACACCGATAACGCGAGGGAACATGAGAACTCTAACTTGACCAAAGAGCCTACCAAATCCCGAACAAAATGAATATCAATCTCGATATGCGTTGTACGTTGATGCTGAACCGGATTAGAAGATAAATATACTGCACTAACATTATCATAGTAGACTAGCGTAGCAGAAGACAAAGGCGATGCACCACGTCGTAAGTTCCAGAACCAACAAGTCTCAAGAACAACATTTGCAACACCACGATACTCACCTCCGACTAGTACGAGAAAGCGCGGTTGACGCTAGAGGACCATGATAGAAGGTTGTTGCCAAGGAAGACACAATAGCCAGAAGTCGATCTCCGTATAGTAGGGCAACTAGCCCAATCAGCATCCGAATAAGCAACCAATGAAGAAGTAGACGAAGAAAACAATTGTAACACATAGTCCAAAGTACCCCGAACATACCGCAAAATCCGCTTAAGAGCCGAGAAATGAGGCTCCCTAGGATCATGCATATAAAGACAAACCTGCTGCACCATATAAGAAATATCAGGCCAAGTAAATGTGAGATATTTGAGGGAACCTGCAAGACTACGATATAAGGTGGGATCAGAAACTGGATCACCATCATCACCCAGTTTAGACTCAGTATCAACAGGAGTCCTACTGGAGTTACAACCAACCATATGAGCCCGCTCTAGTATCTCAGTAGCATACTGACGCTGAGATAAGAACATCCCTGTGGAGTCACGTGAAACAGAAATCCCTAAAAAATAGTTAAGTGAACCCAGATCCGTCATAGAAAACTCCTGATGTAGAGAAGCAATAATTTCAGAATAAATGCATGTATTTAAGCAAAGAGAACAATATCATCAACATACAAGAACAAATAAGCAAAGTGTCCGCCCCCGTCTGTAATAAATAATGATGAGTCACAACGACTATGGCTAAATCCAACCCGAGTAATGTAAGAAGCAAACCGCTGAAACCAAGCCTGAGGTGCCTACTCTGGCCATAACATTTTTAACCATTCGACATCGGGAGGTGGTGGAGCGCTTGAGCTCGTTTCATCCGGAGCATTGCCCAAGATATGGTCCAAAAGACAATACCCCTTGCAAAGATTCTTGAAAAAGTAAAGCCATGAGGAGTAATTCATCTCTTCAACATCTAACTTGACCAGGACATGGTTATTTAGGTTAGTTATAGTCATGAGTTTATCCGATAGTAGAATAACAGGTGGAGGTATGGGTAGGTTATCGTTGGTCATTGTGGAAGTAAACAGAAGCAAGGTTTAAAGTATTATGCCGCGGTTAGTAAATCTTGTTCCACTTTTTCTTCTTCTACTTCTTCTACTAAGAGGGTTAACCCATTCTCTAAGGTGGAGAGATTGTTGATCCGCAAAGTTGATGAAGAGGAGGTTGTGAATACTTTTGATGAGTCAATGAACCTATTTGGTGGTGGTCATGACCGTGAAGATGATTATGATGACTATGAGTATGATAACTATGCATCAGTCTCACGATCTTCCGTGGAACTTGATGCTTATTATGACATGTATGGTACTAAGTGATGACGCATCTCCGATCAGTCGAAGGACCCCTTCGGCCTTAGTCGAACTTGCATTACGAAGACCCAAGTCTTTCTTCATAAGTCATTGGTGGCGAAACCATTCATCGCTGACATGGTTACCGTGTGGAATCCGCCACCAAGGCCTATACCCTTCTTGTCTTCCTTGAAGATGCTAAGACAAAGAAGAACCTTGACTTGGTCTTCCCCACGCTCCCACTATGTCCTTAGCTTCCCGCCAAGTCCGAGATAGTGGGATGAAGCCCTAGCGGTTACCACAAATCGTGGACGCCCCATGATCTCCTAAACGTGTGCTAACACTCTCCAAGTTATTTTCATCACCTATAAATAGGTTGATGAGTCATTTCAATGGTATGTTCACTCAACACAAGATTTCACATACATATTATTTACAACATAGTATTTCACATACTCCATATTATTTACAACACTATCACATACTTACTCCACGAGGTGGTTCGCAGGCCCAACCCCCGCAAATCACTTAACGGTGTCTACTATTTCTTATTGCAGACACACAAGTTTGGCGCAAGCATATCACCCTCATACCCTTCGATCACCATCAAGGCCCGGTCGCATTTAAATATTGTACAATCAAGATGGCGCCATCCGTGGGACCAACTACTATTGGTCTCGTTATTCCAAACTTACACCCAACAATCACTCTCACTAGTTTTACGGCATGAATCAAGGAAGAGAGGATACACCCTCCTAAGTTTCTCGACCTTGACACCAATCCCAAGAATAATCCTAACAACCTTCCTAATATAACCGCATCCACTTTTGCCACACGATCTCACCCTCAAATAACTCCCAACAACCATGCTTCAACCTCGCTAACCCTCGAACCGGTAATTAGTCCAAATTTGTCGGCTAACATCAAGCCTTAGAATCTTTACTAAGGGCTCAAGGAGGCAAGCTCGGAATGTGGAGATGCGAGGGAGTTAGAATACCAAGTTGATGAGTATGACGAAGAGTTGAAATGGAGGCTAGGCCTTGGCTCCGGGGCTACATGCTCAAGCTAAGGATAAGGTCTCCGAGCAAATAAGGCCCAAGTGGAAGGTCGGTTGGTTTTGAAGATGTTCCTGAGAGAGCTCCGGCAAGAAGGAAGGAACGATAGAAGGCTCCAATGGAAGGAGTCACCGGGATACTACGGAGGTTAATTTGCCACCACTTTGGCGGCTCATCCGGGAAGAACCGAGGTGGGTTCTTTGCAACCTTCTCACGATCCGCGAGAAGGCAATCCATCTCAAATGAATGGGGAGGAAACCTTCCTCCTCATGGTATGTACCTCCTTTCGTGCTCAATCTTACCCTCGCGGGTCTATCCCACCTAATGGGCAAAGCTAACAACCCCGCTTTACTCAACCATACGAAGTATGCCCTACGGTAACCTATGGTATATCCTTCAGACTCGTTGGAAGTCACCCACCTTATATACCTACCGCTACCCTCAATATGTTAACCAAAACCCCGTTGGAATACCTCCAAATCATAACCCGCATAATGCTGCCCTACCTACATGCCACCTTATAATCGCTTTTATTCGAGCCCATGGGCTCCACAACACCCTTCGTAAGATGGATAGAAGACTACCCTTTGCGATGGGTTGAAAATGCCCGCGCATATCGGGGACGCATTTGGGACAGGGACCCGGATAACTTTTACACTTGTTCGGGGGCTATTAGAATGCGTGTGGGTTATACCCGTTGCTTGTCACATGTTTACATACACCCTACGAGACTCCGTCAGAGTATGGTGGAACGGGAAAACCGTAGCATTGTGAATTTGATGATCTCAAGGCCAAGTTCAGTCACATTTCACCAATGTAAAAGTTTACAAGAACGCACCTAACAAAGGCACAACATCAAGCGACGGAGAACGAGAGCACCGTAGCTTTCATCACCGTGACACACCGATGACACGTTACGATAATGGGCTTGCATGAGGACCAACGATCTCGTGTTTCGTGCATGGCCTACGAAATGTAAGTTTGGTTGAATTCTCTCCACCTATTCTCCCCGCAACCTATAAGGGCTTGGTGGAGTAGTCTTACACATGGATCAAGCAAAAGAAACCAACGGGCTCGTTGAAAATAAAGAAAGTCACAAAGATAGCCACGAAGCATCCTTCGTGGGAAGGGTCAAGGAACAAACACAAAGGCGTGGACAGTTCACACCATACCACAAAAACATCAACCATGGGCTCTCACATCTGGTCCAAATCTCCAAGGAGATACTTACTAGAAAAGGTCACAAGGCCTTCAATCCTCCCCATCGCTTGGCAAACAGAGGAAGGCCCAGAGATACTTCCAAGTTCTGCTACTTCCATGACGATTACGGACACGACACCAACAACTGCAGAGAGCTCAAGAAACAGATAGAAGAGGCCGTGAAGTCCGGCCAATTGGGACATTTGGTGAATGGTATAAAGAAAGGTAAAGATAAGGTCTCCGACACACAGTTGGGGAAGGATACCACACCTACAGAAGCACCCATCCTCATGGTGTACAAAGATGACTCGGTTTGAAAAGGAAAGAAACGGAGGAAGCTTTATGCGAGTAGAGATGTCACCTTTCCTTCAATCATGTGGAAAGTTCTTTCAAATGACCCCGTGGTCATCAAGGTCTTGATCTCCAACAGAGAAGTAAACAGTGGCTCACCTAGATCATGGTAGCTCCCGTGAAGTAATCTACGAACGCTGCTTAAAGCTCAAGCCTTCGATTAGGTCAAGAGAGTAGATTCAAAGGTACCCTTAGTAGGGTTCTCGGGGAACATTCATGGCCCTTGGGAGAAGTCCTCTAGAGGTTACGATTGGAGAAGGAAGGCTAAAAAGAATGTAAACTCGGGTTTTCACGATCGAAGGTCTAAATCTCCCTACAACCTATTGATAGGAGAACAAAGAATGCGTAAGATGGGCATCGTTGTCTCAACCATACATGCCGCGTCAAATTCCAAACACCCTTCGGTATTGGAACGATTTTCTCAAATTATAAGGTGAAGGAGCCTACGAAGTAGGTAAAAGGATCAAACAAGTTTCGTAAGAGCCTCAAGGACGCTCGCTATACCGACGTCAAGAACGATTGTGGTAAATGATCTTTACCCCGATCGACGGTGGTAATCGTAAAAGCGCCACCAACCTCCTTTAAAGCGTAATTGAAAAGGTACTCATGCTAACGCAGATGTCTTCGCATGGACCTATTCTCGACATGACGGGGTCCCCGAACTCTCACCATAGACGGAAAGCCCTTCGATCGAACAAAGCTCAATGAGTTCAAACATATTGAACCCATCAAACAAAAGCGCCAAGCTCGGCTCTCGAAAGAAATGCCGCCGCATGCAAAGAAGTGGACGAACTCATAGCAGCAGTATACTCGTAGAAGTGAAGTATCAAACTTGGGTGGCCAATCCGATGATGGTCAAGAAGCATGATGGAGGATGGCGAATGCGCGGACTTCACAGATATAAACAAAGCTCGCTCAAGGATTGCTACCTCCGCCGTAAATTGATTGAAGGTGGAATCCTTGTCGTGGTTTCATCAAGTGTTTCTAGACGCTTATAAGGGTTACCATCGATACAAATGGCGGAGGAGGACGAAGAAAAGACAACCTTTTTACTGTGAAAAGGCGCTTATTGTTACAAAAAGATGCATTTTGGTTTGAAAATGCAAAGCCACCTACCAACGCTTAGTGGAGAAAGCCTTCCACAAGCAGATAGGTAGGAATATGGAGGCGTACGTAGATGATATGGTCATCAAGAGTAGATCGGAGGAGGATATGCTCTCCGACATTAAGGAAACCTTCGACCATCTTCGCGCCATCAACATGAAGTTAAACCCGAAAAAGTGTTCTTTCGGTGTGGAAGAAGGACAATTTTTGGGACATTTGATCACCAAGCAAGGTATTAAGGCCAATCCTTCGAAGGTCAAGGCCATCACGGATCTACAGCCTCCTAAGTCTCTAAAAGAGGTACAAAGTCTAAACGGAAAGCTAGCAATTTCAAAGCAGGTTCTTATCGGCGGTGCGATGATCTTTGCCATTCTTCAAAACGCTCAAAGGATGCACGGACAAAAGACGCTCTAGTGGAGTATAGATGCGTAAGAAGCCTTCCAAAAGCTCAAGGATTTCATGGCTATTCTACCTACACTTACCGCCCAATCAAAGGCTAAGTGTTGTTTATGTATATCGCAGCCTCTTTCGAAAGCATCAAGACAGTGTTATTAAGGAAAGGAGAAGAAACAAATTCTATCTACTTTGTTAACTGTGGTTCTGCTGTGGAGTCGAGCTAAATTATCCAACACCGAGAAGCTAATTTGGCCTTGGTCCATGCCGCGAGACGCCCAAGGTACTTCCAAGCTCACCCCATAACCGTATTTCATCGACAAGCCAATTAAGCAGACATTTCGCCGTAAAACTGAAGGATAGCTAAATGGGCTATCGAGCTAGAGAGCATGATATTGAATACAAGGGCGTAAACTCGGTCAAAGGGCAAATATTGGCATACTTTTTAGCGTAAACACCTCCAACCAAAGCATGACACAAAGATTGCCAAAAGAAGCCCGATAAGGCAATCGAAGGGTGGAAGCTTTATATTGATGGAGCCTCCAGCCGATGGTTCCCAAGCAGTCTCATGCTTGTCGACCCCAACGGGAAGGAGTACACTTATGCACTCCGCTTTGAATTCGATGCTACGAACAACGGCGAGTACGGCCTTGTTAGCAGCCTCCGATTGGCCAAAGACATGGAGGTAGAAGACTTGGCTATTTTCGTGATTCACAACTCGTGGCCAACCAGATAAAAGGCTCCTACGAGGCAAGACAACCTGTGATCAAGCAATACCTGTATAAGGCTAAGGAAATGCTCGAAGGGTTTACATCCTACAACATAGAGCATGTTCGGAGAAATCAAAACAAGAAGGTGGATGCTCATTTAACTAAGGAAATTATGGTCGAAGTGTTGGAAGACAGTTCCATCGTCCATAAGGAGGTGTCTGACGTAATACAGGAAGAAGACTCGAATTGGATGACTCCAATTAGAGAATACCTAATAAGTGGTATAACGCCGGATCGGGTTAGCTCGAAAGGTCCGCATCAAAGCACCGCAGTACAGAATCATGGGAAATTATCTATAAAGAAGATCCTTCTTGTCCCCATGGCTTCGCTGTGTAGGACCTAGACAAGCCGCCAACATCATTCAAGAAGTGCACGGGATCCTCGCGGACTTCACGCAGACCCCGCCCGCTGTCTCCAAAATCATGAGGGTTGGATATTACCGCCTTCAATGCATGTGGACGCTGTTGAAATCATTCGTAGATGCGAAGCCCGCTGGTACATTCAAGGGTCCCAAGCTGCCGAAACAAGATATGACTTCGGTAACATCCGCATGGCCCTTCAGCCAATAGGGAATAGACATCGTAGGTCCGCTGCCAATTTCTCCCGGAGGAGTAAAATTCTTGGTTGTAGCCATCGACTATTTCACTAAATGGGTGGAAGCGAAGCCCTTAGCATCCATCACAGTGAGGCACATGGAAAAGTTTGTATGGGAGCATATTATCCGCTTTGTTCGAGTACCTCACATCATCATTTCGTATAATGGGAAGCGGTCACCAAGGGTATTCCCAAAGTTTTGTAGAGGTCTCAATATCAAACAATCTTTCACTCCGCTACCATCCTCAAGGTAATGGACAAGTGGAAGTTACCAACAGAGACATCATACAAGGAATAGAACTAAGGTCGGATACAATACCACGGTTGGGTAGATGAACTACCTCAAGTACTTTGGGCTCATAGAACGCATACGAAGTCAAGTTACGGAGAAACACCTTTTAGCCTAACTTATGGCACGGAAGTTGTCATCCCTTCGGAAGTAAGCGTCGAAACAGAACGGGTCATGAACTTCGAAGCAGCAGACAATGAAGAAAGACTCCGTAGTAACCTGGACCTACTTGAAGAACGAAGGGAAATAGCCTCAATTAGAGAAGCTATTCACAAGCAAAAGATGGCAAGGTACTACAACAATCGGGTCCGGCCTTCGACTTTCAAACTAGGAGAATATGTCCTCCGACGCAACAGCGCAAGTAAAGCTGAGTACCAGGGCAAACTTGGGCCTACATGAGAAGGGCCCTACATTATTAAGGAAGCATATGGCAACGGAGCCTACAAGCTAGAAACCTTGGAAGGATACACTATTGATAGAACCTGGAATGGCACTAATCTTCGTAAGTTCTACATATGAAACTTACAATGTCTAAGGACACATTTTATTTGCTTTCAATCAATGTATTTGCATTCTTCTCACTTGGGGAAAGAAGCATTAATGGTAGGCATCTAGTATTCATTTCTTAAAATGATGTAATCCTCCCTACCCACTTAATGATAATAACACATTTCCCTCAAATCTCTTGTTTCGTTTAATACAACAAAGATTTGCCCACCAAGTCGCTTTATAAGTTTCAATGTCGAAGGGATGTATGAAGACTAAACAACATGTCTTGCTCATATGCATAACATCCATCTCAACTTCACATTAACTTTCCTATATGGCCTTAAGGTATTTTAAGCCTTTCGCTGCCCAACGGATCAAGAAGGAGCGGGTCGCGACCCTCTGTCAGCAGTCAAATTATACGATTGCTAATATTCTTGGTGAAGTAACTACACACAATGAGGCTATGAATCTACCATACGCCTTAGGTTGTAAAAAATATTTTTTACGCAAGTAAAAATCAAAAGAGAAGAATCACACATGGCAAAATTCGAAGCCCTAGTAGCTTCAATGTAGATTAATGACTAGTATAACTAGTCTAAAACAGGCCGTAGCCTTAACGATCCAACAAAATAAAATATTGTCTTAGGCCGTAGCTCACATCACACATGCCACAAGTTAATTGTTTCATCGTGCATGAAGCCCGAAAGGAACATGCATAATTATTTTAAACAGGTACATACCACCTGGGATCAAATTACAACCGCATGGTTGCCTTCATTAAACCTTGAATGAGCTGGGATCACCAACTCGGGATGGAACTCGGGTGATGGAGTCCTCTGTAGGAAGATGGAGGTCGGATCGTCCTGGCTTTCTGGCCAAGCAGGTCCTCAATTGAGGTCACTGGGTCCTTCGTCACATCTCGCAAGGAAAGGAATAAAGCAGTTAATTGATTACCTGCATCATCATACTCTTTTTCATGAGTTGCCCTGTAATAAGGAACTTTCTCCAGCTCTACCGGTTTCCCAGTCTTAGTTATCTCCTCCAAAGTGGTACACTTGCCATGGAAAATGGCTGAGTTCACCACCTTCCCAATGGAAATCCCCACATAGTCGCTATGGTAAAGTTCCATAGCAACATAGGGATCACCTTGGTTACTGTGTCCACTTATCCTTCTTCAAAGATTTTCGCATCGAAGGTTTAACCCATCTACCTTTTCTGAGTTTGATCTCTTGGTCCAAAGAACTTTGCCTCTCTTGTTCGAGGCCTCCACACTTGGATGAAAGGACATATATCTGCTCCTTATAGCCAACCACCATTGAGCCTTCGACAACCACCACAGATTCACCGCCTTATCTGCCACCGACCTTCGAGCTTTTCATTCTCAAATCCGAGATCTTGTACCAAGGATTCTTGTCAAAATCCTCCAATGCATCCTCACACTTCTACTCAGTGTCCGTGATACTCGATCCCTAGCCTTCTCCCTCCTCAAAGATAACATCCATTTCTTCGAGCTTTGGTGACGTAAGATGGAGCAATTCCCTCGTCCGGCATTGAGTTGGTTGTCAAGCATGCACCGCGGATATAGCTTTTATCATGAAGGTCGCAGAGCCTTTCTATGGACATGTTATCCATCACCCCTTCCACTGGGCGGATTACATAGCTCACGAGTTGGTGACAAGTTGTGGGAGAAGGAAGTTCCTTCAGATCGTGGAGTCCCGCAACATATGTACATTCGTTAATATATTATTGTTGGTACCTAATTTTGTTTTGCAGAAAGAAACTTTACCATGGATATCATCGCCACCGGGCCCTTCGATGGTCGGAAATTCTACAACCTTACCCCGGCACTCTTTTTCCGGTAGTTCGGAGGAGGGTAGGTAGATGAGCTTCCTTTCGGAGCACTTCACAGCTTTGGCATCGAACCTTTCTCGCCTGCACCCTCTCACCTATGCCGGAGGACCTATGATGGCCAATGGTCCTTCGAAACCGGTTCGCCGAGTCGCAACGTTCTCCACAAGTTGATCTTCCACATCTATGGGTTCCTTCGATGGAGGAGCAGAGGATACAAGCTCGATGGGCTGGGCTTCCACATCGTTGTTGTTTATGGACACTGATGGGGAGCCCATGCCATAACTTGTCTCTTGGGGATTCTTTGGAAGGAAGCTTACTTCCTTTGCACCACCAGCTACAACAAAATTCCTGAACAACATCTCTGCACAAAGAAGCAAATAAGATAAATATCGAAAGATAAGTTTTAATTTCTTATGTTAATCAAAAAGTACATACTTTCTCCATCACAAATTATCTCGTGTACCAACGAAGACCCTCCCATCTTTCAAAGAATGCCACCATGAATAGTGATTGGCTCGTGGAATGTTTGGCAATCACCGATGACGGCCAAACGCGATACAAAGGGTTCCTCCTTACAATATAGGGCAAGGGATCATTGAATCTTTTCTCATCATATTGAAAGTCTGGGTTTAACAATGCAGAGTATGCCGAAGGGATAATGGTGTTTTGGATATAAAAGAATTTGCCTTTCCAATTCCTTATGTTCGTAAAAGGTCTATCTATCAGAATGGGCACATATCTTTCACCCCTTTTAGCTAAGGTCAACCAATCTCCTCCCGTATAGGTTCGTAAAACCTCTACACAACTAAGGATGGTTAAAACCCATGCTTTACACATCACGATGAATGTTGTAAGCTGGCTAGGCCAAAAGTGGTTGAACCTAGAAATGTGTACCTCATAATACCGGAGGAATTCCAAAATCAAAGGATGCAAAGATATCCTAAGGTTGGAAGTAGTGAAAGCATGGGTATACAGGCCTACATAATTTTTAGGGGCATCAAATATCCCTTGATTTTTACTCGGTAGCATGATTTTATGTTCCTTTGGAATGGGGTAATCAGTGAGGAACGCTTTACGCTCGTTAATGTGCAACCGTGTTGCTTTATTACAAATTTTTTATTGGTTGACATAGCACCTTCTACAGTACACAATAATGTATTTGAAATACAAAGAAGAAGGAGCACTTTACCTTGTTTGATCGAAAGCTTTATCGGAAGGTGTTTTAGTAGGTGAAAAAACTTGGGCGAGATATAAAATTTGTTAGGGTTTTTACTGTTTTAACAATTTATATACCCTACAAGGTGAAAGATCTTGGCCCTACACATGTCAGTGATTATCCCTTTACCACCGGATTTCAAAACTATTTTAAATTTTGAAAAGACGTTCTCTTTTACCGAGGAAAAGGGTGGTTAGGATAATTAGTCGCATTAATTACGGTCAATATGAGCAAGACTTTTCATATTCGCTTTTTGTGACGAAGGGAAGTTTCGTTTTATTTCGAGTCGTAAGCAATATTTCTTGTTCGTACATATCACTTTCGACCGGGGCTTGATGACGATCCTCCGATCAGTCAAGGACCCCTTCGCCTCACCAAACTTGCATTACGAAGACCCAAGTCTTTCTTCATAAGTCATTGGTGGCGAAACCATTCATCGCTGACATGGTTACTGTGTGGGAATCCAAATTAGGCCTATGCCCTTCTGTCTTCCTTTCAAGATGCCAAGACAAAGAAGAACCTTGACTTGGTCTTCCCCACGCTCCCACTATGTCCTTAGCTTCCCGCCATGTCCGAGATAGTGGGATGAAGCCCTAGCGGTTACCACAAATCGTGGACGCCCCATGATCTCCTAAACGGTGCTAACACTCTCCAAGCTATTTTCATCACCTATAAATAGGTTGGACAAATCATTTCAATGGTATGTTCACTCAACACAAGATTTCACATACCCATATTATTTACAACACAAGATTTCACATACTCCATATTATTTACAACACATATCACATACTTACTCTCACGCCTGTAGGTGGTTCATAGGCCCAACCCCGCCCAATCACTTAACGAAGTGTCCACTATTTCTTATTGCGATTGGCACAAGTTTGGCACAAGCATATCACCCCTCATACCCTTCGATCACCATCAAGGCCCGGTCATATAAATATTGTACAATCACTAAGCTCCAAGGCCTTGGTAGAAAGTAATTTTGTTTTTCATACATGTCTAATGTTATCTATTAAGAAGTTTATTTTATTGATTAAAGAATAGGGAGTATCTTGTTATGTAAGCTTTCCGCCTATGTAATGGGCTAAGATATGAGATTCACTCATATCCTTTGTACTTAAACGTTTTTTGGAGTAATATATTTACCCGTGTCTTTTGACCTTTTACCCAAAAAAACAAAAGCAACAGTGAAGCAAACAATTAACACCAAAGGATCGACCGCTATCACATAAGCCAATGGTCGGGTTAACAAGAAGGTCAATCGTTATCGAGGAACCAACGATCAACACACCAAAGAACAAAATAAAAAGAACTCGTCGATCGGTAATCAAAGCTACCAACGATCGAAAGCAAAGAGTATGAAGGTATAAATTGGTTATGGAGCGAAGTTTTAGGGTTATGGATCATAAAGTCTGATACTAAGTAAGTCATTTAGGTTGACTGTGTTTCTTTCGTTTCATTGATCAACCGTATAAAGTTATATAGAATACAAACCCTACCAATAGCTACTTGGGCTTAGCCCATACAAACCACAATGGGCTCAAAATGATAAATATGACTAACATATACATGTTCGTCTTACAACATTTATCTTTTAGAGCTACTCCAATAACTGATATTTATATGTGCAAATAAAGTGTCTCAAATATCAGCTTTAGAACATGATTGTAACACCCCCAAAATGGCTCAGCGGAAGCATACAAGTATTGGGGTGCTACTAAATAGATATCACAACATAAGCATAGAACAATTGGTTTTTCAATAATAAACTTTTATTCATTCTTAAAACAATGTTTACATTATTGATTAGTGCGAAATTGGCCCATTATAAAAGGTGGTCCCAATACAAAAATCGAGTCATCTATGACCATGCCATGCCTTTGCCTTTGCGCTCCAAAGATAAGTCACACCTCAAAACCAAGATACATGCTAAAGGGTCACTTTACCGGTGAGTTCATAGGTTTATTTAAAAGGGATTTCAAGACATCGCTTCAAATTTGGTTTTGATGATCATTACGCCTTGCATAATGTCATAAAGTTTATGATTTCAATTCATAAAAGGATTTCATAAAAGAGATTTCATTAGTGGACTATAAGGTGGTATATGTACATTACAACTAATATAATGTCATATATTGAATCTATTACGCTAGCACTAAGTTCATGCAACCGGTTACGACGCTTATGTATGCACAAGGAAGTCATACAAATAAAGAGCCCATGGCGAGTGTTTATCCCAATACACTCGGTCCCGACATGCTATATGTTTCTCCTTGACCCAAGCGGGATCAACCGAACAGGGGAGTTACCCCCAATAGATCTATTTATAACATTCGCGCTTCCCTGCAGGAATTGACGGTTCATGAAAAGGGAAATTTGGGATCTAAAGTCTTAGGCTAAGCTGCGTAATATTCTAGGTCAAAGATGTTGGGTATGGTCCATAAAACATCTAGGTATGATGTATCTTAAAACATGTCAATCAAAAATGTATAGTATGCATGGAATTGTACCATTAAAATTGTTTAAGTAAAATGTGCATGTATCTTCCCTCAAAACAAGTATAAAACAGATTAAAAGTAAGGGCTATGAAACTCACCTTGGCAATGTGTAATATGAAGTTTAAAGGGAATTAAATCAAGGAGTGATAGTACACGACTCCGACACGCAACCTAATTAATACGGAAATTTAGTCTTTATGTTTAAGACTCGATAAAGTTTAACTAACTTTATAAATTTTTAAATGTTTTTGTTGTTGTTGCTTGTGTGGCATTGGTTAAGCTTAGAACATTTTTCAAGGAATTGGGTGGATTTTGGCTTAGGAAAATATGGCATGGAAGGAATCTCAAGGAAAGAATTCCGAATTTGGCTCAATGATGACCAAATGATAATACATAGAAGGGTACACGCAGAAAAGATATCAAGATTGAACAAGACTCGTTTGATGGTAAACGAATGATGATGTACTAAAAGTTTGTCCTTTTATTTTGGACATTATCGGACTAAGGGGATATCATGAATAAAGGTTGTATATATATATATTATATATATATATATATATATATATATATATATATATATATATATATATATATATATATATACCGTATATACATATTTATGTATGTTTACGCCGCTACTAATAAATATGTGAAAAGAAGTTTTAACTACAATTTAACTTGTACATATTTGCAAGTTTTCAAAATACACAACATGTGTCAAATGTATACATTTTAAAAGAAATAATTATGCTTGTAAGTGTTGATATAATTATTTCAAATTGTCGTAGAAGTTATATAATATATTTGTAGTAAAATTGGGCATGTCCCGGATGTACAACCTTTTTGTCCAAGGTGACTATATTTGGGAAAACATGCCATTAAAGTTATATTATATAAGTTTTTATCTTATGTTTAAAACTTGTTTCTTTTGAAAAATATGTCTTTCAAGTTCTACATTTTCGTTTTGTTTTGTGCCTCGTTTGTTAATAATATTAATTACGTATTGCAAGTTATAAAATATATTGGAATTAACTCGAGACGATGTACGTTAGCCGCACACCCTGGTGGGCTTTTCAGGAACCAGATGAACCCTCGCAAGGATGGGCTTTGTCCTAGTTACACCCAATAAAACTTGGGATTGGGCTTATGTTTTAAAACCAGTTGGACGCCCTCTCTTGGAATGGGCTTGAGGCCCAAGAATATTTTTTTAACAAGAATAGGTTCTGGGGAGCAGTTTTATACGCAGAATGGGACAAGCAAAACGCAACCCCTTTAACACAGAGTGCATGACAAACACAATCGACTTCCTAGTATGCCGAAGCAATAACAATCGTGACAATTTTAACAGCCAGGGATCAAAATATAGTGCAAATATATATCTTGAGAAGAAAACATAAGGATAGTGGCCAATGCTAAGCTCGTGTCTATCGAGTACAACTCGATCCGAATTAGACTTGACAATAACATTACCTCTACGGGTTTTGTGTTAGCTGTCGAGTCATTACAACGGAAGAAAACAGAACCGCTTCTCGAGTGAGTCTAACCATCAAGCAAACGCACCCTAGGTGGGTGTTTCTCTTGTGACTCGAGGCATAACACACACACCTCGGGTACTCTTTACGCTTCAAGAATCGAGGCTAAATGATCTCAAAGTTTTGACCAAACTACTCAAATGACCTATGGGTTGTTTTACAAACCGAAATCACAACCGATATACACCTTCATGGGTGGTGTCATCGATCGAATAGAGGGTCAAGCCGACACTACCCTCACAGTTTTACCTCAATCAACATCATGCTTATAATGCCGTATTCAAATGCATGAAGAGCCGAGACCAAAATGACGAAAATAAGAAAATGTAGAATTTAGCCAAAATAAAACGATAATCGATATAACTATTTTCAATTTTGATTCTTCCTTTGGATTATTACCACATTAACAACAACAACACCTAATTTATCATTATCTAATCTTAGGTTTTGTATAGTATTCGAATGAAAGAAAGTAAAATCACGAGACAATAAATTTAACATCAAAATATTATTCAAAGAACATGAGTATCCCTTAGAATGATGATGGTGATGATTTGAGTAGAGTGGGATGAACCGACCCAGTGAAAAGTCCAACTTGGACTCAATCACTTGAAATTGATGCAATTGCAACATGAATCACACTCCTAACACTTCAATCTACAAAACCCTCAATCAATTTGAGAAACCCTAAATTACAAAACCCTAATTTTGACCGTGATTGCTTGAGCGAGAGATGAGCAAGTTCCACGATGTTTCGCTTCTATTTAGAGATGAGGAAGAGGAATGGAGCCTTGCTTCCTTGGCCTAGCGTAGGCAAGCATCATTCTTGGCACTAGTCCACTTTCACACCGCGCCCCAAGCATGCTCGTGAAGGTCTATGGTGCTAGAAGGGCACTTGAGGAAGGTATAGATTATCCCTTTTGTGTTTGACCTTCAAGGGAGAAAGAAATTTCCATTTCCATGTTTGTCTGTTCTGCTGTGGGGGAGACGAGGAAACAGAAAAGAGAAAAAGAAGGGGTAGAGTGGCGCTTAGGGTAGGAGGGTAAGTTTTATTTTGTTTTATTTGTATATACTGTTTAGTTTCTACCCCGTGTTTTGTCGAATTCTCAAGTAAACGTACCTTCCCGGTACCCGAGAAATATAGGAATTATATTTTTGGGAACGATTTTATAAACGTAATAATATGACATTCTTATTACGTTGAAATTTGATTATAATTGTTTGCCGTTATTAATTTGGTGTCGGTATGTGTGCGGTGCCGCAACTTTCTAAATTCACGAGATAACCTCTCGTTTTCTTTCGTAAATTATTAGTGATTGATAAAAGTGTATTTTTCTCTTATCTCAGTATTTATTTTTAGTTTTGTATGCTAATGCGCTGCAGTATGTAGAATAACTAATGGATTAAGCTTATGTATGCTTAAATTTTAACTTGGACAATAATAAATTTCACATTTATTATACAGATACTTTGTGGACAGGTATCATGTGTGCGGTGTCTTATTTTTAAAGAAACGAGATGACCTCTCATTTTTAAATCTAAATATTTACATCTGTCAGAAAATAAACGATTTGAATTTTCTTACGTGATAAATATTATTATAATAATCTGAAATTTTACGGGTTGTTATAGTCTACCCACCTTACAGGAGATCCGTCCCGGATCTCAGTTTACGTTACCCGATAGAGTGTCAGAAACGAGGTGATGGTATTTGGAACTAGTTTTGAATTTTCCCTAGGTTGTTCTAGAGTTTCTTCTTTGGGTATGGGTACTTAGGTGTTATGCCAGCAGCACATCCTCTATCTGAGGAGCCATAATTTTCTGGGATAGGTTCATTGAGTGAAAGTTCAAATTTTGATGTTATGAGGTTTCATTATTTTGTTAGTGTGGACACCTATAATTTCTCATGGTTTTATCAAAATGTACCCATTTCTGGTGTTTAATGGTTCTAAAGTATATAGGTTGATTCTTAAGGTTTGCTATTGGTTTGTGTGTTTTCTTCTTTAAAAGGGTAAAGAAACATTTGTTTTAAATTTTCTCTTTCGACTAAATGTTTATACAAGTTTGACTAAGACTAGATTTCAAAATCGATAATGTGTAAAAATGACACATTTTCAAAAGATAGTAAAACTGGTTCTCAATTATGGGGTGTATAGGGAAGTTTTACGAAACTTTTAGTGTTTCAGCATTTTGTCTCATTTTTAACGAGGGATTTAGAAAATATTATTGTTGGATTTTTTTTTTATTATTTTTTTTTTTTTTTTTTTAAGGAGAATCCTCCAATTTGAAAATTTCGTTGTAGTAAGGATGTGTAGTAGGATATAACATTTACCCATAGCTACGAGTAGGGTTTAGTTGTCTAAATTGGGTAGGATTGGAGGTTTAATAGTTGATGAACCTCATGGTTATCTATGGTTTTAGGCAGAGGTGTAGGAGACATCCTAAGGTCAGGCTTAGCTATCAAGGAGGACATTGATCATTTCTGTTTAACACATTTCGAGGAAATAAGCAACCAATAGAGCGGTTTTGGAAGACCTTTCAAAGTATTAAGGAACACTTTATTTTGGTAAGGTATGGGTAAAATTGTAGTTTATTTTATGGGGAAATGGTAATGTGGTAATTTGGTTTGTAGAATGATTCATGAAGTGATTCATGAAGTATTTTAATTATAATGGTTTGAGGGATAATCGGAAATAATTTGTATGGCAACTCTTTTGTTTGTAGGAGAGTAACAAGGTAGGCACGGTTATTCTTAAAAGGTGGGTGGAGTTTTTAGGTATCAAAATTTCAATGGTGAAATTTTCAAGTTTTGTGGGTTTATAGGTCATTTATTGTGTCTTTCTAGATTTTGCCAAAGGTTTATTATTCTTTTGTTGCCTATTCCCATTAAATAATTTTTCTCATAGATGCTATTGGAAGGTTGCTCCTAAAATGGTTTGATTTGTCAACGGAATATAAGGTTGGGGTAGGAGTGACTATAACATAACCCGATTGTGATATGGAATTATAAAGTTTATGATTAAGAAGTAGGATGACGCCAGTGAGTGGCTTATGATTAAGGAATATTGTGATGCCAGTGAGTGGCTTATTACTAAAAAATGTCAGTGAGTGGCTTGTGATTAGGGAATGCCAGTGAGTGGCTTGTGATCAGGGAATGCCGGTGAGTGGCTTGTGATTAAGAAATAGTGTGACGCCAGTGTGTGGCTTTAGTGTAACGTCAATGTGTGGATTATTGAAATGTTACATGTTTATCAAAATATTATCATTTTCTCGCTGGACATAAAGCTATTATAACTATCCTAAGTACTGCAAAATTCACCTCCGAGTTGGACATAGGTGATCGTTATGTCCCACCGTCCCGGTTGAATATAGGTGATCACCTATATTCACCCGAGGTTCAAGTGAATTTTGAAATACTTAGCTTAGTTACGCTTAGTAATATGTCACAATACTTTTAAAGGTTGTCTTGAAGGATTAGAACAATTATTCTCTTTATGGGGAAAGGTGTAGTGCGTAGATACGTAATTATACGATAGGAAAATAATTATAACATATGATGAAATTAGGTGAGCAAAGATAAAACATGTATCTTAACAAGTATGATCTCGTAGATCATAAGTGAGGCATCACCGGCAGTGTGCACGTGTCGGTCATAGGGTTTAGTTTTGTAAAAGTGGTTATAGTCTATGTTTTAAAAATACCCGCCTTCTATAACTCTAGTCTCGATACTAATCAGAACACCCCAAAATGGCTCAATGAAGCATACAAGTATTGGGGTGCTACTAAATTGATATCACAACATAAGCATAGAACAATTGGTTTTCAATAATAAACTTTTATTCATTCTTAAAACAATGTTTACATTATTGATTAGTCGTAAATGGCCCATTATAAAAGGTGGTCCCAATACAAAAATCATAGTCATCTATGACCATGCCATGCCTTTGCCTTGCGCCCAAAGATAAGCTATCACCTCAAAACCCAAGATACATGCTAAAAGGGTCACTTTACGTACGGTGAGTTCATAGGTTTATTTAAAAGGGATTTCAAGACAATCGTTTCAAATTTGGTTTTGATGATCATTACGCCTTGCATAATGTCATAAAGTTTATGATTTCAATTCGTAAAAGGATTTCATAAAAGAGATTTCATTAGTGGACCATAAGTAGGGTATATGTACATTACAACGAATATAATGTCATATATTGAATCTATTACGCTAGCACTAAGTTTATGCAACCGGTTACTGACGCTTTATGTATGCACAAGGAAGTCATACAAATAAGGAGCCCATGGTGAGTGTTTATCCCAATACACTCGGTCCCGACATGCTATATGTTTCGCTGACCCAAGCGGGTCAACCAAACAGGGAGTCACCCCAATAGATATATTTATAACATTCGGCTGCAGGAATTGACGGTTCATGAAAAGGGTAATTTGGGATCTAAAGTCTTAGGCTAAGCTGCGTAATATTCTAGGTCAAAGATGTTGGGTATGGTCCATAAAACATCTAGGTATGATGTATCTTTAAACATGTCAATCAAAAAGGTATAGTATGCATGGAGTTGTACCATTAAAATTGTTTAAGTAAAATGTGCATGTATCTTTCCCCAAAACAAGTATAAAACAGATTAAAAGTAGGGGCTATGAAACTCACCTTGGCAATGTGCAATATGAAGTTTAAAGGGAATTAAATCAAGGAGTGATAGTGTACGGCTCCGACACGCAACCTAATTAATATGGCAATTTAGTCTTTATGTTTAAGACTCGATAAAGTTTAACTAACTTTATAAATTTTTAAATGTTTTTGTTGTTGTTGTTGTTGTTGTTGTTGCTTGTCTGGCATTGGTTAAGCTTAGAACATTTTTCAAGGAATTGGGTGGATTACGGCTTAGGAAAATATGGCATGGAAGGAATCTCAAGGAAAGAATTCCGACTTTGGCTCAATGATGACCAAATGATAATACATAGAAGGGTACACGAAGAAAAGATATTAAGAATGAACAAGACTCTAGTTTGATGGTAAACGAATGATGATGTACTAAAAGCTTGTCCTTTTATTTTGGACATTATCGGACTAAGGGATATCATGAATGAAGGATGTATATATATATATATATATATATATATATATATATATATATATATATATATATATATATATATATATATATATATATATATATATATATATATATATATATATATATATATATATATATATACCGTATATACATATTTATGTATGTTTACGCCGCTACTAATAAATATGTGAAAAGAAGTTTTAACTACAATTTAACTTGTACATATTTGCAAGTTTTCAAAATAAACAACATGTGTCAAATGTATACATTTTAAAAGAAATAATTATGCTTGTAAGTGTTGATATAATTATTTCAAATTTTCGTAGAAGTTATATAATATATTTGTAGTAAAATTGGGCATGTCCCGGATGTACAACCTTTTTGTCCAAGGTGATTATTGTCAAAATCTTACTACTCGGTTTGATATTTGTGATTAAATATTTATAAGTCTATGTTTTTAGCAACTAGGAATATGGGAAAACATGCCATTAAAGTTATATTATATAATTTTTTATCTTATGTTTAAAACTTGTTTCTTTTGAAAAATATGTCTTTCAAGTTCTACATTTTCGTTTTGTTTTGTGCCTCGTTTGTTAATAATATTAATGACGTATTGCAAGTTATAAAATATATTGGAATTAACTCGAGACGATGTACGTTAGCCGCACGCCCTAGTGGGCTTTTCAGGAACCAGGCGGACCCTCGCAAGGATGGGCTTTGTCCTAGTTATACCCAAGAAAACTTGGGATTGGGCTTATATTTTAAAACCAGTTGGACGCCCTCTCTTGGAATGGGCTTGAGGCCCAAGAATAGGTTCTGGGGAGCAGTTTTATATGCAGAATGGGACAAGCAAGACGCAACCCCTTTAACACAGAGTGCACGACAAACACAATCGACTTCCTAGTATGCCGAAGCAATAACAATTGTGACAATTTTAACAACCAGGGATCAAAATATAGTGCAAATATATATCTTGAGAAGAAAACATAAGGATAGTGGCCAATGCTAAGCTCGTGTCTATCGAGTACAACTCGATCCGAATTAGACTTGACAATAACATTACCCCTACGGGTTTTGTGTTGGTTGTTGAGTCATTACAACGAACGAAAACAGAACCACTTCTCGAATGAGTCTAACCATCAAGCAAACGCACCCTAGGTGGGTGTTTCTCTTGTAACTCGAGGCATAACACACACACCTCGGGGTACTCTTTACGTTTCAAGAATCAAGGCTAAATGATCTCAACAAGTTTTGACCAAAGTACTCAAATGACCTATGTGGGTTGTTTTACAACCGAATCAAATCGACATACACCCTTCGTGGGTGGTGTCATCGATCGAATAGTAGGTCGTCGACACTACCTCACTGTGTTTTACCTCAACTAAACATCATGCTTATAATGCCGTAATTCACCATGAAGAGCCGAGACCAAAATGACGAAAATAAGAAAACATAGAATCGAGCCAAAATAAAACGATAATCGATATAACTATTTTCGCTTTGATTCTTCCTTTGATTATTACCACATTAACAACAACAACACCTAATTTATCATTATCTAATCTTAGGTTTTGGTATAGTATTCGAATGAAAGAAAGTAAAATCACGAGACAATAAATTTAACATCAAAATATTATTCAAAGAACATGAGTATCCCTTAGAATGATGATGGTGATGATTTCGAGTAGAGCGATGAACTGACCCAGAAAAAGTCCAACTTGACTCGAATCACTTGAAATTGATGCAATTGCAACATGAATCACACCCTAACACTTCAATCTACAAAACCCTCAATCAATTTGAGAAAACCCTAAATTACAAAACCCTAATTTTGAACTATGATTGCTTGAGCGAGAGATGAGCAAGCCCTTGATGTTTCCGCTCTATTTAGAGATGAGGAAGAGGAATGGAGCCTTGTAGCTTCCTCGCCTAGCGTGTAGGCTTAGCATCATTCTTGGCACTAGTCCACTTTCACACCGCGCCCAAGCATGCTCGTGAAGGTCTATGGTGCTGAAGGGCACTGAGGAAGGTATAGATTATCCCTTTGTGTTTGACCTTCAAGGAGAAAGAAATTTCCATTTCCATGTTTGTCTGCTCACGCTGGGGAGACGAGGAAATAGAAAAGAGAAAAAGAAGGGGTAGAGTGGCGCTTAGGGTAGGAGGGTAAGTTTTATTTTATTTTATTTGTATATACTGTTTAGTTTCTACCCCGTGTTTTGTCGAATTCTCACGTAAACGTACCTTCCCGGTACCCGAGAAATATAGGAATTATATTTTAGGGAACGATTTTATAAATGTAATAATATGACATTCTTATTACGTTGAAATTTGATTATAATTGTTTGCCGTTATTAATTTGGTGTTTCAGATGCATGCGTGTCATGACTTTCTAAATTCACTTAGATAACCTCTCGCTTTCTTTCAGAAATTATTAGTGATTGATAAAAGTGTATTTTTCTCTTATCTCAAGATTTATTTTTAGTTTTGTATGCTACGCTGTAGTATGCGGAATAACTAATGGATTAAGCTTATGTATGCTTAAATTTTAACTTGACAATAATAAATTTCACATTTATTATACAGATACTTTGTGGATGTGTATCATGTGCGTGTGTCTTATTTTTAAAGAAACGATATGACCTCTCATTTTTAAATCTAAATATTTACATCTGTCAGAAAATAACCGATTTGAATTTTCTTACGTGATAAATATTATTATAATAATCTGAAATTTTACGGGTTGTTATAATGGCGTCCAACTAAAATATATTCATATAATTTGTGTATTTAATTATGACAAGTTTGGATTTTAGATTTCTATGGTTTTTACAAAAATAATGTAAGATCATTGATATGTGCAAAAACACATATTATTTCTTTATCAAAATCACCAAAATAACCAAGAAAGAGCCGCTTATTGCTAATATCTCGTTGTTTTCGAGTTTGTGTCAGTGTAAGGATATGTCAAACACACAAAAAGAAGCTAAATCGATTTAAAATCCGAGCACAGAGATTAAGAGAGTTCGAGCTGAGCTGGAAGGTCGAAATTGTGCATTTGTGAGGATTTTATTCTCTGAGGATGATTTTTGAAAGTTATAATCAAGTTTGAAGAATAGTCAGAATCAGTCCCTCATCTTTGAGCTTTTGGCAAGAATGACCCTTCAAGTTTCAGAAGTTCAAAATCAGCCCTTGGTCTACTAAAGATTGGCAACAATGGCCCTTGGATTACATTTTCAATTTTACATGTTTGGTCCCTGAAATTTCAGCATGTGCACCTTTGGTCCTTTAAACACTAAATGGGTACAAGTTATATCCTTTAATCCAATCCATGTATTTAGTCCAAAAATAAACAAACCAATCCTCACCCGGCCCAACAAACCTACACCCGGTCCAATATCCAATTATCCCAAACCGGTTCAAAAGCCTCCCAAACCCGTTACCATATTATTACTTTTACCCTGGTCAAACTTTACTTAGACCCGGTCAACACAACTCAAACTAATATTAAAAATACCTCACGCGCGTTTTTTTACCCCCAAATCAAAACCTAGGTAAGAACCCTAAATTACCCGCGCATCAATTCACCAAATTAACAGCAATTAAGGGTAATTAGGTCCTTTCTCTTGACACACCGATATGCGCCATCGCCATGTCATCAATCCGTGCTAATCTTCAACATCGCTTCTCCGATTGGTCATAATACGTGGAAGCAACAATCCAAGGGTTGAAATCATTTGGGATACGTGGTAGATGATCCAATGGTTCTAAATGCAATCAAATAAGCACAAGGCTCTCTTCTGGAATCTTCTCAGCTCGGCTATAAATAGGCCCTTTTCATTCACAGCTTAGTATGTATTTTTTAGTGATAGAAAGTAGAGTGTAGTGAGAGAGAGAGAGTAGAGTAATTTAGCTTAAATGTATTTTCAGTCAGTATTTCAAAGTCTCATTTGTATTTTGTTATTAAAGTAATAAAAATAATTTCTAGCTAATTTCTGATTTGCACTATAAACTCTGTTTTCAGTTTTGTTTATTAGCTTATTTAGTTTTCTCATAACTGTTGGAGCTTATTCAAAACTTTCTTTAGCTTACAAATTCAATTTAGCAAAAATTACAAAAATATAAAAAATCTCTTAAAAATAAAAAAATATGTTAAATCTTAGTTTTCATTGATTTTAGTTAACAAATCTGTTTTCACAAGCTCTCATAAGCTTCTCAATAGCTTATTGAGTGTTTGTTAAATCACATACTCAGGACTTATTCTCAAATCGATCATAGTCAACAATAGTCAACTGTTTGGGGAAATGAAGATCCACCGGTGTTTAATGGTTTGGGATGATGCAGAGTATGATTGGGTCGATTTGTTTTGAACATCAGAACTCGTTCCGCTTAAGCTTCTCATCACCGATTTCAAGTTAGCTTCCATTCTCATTCTAAGTGTTTATTATGAAACCGCAATTTTTTTTTTCGTATGTAGCTTGTTATGCCGGGTTTGATTTAGGTGATTAATTGGTTCATAGTATGGTAGTAAATCTTAGTTGGTAGTATTAATATAAGTTCATGCAATCTCGTTGAATTTAGAAAATCACTCTCATTTAGGAGTGTTTGGATGAGTTAATTTGGTGATAAGTTAGACTGCGTTAAGCTTTAGATCAGTTAGCTTGATAAGCTTGGAGGAAGTAAAGGTAAAATAGGTTAGTATTTTGCATCTTAGGTTAACAATAGTCATAGTTCACTTTAAATTCAAATTAGGAGTTAATCTGTTTACATCTTACCATACATAAACTGAATCTAGGCTTAGATTTGGATAGGATAGCTTAAGTTAGTGTTACTTTAGCTTATTTCATCAATCTCAGTTCATAATTTGGATTCAAATCTCACTTTAGTCAAATTTACAAATCTGTTTTAAAGTCAAAATAGTGAAACAAGTGGATTTTGGTAAAACTTTCTTGATTTTTCATAAGCTCATTATTGATCTAAATCAATTGAAAATTTGGAATTTTAAACTTCAACTGGTGGAAAATTCAAAAGTGATTTTTGATAATTTTTGGAAATCACTGAATGCTTAGAAGCTTGTTTTAGAGTTATATGCCCCTGCTCACACTCGTGAGTGTGAAACAGGGACTTTGTAGTCAACATATCTATTTCATTTTAGGTAGTTATTGGCTCATAATTGGTTTACAAGAACTTTGGTTGGTCAAGCATCAATCCAAGTTCTGGATTTAGCCTTTGCTTATTAAATAAGCTTGAGCTTAAGCTGAAAGTAGCTAAGTTAGACTTGTTTGGTTTTAGTGGTTAGTTAGCATAAATACTTGGTAGATTGCTTATTAGTGGTTAAGAGTAGTTGGATTAAGCTGGATTTGAGTTAGTATAGTATAATTTAGCTTCTGTAACAGTTTGGTAGCTTATTGTGCTTATTAGCTTATTCTTAATAGCTTTTATAAAAACAGTTTGCACTACAGCTTGTTATCCTTACACATAAGCCATAGTTTTTATAATTTTCATAAAATTAGAATAATATTTTAGATTTTTACTGAATTTTTCATAAATTTTCGTCACTGTTTAGTAATTTTCCTATTTTAAAACAGTTTTTAGGACTTTTTAAATAGCTTTTATTCCAATTAAATCAGAAAAAGTTCCAAAAAATAAATTTTCAATTTTCATAGATTAAGATAAATACAAAAAGCAAAAAAATAATTTTTTAGATTTTTTCTAGCTTAATTTGTAATTTTTAGCCAATTATTAGTTTTAAATAGTTTTTAAATTTGTTGAAAATAGAAAAATCATCAGAAAAATACAAAACTAGTTTTGAAAATTCTCTTTAGTTAATTTAGATTTTATAAAAATAGTTTCATAATTTTCCCCTTAGTTTTCATAATTTTTAGTATTTTAAATTAGTTTTAAAAGATAAAAATTAGTTTTTAATTCGAATAAATTCCAGAAAAATCCTAAAAATTAGTTTTAATTCATAAATAGTTTTCAAATTGCATTTTTAGAGTAAAAATAATTTTAGGTCATTTTAGGATATAGATTAGACGAGTTGCATTTAAATTACGCTTGCTTATTACATTTTAGTTAATTTCGCACTTAGGATTTCCGTAGATTAGATTTCCTTAATTACTTTCCCTTCTCCCGTAGTTTAATAAAATCAAATTCATTAATCCAAAACATCGAGCATTAAATTCCAAACCAAAACGACGTTATAATTCACGCCTCGCTGGGAAACGATTCGGGTTGACTAATCCGTATCACGATCACACACGGGATTTGTTTTAATATTCTTTTTTCTAAAGGAATTTTTAATCTATCTTCGTGATTATTTTTTATATCGATATTGTGGTTTTATCCATACACTTACCCCTAAGCCTTTTACGACGAATCAATCATATACAACTTAACCAACATAAAACAATGCGGAATCGCTCAACGATGGTTTTCGATCGCTGAGGTTGGTGGGCTAATAATAACCTATTGCGATACATGTATGTTTGGATCTTAAATAATTGTTGGAGGCGATTTTATTTGATAAAGTATTAACAGTTGAAATAAAGAAATTTTCAATTACATTGAGGAATTATTTGAAGAAATTTCCTTGCTTTTTAAAGATATTGTTGATATGTGTTTGATATGTTAATGAAGAACATACATTATTCTTTTGAAAATGAGTACGAACTACGTTTAGGATAATGACAAAAGTTCAATGCAGAACAATAATTATCTAAAGATCAAATCAAGAGATCTCAACCATTCATTTATTTTAAATCTAAAGGTCTAGATTAATCCTTATTTTAATATAATTAATTATTGAATGGAACTTTTGTAATATCACTCACAATTAATCTAAGCGGGTAACCGTCTCACTGAACCATTTCTTCATTTAACACACACTCTCTCAATTACTCTCACCAACAAAGGTTTCTGGCGATTGTAGCAATTGTTCCGGCGGAGGAGCGAGGAAGGAAGCGACAATACTGTATAATCAAATGAAGATGAACACTCTGACGCGAATCTTTTTTTTTTGAACGGCGGAAATTTATTAAAGCTAGCAAGACGCTAGAAAAATTACAAGGAATAAACCACAATCGGGTTTTGAATCCAATTGTTCCATGAGATGGACTGCGATTTACATCTAGAAGAATACCATCTAAAAGAGAAATCAACAATCTTGTCGAATAATAAGTCGATTTTGAGGTTCTTTACCAAAATCTTCTCGCTACGAAAGCTCCACAAAGACCAAAGAACAACACCATCGATGACGCCTATGATGGTTCTCTTATTAGTCGACATGCGAATACCATCAATCCAAGAGTAAAGATCATTTAGGCTCGAAATAGGGGGGTCAAGATCCAACCAATCAAGACACAAGCCCATGCTGTATGCGCTAAAGAGCGTATCCAAAACGTATGATATAAAGTGTCAATCCTTTATCGCAAATAGGCGCTCAGGAGCTCATCTCCGCACTGCTCGCCTCGATTCCATCTTGAAGGAAGGCGTTCACGAAGAGTCCTCCATATGAAGATATTAATCTTTTTTGGAAGGAGCTTGTTCCATCTTGTTTCAGGACCAACGTGAGGATGAAGACCAATATCGATGTGGCAACGAGCACTTTTAACCGAGAAGGAGGGAGGATCAATAGACCAAACCCAAGCATCCTCGGAATCATTGAGAATGAAAGCAGAAAGATAATTTTGGAGGATATCCAGATGATAAGCATTGGAACCGTTAGAAACAGTGCGAACCCATTCAATATGCCGACCATTATTCCAACAATCCCGAACTAAACAGTCCTTGTTCATAGCTAATCGATATAAACGAGGGAATTGGAATTTGAGAGGAGAATTACCATTCCAAGAGTCATGCCAGAATTTCGTGGAGGCCCCATTGTTAACAATCCGCTGCATGGATGAATAGGGAATAATATTTTTCTCATGCATGCAATTAATAGAACCCGCAATTCGATACCAAACACCTTTGTTTTTGATGTGGCTAAAGAAAGTTGAGGATTCGTTGTTCTTGCAATGAATAGCGGTAACCAGCCGAGACCATAAGACGTGAGGATTATTGAGAAATCTCCAGCACCATTTCTGAATGAGGGCGTGATTAAGAGAATAGAGACTACCGATACCAAGACCGCCTCTATCTTTGGAAGCAAGAGCAACATTCCAAGAAATCCAAGGGATCTTGTTAGAGTTTTCGACACTCCCCCAAAAAAATTTGGATCGAATAGATTCCAGCTTTTTGTTTACCAGATTGGGCATAGGAAAAAGCGAGAAATAATACATACCAACCTCGCCTAGGACCGATGAGATAAGGGTATATCTACCTCCGATGGAGAGGAGAGATGCTTTCCAATTTGATAGACGACTAGAGAACTTCTCAATAATAGGATCCCAGCTTTTCGCGAGCGCCATATTGCGATCAATCACAGCCCTAAGTAATTAAAATGGGTCACCAAAGCATTGCAGCCAGTAGTAGATGCAAAAAGCGAGACTTCATCGAACGGAACACCAATACCAAAAAGATTGGATTTTTGGTAATTGATCTTTAGGCCAGAGGCTTTATGGAAGCAATCAAGAATAGCAACCAAACTTTTGATGTTATTATGCGACCACTCTCCAATGAAAAGGGCATCATCTGCAAAAATTAAATGAGAGAGATTCAAGGTGTTGATTTTGAAACCATTGTAAAGCCCCGCAGCAATAGCGTCTTCCATAGCGACATGAAGACCTTCCATAGCTATTATAAAGAGAAAAGGGGGTAGAGGATCCCCTTGACGTAGGCCGCGATGAATTTTGAATTCACAGGTGGGGCTTCCATTGATCAAAACTAATGAAGTAGCAGAGTGAAGGCAACCCGATATCCACTTGATCCAATTTTCACTAAACCTCATAAAATGCATAACCCGGAGCAAAAAATCCCACGAGATAGTGTCGAAGGCTTTCTCAAAGTCAATTTTAAACACCATGAGCTTGGACTTTTTACGTTTACACCACTGGATCACTTCATTAACCATCATAGGACCATCAAGAATCTGCCGGTGCTTAATGAAAGCGGGTTGCTCTTGACTAATGATAGAATCGATTACCCGAGCCAAACGATTAGCTAGAACTTTGGGAATGATTTTATATTGAGCCTTGATAAGACTAATGGGCGAAAATCACTAACCACCATGGGCTTGGAATTTTAGGAATAAGGGTAATGAAAGATGCTATAATCTCGAAGCGTGCAAAATTGAAAACTCGATGAACGTAAGCTCACAACATCGCCTTTAAGCAAATTCCAAAACTCATTGTAAAATCAAGGAGAAACCATCCGCCCCGGGACTTATCCGAGCCACATCCCATATGGCGCCTTTGATTTCAAAGAATAAGCTCGGGCATCAAGGAAGGTGTTTTGATCGCCATCGATCGCTTTGTAAAATGGGCTTCGTTAACGATATTGACCACCTCGCTTTTTGAACTTCGCTTGAAGAAGTTGAAAAACTTTTTCCTGCGGGGTCTTCGAGCCACCGACCTTCGAATTGATGCCATGAATAGCTAAGTGCCTACGCTCGATTGACAATAGCATGGAAGAATTTAGAATTTTCATCCGCTCGATATACCACTTAATTTTAGCCTTCCGAAGAATCAATACCTCGTTTAATTCAATTTTATAAGGTTATCAATCCAAGTAGCACGCTGGCCATTAATCACAGTAATTAGAGCTTCGAAGCGATGTTTGCATCAAAAGCATTAATCTTTTTAATGAGATCCTCCTTCTCACAGGTTTGAGAGTTTTTACGGATCGAGGACCGGCCCTTGATGATGATTTTGAGCGCCTTCATTCTGTTCTTAAAAACAATAATGGGATTCGAATTATTATTCAGAACATAGTTGGTCTAGAAATCTTTAATGCAAGTATGTAGATTTTGATCCAGAAGCCAAGAGTTATAGAACTTGAAAGGCGTCAATGAAATCAACATTCATAGGAGAGAGGAGGATGGGCCTATGATCGGATATGAAGCAATCAAGGACGTGACCTGATACTTTAAGGAGGGATGGAGCTAGAGTGTCCGAGGCAAGAAAGCGATCGACCGATACTTTAAGGACGCGAATCTAAATCTAAATTTCCTTCAATTAATAGCAACTGATGAAGTTCTGCTTACTATTCCAAAATTTTATCATATAATCAACAAATACCTTTAGGACTCAGATCTTCCATCATAGAAGACGGTAACCTCAATGCATTTATCGCCAATTTCATCGAACTTTATTTCTCTTTAAGATCAACATTAGCCGCAATTAGTCGATCGTTGTTGATCAATAAAATCCCCACCATGACAAAATCTCATTTCAAGTCACGCAATATGTTTCATCCTCTTCTATTCCTTCTTCTTTTGTTGTGGTTGTTGTTGACCGGAATGTATATTGTTTTTAGCTTGAACACAAATATCATGCCCAACACCGTTGCAACATTCGGGAATATGAGAAATTGAAGATTGTTCAAAAGAAGAAGGAATAGTTACCTGTGGGTTTAAAGATGAATCACTTTGTTGGACAAAGAGTAGGTAAAGAAGTTGTTGGAGAGTAGGTAAAGAAGGAATAATTTTATTTCTCTTTTACTGTGTTTTGAATAGAGTAAAGGTACATGTGACATGTATTTTTCATTTTGGTCCTTTTAATATCCCACGCTTATTTATTTATTTATTATTATTTTGTCAATCAAATCATCACTGGGAGTAGGGATGGCAAAAAAACCCGAACCCGACAGGGAAACCCGAAACCCAAACTTATTGTGGCGGGGCGGGGCACACTATCCCCGCCCCGAAACATATACATATACATATACATATATCTATATACCTTAAATATTATGCTAGTATTTATGTACTAAATATAATTCTCTAATTTTTGTTAATTTTTATTTTTGTAATATTTCAAAGTGTGATAATGAAATCTTGTTTTGTGTCATAATATTCTAAAAAATGTGATTTATTCCAATGGCTAATATATTATTAATGGGTTCTCGATTCTTTAAGTTATTCCGTAAAATCATATTGTTAATAGCGTAAAAATAAGAATAAACGGGGAAATGCATGAGTATGATGGAGGATCACGCTCAAAAAAGAAAACCCGATAAGACCCCAATGGTGAATGGGGCGGGTTTGGAGGAGCATCTCGCCCCAATGGGGCGTCCCGATAAGATCCCCAATGAGGATTGGGGCGGGTTTGGGGATGATTTTTGTAATCGGGTTTGGGAATGGGGATGGCCGCCCCGCCCCAAACCCACCCCATTGCTATTCCTAACTGGGAGCATGTTTCATATTGACACACATCACAATGTCACGAGACCCCAATTATAATTATAATTCTAATTATTGTTTTTTTCCCTAACATAAACTATATTTTTTGTACCTCAAATCACATGTGATTTTATCTCAAATCACATGTGATTTACCGCAAATCATATTTGATTTTACATTAAATTATTTTTGAAAGTAAATCACATGTGATTTACTCATTTTTAAATTAAAACTGAATCACACGTAATTTACATTTTTCCATAACAGAGAAAAAAAAAAAAAAAAGAATCACACGTGATTTCAGGAATTTGTTTTATAAAATGAAAGAATAAGTTGATTTGAAATTAAAAATCACATCTGATTTATTACTTTAAAAATCGAATGTGACTTGTAAAATCACATGTGATTCTTTTTGGATCACTTGTGATTTTTTGGTGGATCACTTGTGATTTTTTAAAAATAAAAAGTCACATGTGATTTTTTAAAAATAAAAAGTCACATGTGATTTTTTTACGGATCACGTGTGATTTGTTTGGACGGAAATTTTGAATAAAAAGTTCGTCAAAAATATGTAAAAGTGCATATCAATAAAAAGATGATTTTTTTCTCGTCGCGATGTTGTATTTTTTGTAGCTTGAAGATTTACCGTTTACAAGATATATTGTTTTTAAGAAAAGGCTCAAAAGTGTGTTTTTATAGAATTACATTTCTACCCTTCCTTTGTTAATTTTTGCTTTCATCTCATCCATTATATGAAAAGAAGATGAATGGTTGAGATCTTATCATTTGTTCTTTAGACTAAACGAGCAGGATTGCCCGCGCGTTGCTGCGGGGCGGCCGTGTTTATGTTAAAACATTTAGGCAAACTATAACTTAAATTCTTGATATATACGCATGCCAAAACAACACATATGAGTATACTATAAGTCAAACTCTTGATATATATGCATGCGAACACAACGATATGAGTATGACAATTAGGTATGAAGCAAATGAAACTAATATGTCAAGAGTCTCCACTTTCGCTCACATAAAACTAAAGAGAGTAACTAAGACTCATCATACCTATAGATTGATTCACACAGAGCAAATAATCAAGTCATTTCCAATTATTGGTTAACTAAAAGTAGTAGTTTGTAGGTCGAGTATGGTTTAAAGATCACAATATCGAGCATGCCTTCGAATTCTTTTTCTTCTTTTTATTCTTCCGCTTAGCGGTCAGAGAACAATTGTTATTGTCGCATCAAAACCGCTTTATAACCATGATATCATCCAAAATCAAGCATTTGTGGCAAAGACCAAACTCATGGTTTCCGTGACATCAATAACAATGGCTACAATTCAACGATCATTTCATCGAATCATTTTAAGATGACCAATCTCTCGAACCAACACGATATGCATTTTTCATCGTGATCATTTCAAATGATTAGTGTATGTTTAAGAAGGAGATATCATTTCCAAACTCCTACAAAAGAGAGTTTTATTGATGTCATAATAACATATCACTTTCTTAAATTTTCACTATTGTTACTATTATTATTTCATCTACCGTATCACATTCGATATATTGCGGGTATATAAGTAATTTAAGCTACCAATGTTTTAAAAGATACAGTATTATTGATATTTTTTTAAACTTAGGCCATATTGAATATTTGATGTTGACAACTTTGGATTTTGTTGACAATTTTACTAATGTGATATACATACAGGACAATATGTATGTTTTATTCAATAATTGGGTGCAAGTATCTAAGAAAATGTTTTTAATTAATAAATTGCTAATATCCTTAAGTACCTGATCTCATAACTTTAACATGTCCTTCGTTGTTGCACAATCAATTTTCTTTTTTTTTGCCTTCAATGATCCCTTCTTATTTGTTTGTCACCAAAAGTTGCTAATATACTTAAGCCGTTTCTCTGGCGACGACTGTTCTATTGGCTTCTCACTAAATCGCTTCTGGCTGCAACAAATCAACTGAAGTCATGGTAAACGTTGTCAGCTATGATCAAGAATGGTTTGTTGATACATTATAAGCATTTTAATAAGCTACTAAACATCCTTATACATCAGAAAACACCACCCAAATATAAAAGATATGTTGTTTTGAGGGCATTTGGGATTGGGCATCTAATCTGCAACTCCCAAATAATGTTAAAAACAATGACCACTTTAATAAGCAGTTCCAAACACCCTTTTTTTTCATCCCTAACGGTGTGAACCATTTATAAATGCAAGCGAAACAAATGAGAATGAAATTACCTCGGCCACTGATATGCTACTTAGGTGTAACGGACCATCGCATCAAAATTTCATAACGCCTGCATAAGAAATAAGATTTACCTCGGCCACTGATATGCTACTTAGGTGTAACGGACCATCGCAGCAAAATTTCATAAAGCCTGCATAAGAAATAAGATAACTGTCATCATCAAATTTGACACTTAATATTGTTATTTTGAAATTGGAACAAAAAGTGTTTTGGCTCAATAACGATCGAACCAAAAGTGTTTTGAGGGCATTATCACACGTGCAAAAGTGACTAAATTATCTAACATGTCAGAATCCAACAAGAGAATGTTCTCTATAAAATAATGTAAATAAACATATTGTCCACTAAAACTACATGAGTGAAGGTTCAAAGTTATTTTTAACATGCTAATGTAGATTCCAAAGTTTAAGATAAACTATAACAAAATCTACCACCAAAGAATTAACCTCATATATCCTAATTCAAACGGGAAAACTTGATACTTAAAATTTGCAACGATTATAATAAAGATATGAGCTTTACTCGCTGACACCCTCAATGGTTAACCCATCATAAAAATTACTCCATGTGTACCAACCGAATCAATTTTCACGATTGATAAATTGACTCATGTTAGAACCTCGCACCACTTTTGTGGTCGATCTTGCTTTCTTCACACACTTTATCCGCAAGTCGCACAAAAAAATGTTTTAGCATACTTTTTCTACTATCTTAATAAACATACTAAAAAGAATGTATTGCCTTTAAACTGGTTGTGAGTACTTAGTTGTAGTGATGTCGCAGGTATTTAACGCAAACGATTTGTAAACAATCGCCTTCAATGAGGGTAACTTAAGATCAAGCGATCTTTACTGACCAATCCCAACACCCCGCCATAATACATGTATACATTAACTTAAGATCAAGCATATTGATAAGCATGACAAACCAATCCTAAACACCCTTCAACCATAGCAATGGTTGCCCATCCATTTTTCCGCTTAGTACCATACAATGTAAAATATGAAAAGCCTTTGTTAAGCTAAAAGTAAGAATAAGCTATGCCTCTCTAGGTCCCTTTGTGAAAACGAATCCAATTTTTCCATTTATCCATTTCAAGCATAATAGACTTACCGCATAATGCAACTTGTTCCTCACACTTTCAAATGAGTCATAAGTCGCTTCACTAAACCCGATGCAAGCTTCTCAAGTTCCCATTGTTCAAATATATAGTTCACATCTACATAGAAAGCAAACAAAAAGACATCTAAGGGAGTGTTTGTGATTGTTTATTAAAAGTGGTTACATAAGAAGAAAAAAAAGTGAATCAAGAAAGCTCGAATCGCTACCAATCAAAGACCATGAGGTCAAAATTGGCATTGTCTTCGCTAGCCCAATTGCAATATGTCGACCACACCATTGTCAGTAATATAACACAATGGGTACCTTAAGCAACTATCACAATGAATATAAAATATATATAGCTCACACACAAAGTTAAACCAAAAAGGAAAAAAAAAGGCTTTGAACGCACAAGCTTTAAAGCAAATAAGTTTCATTACATACCTACTACGAATCAGAATTGACCAACTAAGTTTTTGGATCGATAGGATATACCAATTGATAATTCTTTCCAATATATTGATTTAATAACCGAAATGCAATTTAGTTTCATCGGCCATTCGAGCACATGTATAACAACCCGTAAAATTTCGATTATAATAATATTTATCGTTTTAAAATTCAAATCAACTATTTTCCTGACAAATGCCAATATCTAAAAATTAAAACGAGAGGTCATCTCATTTCTTTATAAATAAGATATCGCACACACGATACTTACCCGCTAAGATCTCAGATAATAAAAGTGAAATTTATTATTATCCAAGTTAAAATTTAAGATACATCGCTTAACCCATCGTTTTGAAACATTCCGTGACATCGCAACAAAGAAGATACAAAACTAAAAATAAATACTTATATAAGTGAAATATACACATTTTAACATTTAATAATAATTTACGAAAGAAAACGAGGTTATCTCATGAATTTGTAAGTTTACCAAATAGCACGTGACGACAACGACACCAAATTAATAACTAAAAACTATTATAATCAAATTCCAACATAATAAAATGTCATATTATTACTATAAATCGCTCCTAAAATATAACTTTTATATTTTTCGGATACCGGGAAAGTACGTGTACAAATAAACTCGACAAAACACGGGGTACAATTTATACTGTGTCTAATATAATAAAACAAAATAAAACATTGGATCCATTTTAGTGGTATGAAGGTCCCTATCCTCCTTCTCTCTCTCTGCTACACCACGACCCAACACAATCTCCCTTAAATGGGTAAAAATCTTTTCTTTTGATTTCAAACCAAGAAAAATTCTTATGTCTTCACTCCAAATTTGTCTAGGCTACACTCTAGAGGCACGCTTGGTGCGTTTAATCCGAATTCGAGGAAGGAAAAGCTCAAATAAATAAGAAACATGTTTTGGGTTTTCCATTGAGTCACTTTCACCATCCCAATTCATTCTCTATAAAAGAATTGAAGCTCATCAAACTTCTTGATCATTTTTCCATCCAACTAAAAAAATTAGGGTTTTGTAATTTAAAGGGGTTTCCGAAATTGATAAGGGGGTTTTACAAGTTGAGGTGTTAGGAGCTTAATTCAAGTATAAGTTCGTGCCGGTTCATCTCCAATCGCTCCAATTGAACTCTTGAACTTTCGGTGTTCATGGCTACTCGACCCACTAAATGGGTTCAGTGTAAGGACACATTCCTTGTTATTTTCGGTTATATATTGAGTTGTAAATACAATAAATTGAAGTTCAAATTATTGGCTTGTGTTCTTGTCGATTAGTAACAATTATGGTATTGAAAAATTGATATTCATCTGAATAAAAATTTAAGTGGTGATGTTTTGTGTTGTTGTTGTGGCTATCGATAACCAAACGAGAGAAACAAAAACGTTTTCAAACGTAAAAAAATTAATATTCGGCTTAAAGGGTGGTAATCGGCTTAATGGTAAGTTTCGGTTTAATCCCTAGCTCATTCGACTTATGTTAGTTTCCAGCTTACTGTGTTTTCGACCTATTCTTTTAATGCGTTCTGATTATAGTGTTAAATTATCTGAGTGGTTGGTCTCGGTTGAGACTAAACCCAGAATGTTTATATTCCGCGCATCTTGGTCCAACTCGTACAACCATCACAGTACCCCACGAAGGAAGTGATTGGTATCGTGTCTTGCCCTCAATGTCGGGTCGTACCCGATTAACATGAGAAAAGTCACAGCTCTTTTGTGTCACTCGGATAGTTGCGTCGTTGTTATGACTTGCTATAGTTTTGAGGTTATGTTTAGGTGTACAAGAGAAATTCCCAGAATATGTGTTTTTGTTTATGTGCTTAGAGTCAATAAGAGACACCTAGAAGGCTATGGTCACTTCGACTACCATTAGACCGCTGCGTCACAACACCAATTATTTCTAAACCGTTTTGTGTAAAATCTTACTCGGACCTCAAGTCCTAACCAAATGGGTATGTTTATTAAATGGGCTGCGAAGCCTAATTCTTTTTAAGGGTGCGTTCAGTGTAACAATACCAGGCCCAACCCAACAGTTGGGTATCATAATGTTTGTGTAGCAAAACTGGGCCAAAGCCCATAAATGATAAGAGTTCCTCTATTTCTGTCTGCTCTCTACGGGCACGTTTAGTTGTTTTAATCATCTCGAGTCGTTCACATTTCGTCATTTCCCGAACCGCCTCCGTCCTACCTCGACTCACATAGCATACCGTAAGTACATGACTCATTGATACTGTCCGCATACCATAAATAACGTCACGTTTAACATTTCATATTTAATATTTTAGAAAATGCAAGTCACAAAATCCAAGTAACAAAGGTGTAAAGTTTTACGAGAGGAAAACATGATGCCAAAAATAAGTTAATACTATTATTCATGACCTAAATGGAAATTCTTTATTCTTTTTACACATCTAAAATATTAATAACACAAACTTGTAAGAATATACATATATTTTCTCACAATTATTAGAACATGATAAGCTTTATTATGAAACTTGTGACAATTCAAATAAATAGAAATTTCCACACGAGATATACAAATCTTCTAAAACTATATATGAACTATTTACAAACGAGATATACTTCTCGAAACTTTTAATAAATATACATATATAAGCCGGGTCTTATACATCTTTTAGAATCATATTATCCATTAAATATATTGGAAACCTATAATTGTTTTTATTAATGCAAGTTATACGTAAATTAATGTCAACCACTTACAAACTACATACGTATATAGGTTTTCATTTGTGTAGTATGCATTCCACTTTGGATGCAATATTTTTCCATACTTCGATTTTTAATCCCGATTACATCGAAGTCCCGTCTACCTTCGATACTCTTCCTCATTTCATACCTTCATAAGCCGAAACCCACCCAAATCTTGTAAATTTTTATGATAAACGATGCCACATAAGCAAAGAACAACAACAACAACAACAAAACATTTAAAAATTTATAAAGCAAGTAAACTTTATCAAGTCTTAAACATGAAGACTAAATTGTCAGACAATTAGGTTGTCATTTGTCTGAGCTGCACTATCACCCTTGATTTAATTTCCTTTAGACTTCATATCGCACATTGCTGCGAGTTTCATACCCTACTTTTACTTGTTTTATAACTGCTTGGGAAGATACATGCTCATTTTACTTAAACGATTTAATTACTAAAATTCGCATTCTATGCATACTATGCCCTTTGATTGATATGTTTTAAGATACATCATACCTAGATGCTTTAAGGACCACACCAAAACCTTTGACCTAGAATATTACGCATTAGCCTAAGACTTAGATCCCAAATTGCCTTTTCATGAACCACAATTCCTCGGAAGCGATCGTTATAAATAGATCATCGGTGGTGACTCCTCTTTCGGTTGACCCCGCTGGGTCAAGGCGAAACATATAGCATGCTCGGACCGAGTGTATTGGGATAAACACTCGCCATGGGCTCCGTGATTTGTATGACTTCCTGTGATACATGAACCGTCAGTAGTTTCATTGCATGAACTTAGTGCTAGCGAATAGATTTAAAATATATGACATTATATTCACAGTAATGTACATATACCCTACTTATGGTCCACTAATGAAATCTATTTTATGAAATCCTTTTATTAATTGAAACCATAAACCTTATGATATTTTGCAAGACTAAATGATCATCAAATACTAAATTAGAAACAAAGTAATCAAATTCCTTTTAAATAAACCTATGAACTCACCAACAGAAATCAATTTCTTTAGCATGTATCTTCGTGTTTGAGGTGACAACTTATCTTCGAGGCCCATGCAAAGCGTACGGTACGGTTATGATTAACTGATTTATGACGACCACCTTTTATAATGGACCATTTTCCGCACCAAATCCAAAATGTAAACATTATTTTTAAGAAATGAATAAAAGTTTATTTATGAAAACCGCTGTTCTATGCTTATGTTATGGTATCAATTTAGTAGCACCCCAATACTTGTATGCTCACGAGCCATTTTGGGGTGTTATGTTAGCATCGAGCCTAGGTTATGAGAACCTGTAATTTTAAAACCTAGACTATAACCACTTTTATAAAAACTTAACCCTACGACCGATACGTGCTTTCCTGCCGAGCTGATGCCTCACTTATGATCCTGCTGAGATCATACTTTTTAAGATACATGTCTTATCACTGCTCACCTAATTTCATTGTAGGTTAAAAATTATTTTTCCCTATACGTATACTTACGTATCACAGCACTACACATTTCCCTCACACAAAAAGAATAATTGTTCTAATCCTTCAAGATAACCTTTAAAAATATTGTGACATATTACTAGCGTAACTAAGTTAAGTATTTCAAAATTCATTGAACCCTCGTGAATATGATCGATCACCATATTCAACTGTGGACAGCTGACATAGCCCGATCACCTATGTCCGACTCAGAGGTGAATTTTGCAAGATTTTAGGATAGTTATAATAGCTTTATGTCCAGAGAAAATGATAATATTTTGATAAACATGTAACATTTCAATAAGCCACACATCGACGTTACACTAAAGCCACACATCAAGGCCACACTATCCCTTAATCACAAGCCACTCACTGGCATACCCTAATCACAAGCCACTCACTGGCATACCCTAATAACAAGTCACTCACTGACATTCATTAATCACAAGTCACTCACTGACATTCTCTAATCACAAGCCACTCACTGGCATTCCCTAATCACAAACCACTCACCGGCATTCTTTAATTACAAGTCACTCACTGACATTCATTAATCACAAGTCACTCACTGACATTCCTTAATCACAAGTCACTCACTGGCATTCCCTAATCACAAACCACTCACCCAAGATTCTTTAATTACAAGTCACCACGACATTCATTAATCACAAGTCACTCACTGACATTCCTTAATCACAAGTCACTAACTGGCATTTCTTAGTCATAAACCACTCACTGGCATCACCCTATCATAAGCCATTCACTGGCATCACAATATTCTTTAATCATAAGCCACTCGCTGGCATCATACTACTTCTTAATCATAAACTTTATAATTTCATATCACAATCGGGTTATGTTATAGTCACTCCTACCCCACGCCTTACACCCCATGGACAAATTAAACCATTCTAGGAGCAACCTTTCAATAGCACCTATGAGAAAATACAATAAACCTTTGGCAAAATCTAGAAGATCATGATAAAGGAACTATAATCCCACAGAAACTTGAAAACTTTACTCCCTACCTTGAGAATTAAATACCTAGAAGCTCCACCCACCTCTTAAGAATAACAGTGCCTACCTTGTTACCTTCTTACAAATGAAATAAAAGAGTCGCTATACAAACTATTTCCGATTATCCCTCAAACCATGATACTTCATGAATCACTTCATGAATCATTCTACAAACTAAATTGCCACCCTACCATGTCATCATAAAGTAAATTACAATTTCACTACTACCTCACAAAAATAAAGTGTTTTCTTAATACTTTGAAAAGTATTCTAGAACCACTCTATTAGTTACTTACTTCCTCGGGAAAATGTTTTAAGTTAATACCCCATAAACAGAAATGATCAATGTCCACCTTGATAGCTAAGTCTGACCTTAGGATGTATCCTACACCTCTGCCTAAAACCATAGATAACCATGAGGTTCATCAACTATTAAACCTTCAATCCTACCCAACTTAGACAATTAAACCCTACCCGTGGCTATGGGTAAATGTTATATCCTGCTACACATCCCTACTACAACAAAATTTCAAATGGAGGATTCTCCTTAAAAAAAAAAAAAAAAAAAAAAAAAAAAAAAAAATTGACGATAATATTTTCCAAATCCTCGTTAAAATGAGACAAAATGCCGAAACACTAAAAGTTTCGCAAAACTTTCTTATACACACCATAATTAAGAACCGATTTTACAATCTTTTGAAAATGTGTCATTTTTTTTGAAATCTGGTCTTGGTCAAACTTGTGCAAACACTCATTCGAAAGAAAATTTCAAAAACAAATGTTTCTTCACCTTTAAAGAATAAAGCACACAAACCGATAACGAACCTTAAGAATCAACCCATACTTTAGAACCATTAAACACTGTAGTGGGTACGCTTTGATAAACGATGAGAAGTTAGAGTGCCCACACCGACAAAATAGTGAAACCTCATAACATCAAAATTAGAACCTTCACCCAATGAACCTACCCCAAGAAATCATGGATCCTCATATGAGGATGTACTACCGCATAACACCTAGGTACCCACACCCAAAGCGGGAAACCCAAGAACAACCTAGGGAAAATTCAAAACTGCTCCAAATACCATCACCTTTTCCCGACTCTATCGGTATCGAAATCGAGATCCGGACGGATCTCCGTAAAGGGTAGACTATAACAACCCGTAAAATTTCAAATTATTATAATAATATTTATCACGCCGAAAATTCAAATCAACTATTTTCCGACAAATGCCAATATCTAAACTTAAAACCAGAGGTCATCTCGCTTTATAAATAAGATATCGCACACACGATACTTACCTACTAAGTATCTCAGATAATAAAAGTGAAATTTATTATTATCCAATTTAAAATTTAAGCATACATAGGCTTAACCCATTGTTTCGGGAAAACATTCCGCATACTGCAGCGTAGTAGCATCCAAAACTAAAAATAAATACTTATATAAGTGAAATATACACATTTTAACATTTAATAATAATTTACGAAAGAAAACGAGAGGTTATCTCGTGAATTTAGGAAGCCACCTAAGAATAGACGATACCGACACCAAATTAATAACTAAAAACTATTATAATCAAATTCCAACATAATAAAATGTCATATTATTACTATAAAATCGCTCCTAAAAATATAACTTTATATTTTTCGGATACCGGGAAGGTACGTGTACAAATAAACTCGACAAAACACGGGTACAATTTATAATCGTGGTCAATATAATAAAACAAAATAAAACATTGGATCCATTTTACTGTATGGCGTCCCTATCCTCCTTCTCTCTCTCGCTACACCACGACCCAACACAATCTCCCTTAAATGGGTAAAAATCTTTTCTTTTGATTTCAAACCAAGAAAAACTCTTATGTCTTCACTCCAAATTTGTCTAGGCTACACTCTAGAGGCACGCTTGGTGCGTTTAATCCGAATTCGAGGAAGGAAAAGCTCAAAGAAGTATGAAACATGTTTTGGGTTTTCCATTGAGTCACTTTCACCATCCCAATTCATTCTCTATAAATGAATTGAAGCTCAACAAACTTCTTGATCATTTTTCCATCCAACTTAAAAAATTAGGGTTTTGTAATTAAAAGGGGTTTCCGAAATTGATAAGGGGGTTTTACAAGTTGAGGTGTTAGGAGCTTAATTCAAGTCTAAGTTCGTGCCGGTTCATCTCCAATCGCTCCAATTGAACTCTTGAACTTTCGGTGTTCATGGCTACTCGACCCACTAAATGGGTTCAGTGTAAGGACACATTCCTTGTTATTTTCGGTTGTCTATTGAGTTGTAAATACAATAAATTGAAGTTCAAATTATTGGCTTGTGTTCTTGTCGATTAGTAACAATTATGGTATTGATAAATTGATATTCAACTGAATAAAAATTTAAGTGGTGATGTTTTATGTTGTTGTTGTGGCTATCGATAACCAAACGAGAGAAACAAAAACGTTTTCAAACGTAAAAAAATTAATATTCGGCTTAAAGGGTGGTAATCGGCTTAATGGTAAGTTTCAGTTTAATCCCTAGCTCATTCGACTTATGTTAGTTTCAGCCACGTGTTTTCGACCTATTCTTTTAATGCGCTCGATTATAGTGTTGAATTATCCAGAGTGGTTGGTCTCGGTTGAAACTAAACCCGTAATGTTTATATTCCGCATCTTGGACCAACTCGTACAACCATCATAGTACCCCACGAAGGAAGTGATTGGTATCGTGTCTTGCCCTCAATGTCGGGTCGTACCCGATTAACATGAGAAAAGTCACAACTCTTTTGTGTCACTCGGATAGTTGCGTCGTTGTTATGACTTGTTATAGTTTTGAGGTTATTTTTAGGTGTACAAGAGAAATTCCCAGAAGATGTGTTTTTGTTTATGTGCTTAGATTCAATAAGAGACACCTCGAAGGCTATGGTCACTTCGACCACCATTCGACCGCTGCGTCACAACACCAATTATTTCTAAACCGTTTTGTGTAAAATCTTACTCGGACCTCAAGTCCTAACCAAATGGGTATGTTTATTAAATGGGCTGCGAAGCCTAATTCTTTTTAAGGGTGCGTTCAGTGTAACAATACCAGGCCCAACCCAACAGTTGGGTATCATAATGTTTGTGTAGCAAAACTGGGCCAAAGCCCATAAATGATAAGAGTTCCTCTATTTCTGTCTGCTCTCTACGGGCACGTTTAGTTGTTTTAATCATCTCGAGTCGTTCACGTTTCATCATTTCTCGAACCGCCTCCGTCCTACCTCGACTCACATAGCATACCGTAAGTACATGACTCATTGATACTGTCCGCATACCATAAATAACGTCACGTTTAACATTTCATAGTTAATATTTTAGAAAATGCAAGTCACAAAATCCAAGTAACAAAGATGTAAAGTTTTACGAGAGGAAAACATGATGCCAAAAGTAAGTTAATACTATTATTCATGACCTAAATGGAAATTCTTTATTCTTTTTACACATCTAAAATATTAATAACACAAACTTGTAAGAATATACATATATTTTCTCACAATTATTAAAACATGATAAGCTTTATTATGAAACTTGTGACAAATCAAATAAATAGAAATTTCCACACGAGATATACAAATCTTCTAAAACTATATATGAACTATTTACAAACGAGATATACTTCTCGAAACTTTTAATAAATATACATATATAAGGCGGGTCTTATACATCTTTTAGAATCATATTATCCATTAAATATATTGGAAACCTATAATTGTTTTTATTAATGCAAGTTATACATAAATTAATGTCAACCACTTACAAACTACATACGTATATAGGTTTTCATTTGTGTAGTGTGCATTCCACTTTGGATGCAATATTTTTCCATACTTCGATTTTTAATCCCGATTACATCGAAGTCCCGTCTACCTTCGATACTCTTCCTCATTTCATACCTTCATAAGCCGAAACCCACCCAAATCTTGTAAATTGTTTTATGATAAACGATGCCACATAAGCATCAACAACAACAACAACAACAACAAAAACATTTAAAAATTTATAAAGCAGTTAAACTTTATCAAGTCTTAAACATGAAGACTAAATTGTCAGATTAATTAGGTCATGGTTTGAGCCGCACTATCACTCCTTGATTTAATTTCCTTTAGACTTCATATTGCACATTGCCAAGGCGAGTTTCATAGCCCTACTTTACTTGTTTTATAACTGCTTGGGGAAGATGCATGCTCATTTTTACTTAAATGATTTAATTACTAAAATTCGTGATTCTATGCATACTATGCCCTTTGATTGATATGTTTTAAGATACATCATACCTAGATGCTTTAAGGACCACACCAAAACCTTTGACCTAGAATATTACGCACTTAGCCTAAGACTTAGATCCCAAATTGCCCTTTTCATGAACCACAATTCTCGTGGAAGCGCGAATGTTATAAATAGATCTATTGAGGTGACTCTTCGTCGGTTGACCCCGCTGGTCAAGGCGAAACATATAGCATGTCGGGACCGAGTGTATTGGGATAAACACTCGCCATGGGCTCCTTATTTGTATGACTTCCTTGTGCATACATGAACTGTCGTAGTTTCGGTTGCATGAACTTAGTGCTAGCGTAATAGACTTAAAAATATATATGACATTATATTCGTTGTAATGTACATATACCCTACTTATGGTCTACTAATGAAATCTATTTTATGAAATCCTTTTATGAATTGAAACCATAAACCTTATGACATTTTGCAAGACGAAATGATCATCAAAAACTAAATTTGAAACAAAGTAATCAAATTCCTTTTAAATAAACCTATGAACTCACCAACAGTAGTCGACCCTTTAGCATGTATCTTCGTGTTTTGAGGTGACAAATTATCTTTGAGGCGCAAGCAAAGCGTGGCATACATACATGTACGACTGATTTATGTACGACCACCTTTATAATGGACCATTTTCCGCACCAACTCCAAAATGTAAACATTGTTTTCAAGAAATGAATAAAAGTTTATTTATGAAAACTGCTGTTCTATGCTTATGTTGTGGTATCAATTTAGTAGCACCCCAATACTTGTATGCTCACCGAACCATTTTGGGGTGTTACAACATGCGCCAAATCATTTAAACTCAGAAAGATTGAGTAAATGTGATGCTTATGGAGATTCTCAAGATACTTAATTCTTTTACTATGAGGATATACAAAAACTTTTAACTTCTCAAAATTATTATATGTATAGATAATTATGACCACAATTTAGTTATGTAAACATATAGTTGTAGTAAATTGAATCAACATGTTCTACTTAATAAGCATATCCTTATTTTTTAACTTTATTTATTTTTATTTTTTGATCCTATATGTACAGCTATGCAAGTGATGCAAGATAACCGAATGGTCTTTTCCTCCTTTGCACGAATCATGGTGTGACACTTAAACCTTACACCTAACTATTCCAAAAACCCCAAGAGGTACCCGGTTCGCATTGGGAAATGTTGTGCCAATGCCCCGTTGATGACACTTAAACCATTCACCATTTGCATGAGTATTTCGACCCATCAGATCGACGCCCACTGTAAATCTTCCCTCAGATCTACCATACTGACAAACGGTCCCCACTTTCATAACAACAAATTTTGAATAAACATGACACACCTAAAAGACATCACACCCAAAGTTATTTCAACATATATTCAAGAAAAAATTTGTTACCACATATAACACAAATTAGAAACTACATATACAACAAAAACTTAAATTAACAACACCTATCTCAAACATATCCGAAAATCACTTCCTTAATACCTAAAATCGAAGTGGCTAAAGTAGCACACGAATAATTCCTAAGTGTCTAAAGTGTGCTTTAATTACTTGGAAAATAATCCATTACCACGAAACATAACCGATTTGATATATCACCGACCTCAAATCACCATGTGCCTAATTACAAAACCAATCAATACCACTCATTTCAAACCAACTTAGAATGTCCTTCCTTAGTCGTCAGAACAAAAATATGCAACATTCGCTTTCTATCACGAAAAATGGCCTACTCACTCCCTAAAGCGATTATCCGATTTTTCACATTTTCATTTTCAAGCCAAATAAGTTTATAAGCCTACCAAGTTTAACCATATCCAAATACTCAAAAGTGCCTATCACCTTAATACCTTATAATCTATATCCAACCCATATATCTTCTTCTAATTACTTGACACATGCAAAACCGAGGTGTATCCTTCAATAACAACATTAAACAAAATGAAAAAAACCTAACAATATCACAATATCCCGTGTTTATGTAAAAAGATAAATGAAAATTTTAAAAGGTAGGCGAGGCCATACTAAACGATTTTTTAGCCATCTTGTTGTTTCATATCGGCCGCACCTCAAATCATCTTGCACCTAATTATAAAACCAATCAATACCACATCATAAAATCATCTTAATTGCATAAGAACCAAAAAAAAATTTAAGAAAAAAATTCTTTGTGTTCATACTGTTTTTGAATCGACTAGTCGCCAGATATAGGATGTATCGCTTTGTTGAACCCACCTAATCCTTGCTACACTTTCAACAACAATCCGTCACTTCTTCTTCCCATCGATATAACAAAACCACGGCAATCCTGTTTTAAGAACCTCCAACGATCTCACTTATCTCTTCTTTAATTAAATTAAATTAAATTAGATTATAATAGTTGATAATTATATGATATGAAGAGAGGCGTGAAGAGAGGCGGTGGGATTTTTTAGTAAAGGATATAATAAGGAGCATTAAATGTATATTTCGATGCATTAAACGCAACACCAATCATGTAACGACATCGCCATCGATATATACAATTGTGAGAGGAGCACCCTACGCTCTTTAGTATATATAGATAATGTATTTTCTATTGACCTCACCTCTTAAGATAATAAGGTAGTTAAATCGAAAGGCAATGAAATGGTCTTTTAGACTGCGTTAGTCTTGGACCGTGGTGATCACTTTTTAATATTAAAAATCTTAGAACATATATAAATTAAGAAGAATTACCGTCAAAGGAGCTAAAATTTTACTATGTGTAATGAGCTCCTTTAGGAGTAATGTATCTCAAACATAATATTATTCTAGAAACATTTAGTCAATGTGCACTCTTGTGTATAAAGTATAAACAAGTCACCTTTCATTTCTCTAACCTATGTAGGATGTAATGCTATAAGTTGATTTTTGTTGGCAAAATATAATAAGTATCTAAATGTTATTAACTCATGGATTTTTTGTTATTCAATATTTATCTATCCATTATACACAGTTTGTCTTTTGAAAAATAGATGCTATTGGGATAAATGATGCCAAGTTACGGCTGTTAAGTGACGATGCGATTAATTCATTTGAAGCAAATAAGAGAGTAAATCAATATGTAGCGACTGAAAAATCACATTGGTTTCAATAACTTATTGCTTCTATGATAATTTCAGTTTTAAACAAATGCTTTAGAGCTATTTTACATATCAAACTTTTCTCACATACTAGGGATTCATCTCCACCATCCATTTAAAAAAAATCAATGGCTTAGATTAAAAGATTTTATTATTTCACCTATTTTTATAATTTAAATATCTCTTAAACCGTTAATCATTAAGCGAAAATATTTACATCGTCGCGACGAGCATTTAATTATCTTTCTATGTACGGACACTTTGATATACTTTCAAAAAAGAAAAATTGCTTTCACGCTTTTTCATTTTTTTTACGATGTTATCGAAATTTGCAGATGAAAATCATATATGATTAAACATTAATTGAATATCACATGTGATATTAGTTTAAATCATATATGATATGTAATATCATATGTGATATGATATGTATATCATATGTGATTTTACACTAATATCACATGTGATATTCAAATTAGTGTTTTATCATATATGATTTTTTAATGCAAATTTCAGTAACATAAGAAAAAGAAAAAACTTTAAAAAAAACCTGAAAATAAGAAAAAAAAAATTGTCGAAAATATATCAAAGTGCCTATATATATAAAGATAATTAAATGATCGTCGCAATAATATATTTTTTTTTCGTTTAACGATTAACGGTTTGAAATATATTAATATTTGAAAAAAAAATGATGAAAGTGAGTTTTTAAATTGTTGGATTAATTTCATTCATTAGATCAAATAAAAATAAATGGTGAAGATTGATACTTTGGTATGTGAAAGAATCTTTCATTCTCAAATGATTTTAAATCAATGCTTTCACTTAGAAGTTAGGACATTAGTTTTATGACTGTATATATTACGTAGTATTTTATTCTAGTTCACCGGAAAAACCGGAAAATGACTAATACCGAGATTTGATACTGTTATTCTGGTCTAACTTTACTATAGATAGAAAGATTGGTTAATAAAGATTATGCGACAAGACATACCCGTGTTCGACTCTTTTTATGGTGGTAAATGGCATTGGTGTTTTTCATGACACACGGTCGCAACCCCTGGTTGTTTAATTTGCCTGCTAAGTAATAGCATCTCCGTGTATGGTATCAAAATTTTATGTTGTTTTAATGCAAAGAAAAGTAATTAAACAATATGTTTTCACTAAAATGTCACTCCAATGTATACATTAAATTTTGCACTAAATCTTGCACTAAACTTTATTTAATTATTTCAATTTACTTGAGTAAGATGAAAGTTAAAATTAAATTATATTAGTATACGGATAAAAGTTAAATACTTTAGTGATTTGAATGATATAGCAATATACTTGGTGCATTTTAGGCATTATTATTCTTTGCATGAAGTTAGTGTCAATGTTTAGTGTTTACATTGGAGGAGATTTTGTTTGTACTTTGCATTATCCTTAGTGTAAAAGTATCTTTAATCTCTACATTGGAGATGCTCTAAGAAAATCCATTTGCAGTTTTGCACAAAATCGCCATCGAAATATGTCACGCTTCAATGTAGGGCATATCTACCGATTTGTCATTAAAATGAATTAGAATGCCACGCTATGTTTTTATCTCTTTCTTTTTGGTGAAAAGGTGAATTCCATATATTAGAAAACAAATACATCAGAAAGAAGAGTTAGAAAACCCATCCTTCTTGAAATACAACCAGAGATAAAAGAAACAGCCTAAAGAACAAACTCAGACAACACTAACTACATCTCGAGTACAACTAAAAACTATCTCTGATACAATAAGTCTGGTAATGAACCAGACCAGCAAGATTCAGATTTTACCCAACCAATCTGATCTAGCAAATTCACCTTTTCTCACTTTCTTGTCAAATAATGAATGTGACATTGATTATCATGACAAGTGCGGACATAAAACCTATTCACACACATATAAAGAATCTAGCACAATTTGTCAAGAACTTATACAAGTTCTTCAACATGATATTTAGGCATTGAGAAATATGATGTTTGAGCATTGAAAACAATTAGCACATAAAGTATCACACCAATTAAAAAAGTTTCTAAATCTATCACGAAAATGGCCTACTCACCCCTAAAGATTATCCGATTTTTCACATTTTCATTTTCAAGCCAAATAAGTTTATAAGCCTACCAAGTTTAACCATATCCAAATACTCAAAAGTGCCTATCACCTTAATACCTTATAATCTATATCCAACCCATATATCTTCTTCTAATTACTTGACAAATGCAAAACCGAGGTGTATCCTTCAATAACAACATTAAACAAAGTAAAAACCTAACAATATCACAATATCCCGTGTTTATGTAAAAAGATAAATGAAAATTTTAAAAGGTATGAGCTATACTAAACGATTTTTAGCCATCTTGTTGTTTCATATCGGCCGCACCTCAAATCATCTTGCACCTAATTATAAAACCAATCAATACCACATCATAAAATCATCTTAATTGCATAAGAACCAAAAAAAAATTTAAGAAAAAAATTCTTTGTGTTCATACTGTTTTGAATCAGTTTTAGTCGCAGATATAGGATGTATCGCTTTGTTGAACCCACCGAATCCTTGCTACACTTTCAACAACAATCCGTCACTTCTTCCCATCGACATATAACAAAACCGCGGCAATCCGTTGTTTTAAGAACCTCCATCGATCTCACTTATCTCTTTTAATTAAATTAAATTAAATTAGATTATAATAGTTGATAATTATATGATATGAAGAGATGCGAAGAGAGGCGGTGGGATTTTTTAGTAAAGGATATAATAAGGAGCATTAAATGTATATTTCAGATGCATTAAAATGCGCAATTAATCATCGTAACGACACGCCATCGATATATACAATTGTGAGAGGAGCACCCTACGCCTTTAGTATATATAGATAATGTATTTCTATTGACCTCACCTCTTAAGATAATAAGGTAGTTAAATCGAAAGGCAATGAAATGGTCTTTAGACTGCGTTAGTCTTGGACCGTGGTGATCACTTTTAATATTAAAATCTTAGAACATATATAAATTAAGAAGAATTACCGTCAAAGGAGCTAAAATTTTACTATGTGTAATGAGCTCCTTTAGGAGTAATGTATCTCAAACATAATATTATTCTAGAAACATTTAGTCAATGTGCACTCTTGTGTATAAAGTATAAACAAGTCACCTTTCATTTCTAACCTATGTAGGATGTAATGCTATAAGTTGATTTTTGTTGGCAAAATATAATAAGTATCTAAATGTTATTAACTCATGGATTTTTTGTTATTCAATATTTATCTATCCATTATACACAGTTTGTCTTTTGAAAAATAGATGCTATTGGGATAAATGATGCCAAGTTACGGCTGTTAAGTGACGATGCGATTAATTCATTTGAAGCAAATAAGAGAGTAAATCAATATGTAGCGACTGAAAAAAATCACATTGGTTTCAATAACTTATTGCTTCTATGATAATTTCAGTTTTTAAACAAATGCTTTGCGAGGAGCTTATTTTATATATCAAACTTTTCTCACATACTTATGATTCATCTCCACCATCCATTTAAAAAAAAAAATCAATCGCTTAGATTAAAAGATTTTATTATTTCACCTATTTTTATAATTTAAATATCTCTTAAACCGTTAATCATTGTCGGGTAAATATTTACATCATCATGCGACGCAGCATTTAATTATCTTTCTATAGACTACACTTTGATATACTTTGAAAAAAGAAAAATTGTTTTCACGTTTTTCATTTTTATGTTATCAATTTGCATGAAAAAATCATATGATTAAACATAAATTGAATATCACATGTGATATTAGTTTAAATCATATGATATGTAATATCATATGTGATATGATATGTATATCATATGTGATTTTACACTAATATCACATGTGATATTCAAATTAGTGTTTTATCATATATGATTTTTAATGCAAATTTCAAAGAATATAAGAAAAAAAAACTTTAAAAAAACACGAAAATAAGAAAAAAATTGTCGAAAATATATCAAAGTGCCTATATATATAAAAGATAATTAAACGATCGCCGTCAATAATATATTTTTTTCGCTTAACGATTAACTGTTTGAAATATATTAATATTCAAAAAAATGATGAAAGTGAGTTTTTAAATTGTTGGATTAATTTCATTCATTAGATCAAATAAAAATAAATGGTGAAGATTGATACTTTGGTATGTAAAGAATCTTTCATCTCAAACGATTTTAAATCAATGCTTTCACTTAGAAGTTAGGACATTAGTTTTATGACTGTATATATTACGTAGTATTTTATTCTAGTTCACCGGAAAAACCGGAAAATGACTAATACCGAGATTTGATACTGTTATTCTGGTCTAACTTTACTATAGATAGAAAGATTGGTTAATAAAGATTATGCGACAAGACATACCCGTGTTCGACTCTTTTTTATGGTGGTAAATGGCATTGGTGTTTTTTCATGACACACGGTCGCAACCCCTGGTTGTTTAATTTGCCCGTTAAGTAATAGCATCTCCGGTGTATGGTATCAAAATTTTATGTTGTTTTAATGCAAAAGAAAAGTAATTAAACAATATGTTTTCACTAAAAAATGTCACTCCAATGTATACATTAAATTTTGCACTAAATCTTGCACTAAACTTTATTTAATTATTTCAATTTACTTGAGTAAGATGAAAGTTAAAATTAAATTATATTAGTATACGGATAAAAGTTAAATACTTTAGTGATTTGAATGATATAGCAATATACTTGGTGCATTTTAGGCATTATTATTCTTTGCATGAAGTTAGTGTCAATGTTTAGTGTTTACATTGGAGGAGATTTTGTTTGTACTTTTGCATTATCCTTAGTGTAAAAAGTATCTTTAATCTCTACATTGGAGATGCTCTAAGAAAATCCATTTGCAGTTTTGCACAAAATCGTCATCGAAATATGTCACGTTTCAATGTAGGGCATATCTACCGATTTGTCATTAAAATGAATTAGAATGCCACGCTATGTTTTTATCTCTCTTTCTTTTTTGGTGAAAAAGGTGAATTCCATATATTAGAAAAAACAAATACATCAGAAAGAAGAGTTAGAAAAACCCATCCTTCTTGAAATACAACCAGAGATAAAAGAAACAGCCTAAAGAACAAACTCAGACAACACTAACTACATCTCGAGTACAACTAAAAAACTATCTCTGATACAATAAGTCTGGTAATGAACCAGACCAGCAAGATTCAGATTTTTACCCAACCAATCTGATCTAGCAAATTCACCTTTCTCACTTTCTTGTCAAATAATGAATGTGACATTGATTATCGATGACAAGTGCGGACATAAAACCTATTCACACACATATAAAGAATCTAGCACAATTTGTCAAGAACTTATACAAGTTCTTCAACATGATATTTAGGCATTGAGAAATATGATGTTTGAGCATTGAAAAACAATTAGCACATAAAGTATCACACCAATTAAAAAAAGTTTCTAAAAAAATATGAGAGTTTATATTAGTCTTTGGAGATAATTGCAAATGAAGAAGAAACATATTTTCATCTCTTTGCAACTAGTTCCAACAACATAATACTAACCGCAAGTTGCCCATATGTGTATACAACAAATATGTAAAGTATCAAAGTTTCTCTTAGCAGCCAATGTGGGATTATAAATCAATACAACCATTTGCAAAAACAAACGTGGAGCCTATTAATAACCATGACATCGATCGTTTCAAGGAATTTATGAACTTAACATCGACTAGTTCCAGGAAGAGTTTATTATTGAGCTGTTTAATGATGGGCCCAATAGTAACGTGACCTTATGATGACTAGTTAATGAGGTATTCTTGGTCATTAGTGAACTGTAAGGGTTTTTTTTTAGGCATTGAGAAATATGATGTTTGACCTTATGATGACTGGTTGGTGGTAAGACACAAAACATAATTTTGGATCTTGATCATCTTACGTGACCTTTTATTCAATTTGAACATTTAGAAAAGTTCGTTCATTTGATACAGGTTTTGAGGCAAATTCTTATGATGACTAGTTAATGAGGTATTCTTGGTCATTAGTGAACTGTAAGGGTTTTTTTTTTTTTTTTTTTTACTTACTTACCATAGTGTAGTTTTTATAGTGTTAAGTTAAAAGGTTTATAAATAGATTTAACTGTGCTATGAATTTGTATATCTAACGAGGGAGAATACTTTTGTTGAATCACAAAATTTTTTCTAAAAATGAAAATTACAAAATTTCAAGAACTTTTGTGTTTTATTTCTATATTTCTATGTCTCATTTCAATGTCGTCTATTGCTTTGCTAGTGTAATGAATAAAAGTTCGTATTGTATTTTGGTTCTTCGTACTAAAATAAATTTCCATTCATTTAAATAAAATTAAATAAACATTATAATACTGAAATTTAAAAACAATACAAACACACAATACTTCTACTTATTTTTAACATGCATCCAAACAAAGTTAAAATTCGCATTGTTCTTCTATTTTCTCACCTTCGAAACAAAGCATTATACATCTCGTGAATCGAAATCGATGCTTGATTCAAATAAGCGCCAATCAAAGCACGCTTTCTCTTGTGGAATGTCATTGCATTCAACGATGCTTTCCTCGAGATCATCTTTAGTAGTGCTTGATTCTCAAATTCTCTACTAAGTTCATAAGTACTTGCTTGGACGAGCTTTATCCTCGTCGATTTGTTTCGTGACCATAGATTTTATTTCCTTAGCGGTGTGTAGAGCGAACAAGTCATTTAAATTGTGTTTAAATGATAAGATAAATGAGGTTTGAATTGTGGTTTTGTTGGAAAATTTAGTGCACTTGTGGATGGTTCACACCTAATGTAATGGTTGGGAGGTCGGGTGTACACCCATAAGGTCCATGAACACCGACTTTAATTGTGGTATGTATTGGTAGTGCTTGGTGAAAGTCTTGTTGTGGTTAACATTGATTATCAAGTTTCCAATCTGGCGATTTCAACAGATCGATGTTCCACCTGAAGCCGGTGTTTCCAGTGCGGTATCTCATCAGCCAGTTTACACACCTTTGAGCGATGCGTTTCACCGAATCGATGTAACCACCGAAAGCACTATGAAATCGATATAAATCTTGATAAATGGCGATATAACCGCATCATTATGACCATGTTTAATTGGTCATGTAACCACTAACGGCTATAATGGAGATAATTATGAGGCTATTAATGGGCCGATTAATACTCATAATTCCATTGGAACGGTCAAGAGTAACCTCCTATAAATAGGAGATCTGAACATGCATGAGAGATATATAGAAAACACTAAACACTTATAAGCGCAAGGGTTAAAGAATTGTGCCTAATTCTCTAACTACATTTGGTCTTATCCCAAGTAGATATTCATGATACCCAGGCATTAGGGTCGAATAGTTTACTTTGGAAAGTGATCACGATTCCAAGTGATATCCCAGAACCACTGGTGGTATCCGTTCTCACGACCATTGTCCGTTTTCTCTCGAACCGATTGCATTTCTGTGAAGTTGATTATCTACACCACATTAAGGGGAGCTATACGCCAACAATCAAAGTAAACTATTTAGTGATAATCAATGGCAGCTTTGCATATGAACATATGGCTTCAAACTTTGCAAAGTCGGATAAGTTTGAAGGGTGGACTTTAGAGGTGGCGGAAGAAGATGCACTTCTGTCGCTCAAGCATGAGTGTGGTCTATGTCTTGACTACTCCAATTCACGATGATTGTGGGGATGATGCTACTTCATGGAGCGGATCGGGAGGAGCAAGTGGGAGAATGATGACTACATATGCAGAGGTCTTATTCAATGGTATGTCGATTCTATGTTTGATATTTATCGAACTCGAATCTTCCAAAGAACTCTGGGATTCCTTGGATGCCAAATATATGGTCGAGGATGCATCAAGTAAGAAATTCTTGTTAGTAATTTCACAAATTACAAATGAGTGATTCAATACCGCTTATGGAACAATACAATGAACTTCTTGAAATACTTGGAAGGTTTACACAACACAATATGCACATGGATGAGGCTATTTCGGTCTCTTGTGTTATTGACAAACTTCCTCCTTCTTTGAAAGATTTCAAGCATATCTTGAAACATAAGAAGAGGAATTAACTCGGTTGAGTTGGGCGTCATCTGCGCATTGAGGATTCTCTCAAGTCAGGGATAATGACAAGCCAAAGAGTAGCACTACTCTTCGGACCATCTGTTGTCAATATGGTGGAGCATAACAACTCCACGGTACAATGACAACAAAGGCAAGCTAAACATCATGATAACACATGGTGAATCCTAACAAGAAGGCAACACCTACTTGTTGGAAATGTAGCAAGACCGGTCACATTAAAAGGACCGTAAGAGTGTTAATGTTGGTGGTAAAGCCAATGGATCGAGCACTAAAAGTTCGTGGAGTGGTGGTTCACCTAACCACCTGAAGGTCGAATATGTTTAATAAGTCTTTTGATTTATTATGTTACATATGTATCTCAATCTTTTATGTGCGGGATGATGATGTTGCGTGGTGGGTTGACTCGGTGCAACAGTTCATGTGTGCAAAGATAGAAGCTGGTTCAAGACTTATGAGTCATTTGAATGATGGTTCTATTCTTCACATGGGAAATGAGTCAACGACCTTGGTGCATGGTCGTGGTTGTGTAGATCTTAGGTTTAGTTCTAGAAAGATTGTAACTTTGTTTAATGTTATTCATGTTCACGATATAAGGAAAACTTGGTTTCAAGTAGTGTTTTGAATAATCATGGATATAAACAAGTTATTGAACTGATAAATTTGTTCTTTCTAAATGTGGTGTTTTTATTGGTTTTGGTTATTTATGTAATCAAATGTTCGGGCTTAATATTACCAGCGGATGTTATTTCGACTTTTGTGACCACATATGATCGTAGTGTTTCTAACCTTGGCATGCTAGACTTGGTCATGTTCATTATAAAAGGATGCAAGATATGTCTAGGGATGGTTTAACTCTGCTTTTGACATGGACACCGAAAAGTGTAAAACTTGCATGTTGACCAAGATAACAAAGAAACCCTTTCAGGTGTTAGTCGTGAGACTAAAATCTTGAGCTTATTCACAAGGACTGTGTGATTTGTATGCCACTCTTTCTTTGGGAAATAAGAAGTACTTTGTGACATTTATTGATGATGCTTCTAGATTTTGTTATGTCTATCTATTACATACCAAGGATAAAGCATTAGATAAATTCAAAGTGTTTAAAATCAAGTTGAATTACAACTTGGGTCTTTGATCAAAAGATTAAGGATCGATAGGGAGGTGAGTACATGGATACTCAAGATCTTTGATCTGTTGGAATAATCCATGAAACGATCGCCTTTATACTCCCTCAAAGAAATGGTATTTACGAAAGGAAAACGAGGTGTTTGAAGGAGATGGTTAATCCATGTTGTCCTATTCAGATCGAGTCAAGGGTTATGGGGTGAAGCTATATTACACTTGCTATTTATTAAATAGGGTTCCAAACAAAAGGAACAAGGTTACCCCTTATGAACTCTCGATTAAAAGGAAACCCAACTGAACTATCTCGAGGTGCAGGGTTGTAGGGTGTTGTAAGACTCCACGATCCAAAGCAAAGACTTTGGGTGAAAGAGGCATTGATCGCATCTTTGTTGGATATCTTGAGTATTCCAAGGCTTTTAGGTTCTATGTTATTGAACCTAATGAACATGTTTCAATTAACTCTATAATTGAATCAAGGGATGCCGACTTTTGATGAGAATAGATTCTCACCAGTCCCTAGACCAAGTCGAGAGGATTCCTAATGGAACTCATGACACCGGTGTATCGAGGTCCTCGATGATAAACCATCGGTGGTCCCTCGATGAGGTTGTGGTTCACAGACTTGAACATCGTGCTCGGGAAGAGCAAAAGGTCGTGACTCAAAGTCATTTGGACCCGAGTTTCAACTATACTTAGTTGGAGGGACTAGGGATGAGGTCTCGCATCAATACTCCTATTGCTTCATTGTTGAGGATGACCCTAAAACATTTGAAGAAGCAATGAAGTCCCGTGATATTGCTTTACGGAAAGAAGCAATTAATGATGAGATGGATTCCATCATGGGCAACAACACTTGGGTGTTGGTTGATCTACCTCACAGTTGCAAACCTTTGGGTTGCAAATGGATTTTCAAAGAAAATGAAGGTAGATGGAACTATTGAAAAGTTCAAGGCTAGACTAGTTATTCGTGGCTTTAAACAAAGTCGGGGAATAGACTATTTTGATACTTATGCCTCGTGCTCAGATTACCATAAGGATAAGGGCCGATTGCTATGGCATCTATTCACAATCTGTTATTCATCGGATGGATGTGAAATGACTTTCTTGAATGGTGAATTGGAGAGGAGGTTTATATGAACCAACCTCGGGGCTTCATCATGCACCGCAATGAAAACAAGGTGTGTAACCGATTAAGTCTCTTTATGGACTCAAGCAGGCACCTAAGCAATGGCATCAAAATTTGATGAAGTGGTTTTGTCTAGTGGTTATGTTCTTAACTGGCGACAAATGTGTATATAGCAAATTTGATGAATCGGTAAAGGAGTCATCATTTGTCTATATGTTGATGACATGTTTATCTTTGCACCGACTAAAATCGAGTTGACCCGACAAAGGAATTTTTGTCATCAAGGTTCTCCATGAAGGACATGGGGAGGCCGATGTTATCCTTGGTATTAGGATTAAACATGAAAGTAAAAGAATTTCTATCTCTCGGTCTCATTATATTGAGAAGGTCTTGAGGAAATTCAATTACTTTGATTGTACTCGATGAGTACCCTATGGATACTTGTGAGAAGTCGATGCCTAATCATGGCAAAGTCAGATCTCAACTCTGAGTATTCTAGGCTAATTGGCTGCTGATGTATGCCATGACTTGTACAAGGCCCGATATTGGTTTTGCAAAGTGGAAAATTGAGCGGTATACTAGTAATCCTAGTGCTCATCACACAGGCAAGCAATTCAAAGGGTCTTGAAGTATTTGAAGAGAACTATGGATTATAGTCTCATATACCGTTACCCATCGCAGTGTTGGAAGGTTACACCGATGCAAGTTGGATCGATAACAATCAAGACAATTAAATCACCGCTGGTGGGTATTCCTACTTGGTGGAGGTGCAATTTCTTGGGCATCCAAGAAGCAAACTTGCATCACCGGTTCAACAATGGAATCAATTTGTGCCTTTAGCAATCTTTGGTAAAGAAGTCAATGGTTGAAAACTTGCTTCTTGAGATTCCATTGTGGCCTAAACCTATAGCACCCATTTCTATCCGGGTGTGATAGTGCAGCTACATTGGCTGGGCTTATAGCCGGATGTACGATGGTAAGTCTAGACACTTAGGTGTCACATAGCATGATTCGTGAGCTTATCATGAATGGGGTGGTATCTATAGAGTTTGTTAGATCTCAATGTAACTTAGTCGATCACTTGACGGGCGGGTGGCTAGAGACTTGCTTATAAAGTCAAGCTAAAGGGATGGGTTTAAGTCCAACTTAGTCATCGAATGTTAGGACACCCACTCCTCACGAGGAAACTTAGGAGTGAGTTCAATGTGGAAAGTCGAACATTCGATGGACGGAGCACATGTTTATTTTACATCCCAAGGTTGTGCCTTGAATCACTTGAAAGGAGGATGAAGTCTTTACTTAATGGTTAACTTATCTTTGGAAAAGTGCTTAGCGGAGCATGAATAAAGAGGAACCACCTATGTAAATGTTGAAGTTTTGCCGCTTGAGGAAGCTTTTGGACTTTTAGCTTTACAACATTTATGAATTTGGATATGGACACATGGCTTGTATAGTGTCGAGCTTTTAAGTGTTTGAAAACTTGTGTGTAGTTATCTTGGTATTCAAATGGGTTGAAGGGTTCAATTCTTAGAACACCTCGATTCTCGAATATTTGAGCGTGTAATTACTAAGATGGAAATTCAATCCTCGCTGACATTTTCGTTTATGCACATGTTAGTGCACTTGCGGATGGTTCACACTTGTAATGGGTTATAGGGCAATGGAGTACACCCTATAAGGTCCATGAACACCTCGACTTAATTGTGGTATGTATTGGTAGTGCTTGGTGAAAGTCTTGTTGTGGTTAACACCGATTATCGGTGTTTCCATCGGCAAGCGATGCAGAGCGGGGATCGATGTTCCATCGAAGTGGTGTTTCCACCAGGTGGTATGTCATGAAGTTGTGTTTACTGCTGGCGGTGGGCTTCCATCGAATCGGTAACCACCGAAAGCACTACGAAAGTAACCGATATAGCATCGATAAATGGCGATTATAACCGCATCATTATGACCATGTTTAATTGGTCATGTAACCACTAACGGCTATAATGGGATAATTATGAGGCTATTAATGGGCCGATTAATACTCATAATTCCATTGAACGGTCAAGAGTAACCTCCTATAAATAGGAGATCCGAACATGCATAGAGAGATATAGAAAACACTAAACACTTATAAGCGTAAGGGTTAAAGAATTGTGCCTAATTCTAACTACATTTGGTCTTATCCCAAGTAGATATTCGTGATACCTGGCATTAGGGTCGAATAGTTTACTTTGGAAAGTGATCACACGATTCCTGTGATATCCGTAACCACCGGTGGTATCCGTTATCGCCGACCATTGTCTCGTCACGAACCGCCATTTCACCGGTTGATTATCTACACTCGCTGTTCGGGAGCTATACGCCAACAGTTTGTGTGAGGTATTTATAATGTAAAATGAAGGGTTTAATTTTTTTTTTATTGCGTAACGGTAAAAAAAATGCCAGATATGTAAAGTTTTGGTAGTCGACATCGGTCGAGTCTGTGACTATAATCGAAAAAAACCCCATGACCGATAGACGATCGACACCCAACAGTAAGGGGAATCGATCGCCTAGTGGTCGACTACCAAGGGGATCGACTTGCTGCATTTTAGCCTTAGAGAGAATGGCACCATCAAAATAAATGTATCACTGTGGTAAGTGTGTGAAAATAGTAAAAAGTCTAGTACAATATGTATCTAAAATATTGTATCTGTTTCACATAGGTAAATGCAGTTAAGCATATTTACACATAAATATATAGTTGAAAAATTCTAACACGAATGTCAAGAACTCATGCAAATTCTTCACTTCTTCCGCATAATATTCGACCCGACAATGGGAAAAAAAAAATAGCACATCGATGTGTCAATCCATATGAAAAACTTTTCAACGCATCTTTGTTTGTATGTGTTTGAGAATGGAAACACGGAATGAATATGCGATTCTTTTTCCAGCTTTTACATTCTTTAAAAAAATGTGGGAAACATGAGAATTGACAGAAATAAACTAACCTCATTCTCCTTGATTCTCCATAAAAATCAGAAATGTAACAAGTGATATAAAGTAAAGGTCATGTGCATAGCAGTTAGCACATGTAGGAAAAAACACTTGAAACCTATTTACGTCTTCCTCTCACGACTCTTTTGGCGATTCTAATTTTGTCCAGATAACCAACATCAACATTTGTTTTAGATCATAGCTTCAATTCAACAAAATACATATTTCTTATTGAATATTTTATTCCTCTACGTCAAGGAATTTTAAAACATTGTTTTACCAATTACAATTTTGTGTTGACCATCTGTTCGAACATCTGTCTTTTGGGAACAAAGGATCATAAAAAACTAGATTCTTAAAAGTGCACTAATATATTAATCAAAAATGTTTATTATGTAAATTTTTAAAAATCACAGAAACGCATTACACACATAAATATGATGATAAATTTGAAATACATTTATTTGGTAAAATTTGAAATCGATAGTCGAGAAGTATACAAGCTAATATATGACAGTATTTGCATTTTAATTCCAATACAAGATCAATTTGTAGTCGTACCAAACAAGTGAATCAAAAAGCATAACACATTTTTATGTTTGATTCTCTTTCAGTACCAAACATTAGAATTCAATCACCTTTTCTTGGGCTATTCTCTTTCAATGTCATTCCATTCTTTTCTGCAATTCCATTCTCCATGATTCATGTCGTACCAAACGCCCCCTAATATTCTAATCCTTGGACCTTCACAACCTGCCCAACAACATAATACCAACTCAGCTAACAAGATGAGATGTACAATAATATATACAAAGTATCAAACGTTTCCTTCATTGACCTATGTGGGAGTATAGATCAATACAATTATTCGCAATTGCAACCGTGTTTGCTGTGTCATCTTGTTGTAAGTTATATAGTCCGGATGATTGTAAAATACATAAACTTAGCTTACCAGAAGATTCGGATAGCAATCGTCGATGTGGATCATCGCATGGATGGCTAGTGATCCTTAATGCAACACTTTCGATTTCTATAATAAACCCATTTACAAAGCCCAGCAAGACCTTCCACCTTTGTCGTCTTTTCCTATTGTAACAAATTTTGCACCAAGTGATATTGAGAGAGAATACACTATTAGGACTTCGGATGGTGATGTTTATATGTAATCTGAAAGAAATGCGCGATTCATATATCAAGAAAGTGGTTTTTTCTCCGAGTCCTTCAAATGAGGATGTGGAGTTTTATGCATTGGCGATATTGAATCAAACCGTGATCTTGCTTACACTAGAACAAAAGTGGATTTGGCCACACCGAATATGTGTGACGATATACATATAGTCACACATGTTTTTTCGCCGTGTGACTAAAGGTCGCACGACCATAGGTACCCTATGGTCACGTGTTTGACTTTTTTAGTCTCTATTGCAAAAGAGTAACCAAACCGTAACATGTGTGACTAATTAGGTACAAATTTTGTTGGATTAATCCGATTAGTGACCATAAACATCATAGTCACACAAAGCATGTTTGTTTTGGGTATTTAGTCACATACAATTAAGCATAAAGTGGCAAAAGTGTTAATAAGTGTGACCATATGTTGTTTAAGGTGAAGAAATATGTCTTTGTGTGACTATTGATAATCTAATGGCCACTTGAATTTTATGTTTGTGTGGCCTTTTCTAACATTTAGTCACACAAAGCATGTTTGTTTTGGGTATTTAGTCACATACAATTAATCATAAAGTGGCTAAAAGTGTTAATAAGTGTGACCATATGGTGTTTCAAGTGAAGAAAGGTGTCTTTTGTGTGACTATTGATCATCCAATGGCCACATGAATTTTATGTTTGTGTGGCCTTTTCTAACATTTAGTCACACAAATCATGTTTGTTTTGGGTATTTAGTCACATACAATTAACCATAAAGTGGCTAAAAGTGTTAATAAGTGTGACCATATGGTGTTTTAAGTGAAGAAATGTGTGTTTTGTGTGACTATTGATCATCCAATGGCCACATGAATTTTATGTTTGTGTGGCCTTTTCTAACATTTAGTCACGCAAAGCATGTTTCTTTTGGGTATTTAGTCACATGCAATTAACCATAAAGTGGCTAAAAGTGTTAATAAGTGTGACCATATGGTGTTTTAAGTGAAGAAATGTGTGTTTTGTGTGACTATTGCTCATCCAATGGCCACATGAATTTTATGTTTGTGTGGCCTTTTCTAACATTTAGTCACACAAAGCATGTTTCTTTTGGGTATTTAGTCACATGCAATTAACCATAAAGTGGCTAAAAGTGTTAATAAGTGTGACCATATGGTGTTTTAAGTGAAGAAATGTGTGTTTGTGTGACTATTGCATCATCCAATGGCCACATGAATTTTATGTTTGTGTGGCCTTTTCTAACATTTAGTCACACAAAGCATGTTTCTTTTGGGTATTTAGTCACATGCAATTAACCATAAAGTGGCTAAAAGTGTTAATAAGTGTGACCATATGGTGTTTTAAGTGAAGAAATGTGTGTTTTGTGTGACTATTGCTCATCCAATGGCCACATGAATTTTATGTTTGTGTGGCCTTTTCTAACATTTAGTCACACAAAGCATGTTTCTTTTGGGTATTTAGTCACATGCAATTAACCATAAAGTGGCTAAAAGTGTTAATAAGTGTGACCATATGGTGTTTTAAGTGAAGAAATGTGTGTTTTGTGTGACTATTGCTCATCCAATGGCCACATTAATTTTATGTTTGTGTGGCGCTTTCTAACATTTAGTCACGCATCGAATTAAGCAAACCGTGACCAAAAGTGTTAATAATTGTGACTATATGAATCTTTTAGTCACATATAAGAAATCAATATATATCAAAACAAATTCTAATATATAAAATATATTCAAAATATATTCAAATACAATAAAATTGGAATGTATATAAAATTGTAATGTCGTATATAATAAAATTCTCAATAATTTAACGACTTCGACTCTTGATCTTCTTAGCTTCCTTTGCATGGTATGACTAGAGACGAAGCGCTCAGATGTAATTTAGGTGCGCTCTGTTTCACCAATCGCTTTATGGTACTTGGTGGTGTTACCAGAGGAAACAAAAGCCGGGTATCAAACACCGAATTAAATATGAAGAATGATATATGTAGGTTTATAAAACACATGCATCTATGTACCTTTTCATCGAAACCACTTGATCCTTTGGCCATGCATAAAACCACCCATCGCATCCTTAACTGCTTTGAGACCGTTTTCCTACATCCGTATGCACGCGCATCCACTAAAGATTTTTCAATAGACACTCAGAGCAATCCTTTGGGAGTGGTTTGTTATGAAGCATTTGTTTTCCATCGCTTTGTACACTGCACCTCCGCAATAATAGTTGATTTCTTTATGCCACACCGCACTTAATTACCTAAAAGATAATTTGTTGCATGTATATATGTATCAAGAATTAATTAAACTAAAGAACATATGAAAATGTTTAAATACATACTTGTGGTAGTACTGTTAATGGAGACTCGCTCTTGTGATCCGTAAAGTTGACGAAGAATCCTTTCGCTTTGATCTAGTCGATTTCTTAGATGCGATGATTTAACAGCTTCCTATATGTATAATACACGGTAAATAAATAATGTATGTAGAATTCAAAATCCTGTGGGGGTGATTTATTACTTACACTTATTTGAATTTCCTTTTCCAAAGTTGCAAGTCCATTAGACTTCTCAATGCTCGCAACTTTCTCATCGCCCAAAGAACACGTGTTCCAAGATCCTCATCAAGACCGCTATTTAAAAGATTAATGTTCACCGAGACACCAAATATAAATTGTTTAAGAAGACCGCAGCAGATTTAAAAGGGTAAAAAAGATGGAATGTTACTTTCTTATGTCTTACTCCGCTTCGCCAATGGAGTTGAAGTTGATCGCAATCGCCTTTTGCAACCCAATTGTTTCATCAAACTCAGACACGCTTCTTTTCTTGACGCTGGCGCCTCATCATCAAGTTCACTTTGAAGTAACACCACTCTTTCATCGATGCTTGTCCGATTCGAGGCGCATCAAAATACCTCTTGTAGGTTACTCCACCTCCCACCTCTCTCGTGATATCCTCCCTTTCCTTACCTAATACAAATGTCATGGCATCGCTGCCATGATCAAGCTTCAAGGTTCCTTGTTTGATCTTCTCCTCCGCCTCTTTCTCGCACACACAATATGGGAAATAGGTTATTTAATTCTACCAAGATCAAATTATAAATAACAAGATTAACTTATAACCAATGTAATTAATTAATAACTAACAGCTTTAACTAATACACTATCGCTTTAACTAATACACTATCAAGATTAACTTATAACTAACAATAAACATAATCATAAAATGAGTCAAACTTACAATTTTTGTCCAACTGCTCGATATCATCATCGTGAAATTCTCCGCCTTTATTCACCCTTCCTTTCAACCACAACAGCATCACGCGGTGGTTCTTCATCCGTTCAATTTCTTTATTCTCGATCTTATAAACATCAAATACATACACTTGTAAGATAAACCAATATAAACGAAAGTATGATGCTATTAAATGCAAATGTTTAATGTTTAATGTTACCATTTTATCCATCACACGGGCGTATCCACCTCGTCCCATTCTATGTCGATAAATGACTTGAACGCGCCACTTTAGATGCAAATGATTTCACCTTGCAACACAAAATAAAAAGGTGTTTAGATGTAGTAATGCCGATAGTATACAACTAATATATATGGAAACATCAAATGTGATGATATTTGAACTTGAATAAAATGAATAATTAACACCTTGTATTCCTCGGTCGTAGTAGTTTACAAAATTTACCCAATCTTCGCTTTTTATAATTGCACTATATCACGGACTTCATTAAGTTTTGAAAGGGTATTTTGGTTGGGCAATATGTAGTTTTCGGTCAATTTCCTTCGAAAATTCCTTAGAAGTTGACCAAGACGATTCATTATCGCCTTTCTGACACCAAGCCAACATCAAAATATCGCCGCAAAGATTAACACAATGTTGTTAATTAGTTGCACATAATGTAAATGCAGAGATAAACTTATTAACACCTTGTACCTACGATACCAAGCCACTACTAGTTAAAAAGTATATGTGTACCGTGATTTCGTCCCCACATTTTATCTCTTGCTTCGAATCAACCTTCCTCCGTGATAGAATCCTCGACACCTATATGCTCACGAACCAAATCACCCAAAAACTCGAAAACAATGCCCTGCTTTTTCCTCGATATCCTATTCAAGGCATCAAGGTTACACCGACCTTTATTCCGCCGGTTTTCCATAATCCTCGCGAAACTTAGCTAACCTAGTTATGCCCTCTTAACAACATTCGCATTTGAATGGTTGTTTTCAAGATCCTCACCCTCATCCGAATACGCCCGATTCATATCCAAATGCTATCATTTTCACGATCGAATAAACCAAATCATCCCGACAATTGGTTTGAGTTGCCATGATTCGTCAAGTAATGTGTTAAAGAAAATTAGTAAACTTAATTGGTAAATAATGGTGTAAAATTGAAGTTCGTTGTTTTGCTTGAATCTCGATTTATTGGAGTAAAATTAGGCTCATTATGGGCGCTTTTCAAATAAGGAAACCATAAATTCCTAAGCACTTTTAAAATTTTATAAATTTGGCTCCAAATTTCATAATTTTAAATGTGGCTCCAAATTGATAATATAGAATTTAAATATTTCATTTTGGTCGCATTTTGAAACCAACACACCCATGATGTAAATGGTTCTTACCCACATCCCAAACACCCATATAACTTCAAACCAAATTGATCAAAGCACATATAAAATCTCACCACATACACTAAAATAAAAAATGGAATTAAAGCAACTAATTAAGCAACTATAACTAATAAGCAATCCCATATAAACAAGTAAGCACAAAATAATCAATCCAACCAAGGATCACGACACAACAAATGTACCTCGACACCTTACTTTAAGCCTATAAATAACCTATTTATAAGCACTTAAATAAGCTCTAACATCCTCCAACAAGAAAAAATCAAGAAATCATGTAAATGCAATTAACTTAAAGCAAAACAACAACAAAAACACCCTAAAATTGACAACAACCTAAAAATGAACAACCTAAGCAAAGCACTTATGAACCGTGATATCCATGGCTCAACATTGAATGTAGTTTGGATCAACCTCAAACCTACAATAATACATTCTACCGTATATGAACTTAAACACCACAACCAATTCCTAAATGCAAAACAACATTAAAAAAGATGAAACAAACTAGCGAGCGCAACCCATTCCATTCCATTGGATAAACCATCAAAAGATCCATACATGTTTCATCGTTAATATATCTACAAACCATAATATTAAACCAAGACATTAGACATTATAAACAGATGACACTATAGCAAAAGAAACCATCCCTTTACATAGCGAGCAACCCTTCAACCATTCATCGACTTAATTTGTTCTTCCTTGGTCTCGATATCCTCCTCAGCTTGAGTAATGAGATCATTCAACCCCGCAGCCTTAGTCCTCGTAGCCTCCATGTCATGCCTAAGATCCATCAATGTGTCAAAATATTCATCCCCATCTCCAATAGCTACCATCTCAAGAATTAAAGCATTAAAATGCGCAATCTCATTCTTTATCGTGGTGGCCTCTTCACATCCGGTTTATAAAGCCACGGAGAATGGAAATTTGCCGAGCCTTGAAGAAACTCATGTAACCATCAATGATGTCTCCCGCTAAACTCAATTAGGTCATCAATAACACGCTTAGCCAAATGGTTTTGTGGTGATGGTGCCGCCATTGATAATGAAATTGGGTAAAATATGATATTATTGAAAGATTGCAAAGAAAGGTTGAAGAAGAGTTGTGGGATAGTGTGATAGAGAAGATACTTGTAACTCCTTATGAATTCAAACTATAAAGACCTAAACTTTAAAACCGCAAAACAAGTCCTCGCTTTAAACTATCACTATAAATTAATTAGGGTGTTTATCCGCTTGGTTATCGGGTTGTTTGGTTTTGTTAAATCGGTATCTTTTATTCGGTTCAACACGAAACCGAACCGAACCGAACTAGAATTAAACCGGCGAGCCGAAAACCGAATATGAATTCACTTCGCTTGGGTTGACCCGAAAAGTCTTAAAACGGATAAAACGGAAAGAAACGGACTAACGCAGACGGAAACGTAAGAACGTAAGAAAACGATGGAACTTAAGAAAATGTACATTAATATGTAAAACATATTAAAGCGTATGAAAACGGACGAAGATGTCTAAAATAGATGAAAACGGGTAGAAATGGACGAAAACGGTCAAAAACTTATACAAACGGACTAAAACATGAAAACCCAATGAGAAAGTGTAAACACGGACGAAAACGTAAACAAAAACGTAACGATAAAAACCGATTAAAAGGACAAAGTCGATTTAAAACGGTTGAAAAGTATGAAAATGACGCAAACGTAAAACCGTATGAAAATGTGTAACAAAGAAGAAAGCGATGAAAACGCGAAAAAGTCTTCAAAACATATGAAATGGCTAAAACGGACAAAAACGAACTAAAGCGGACGAAAACGATAAGAACGTAATAAATGTATGTTAATATGTAAAACATATGAAAACAGACGCAAAACGCCTAAAATAGATGAAAACGGCTAGAAACGGACGAAAACGGTCAAAACTTATACAAACGGACTAAAACATGAAAACCAATGACAAAGTTTAAACACGGACGAAAACGTAAACAAAAACAAAACGATAAAAACTTATTAAAAGGACAAAGTCGTATTTAAAACGGTGGAAAAGTATGAAACGGACGAAAACGTAAACAAAAACAAAACGATAAAACTTATTAAAAGGACAAAGTCGTATTTAAAACGGTGGAAAAGTATGAAAATGACGCAAACGTAAAAACGTATGAAAATGTGTAAAAGTGTAAAACGCATAAAACGGACGAAAACATGTGAAAAGAGACGAAACGTAAAACGCATAAAATCGGAAGAAAACATGTACAAAACTAAGAAAACGTATGAACACGGACGAAAACATATAGATGACTAAAACGCACGAAAACGCACAAGGGGTTGTGTTACCGCGCCCAACGATATAACGCAACCCTAAACACAGCTTCACACAATGTTTTGAGTAAGACACATGAGTTAATGATTTTATGTCATCCCGAAATGTCAAAATTAACGTGCCCACCTTTAATAACTTTAATACAATTCATATAACCTTCACACTATAATATGGGTCAAAATCATTGGGTTATAGTTGCTTAGAGTTTCATTTTACGACATGATTCAATCAATAGTATATATAAATTATATCCGAAACCATGTTACGGTTTTGGAAATTCAAACATGTTACGGTTTTGGAAATTGCTCGGTTTAGGAAATTCAAACATTCAATCAATAGTATATATAAAATTATAGTCACACATGTTACGGTTTTGGAAATTGTGTTCGGTTCGTGATCGGGTGATAAATAATAATGAAAGATATTTGATTTCGTGAATAAATTGATGAAACATACACTAAAAACAAAAAAGAGCAAGGTTAGATCAAGTGGTTAACACTCTTGCCTCCGGAGAAAGAGGTCAAGGGTTCGATCCTTACCTTGCAAGGTCGGAGGTTCTTTCACCTTGGTAGAAAAGAAAGCACCTCTCAAGGGTTCGATCCTTACCCCTTGCAAGGTCGGAGGTTCTTTCACCTTGGTAGAAAAGAAAGCAGCCTCTCAAGGGTTCGATCCTCACCCTTGCAAGGCCGGAGGTCCTTTTCAACCTTGGTAGAACCGAAGCAGCCCTCTACCTTAGGTAGGGTAAGGTCGTGTTTCACGCCTCAACCTCCCACATACACCGTGGAAGACGATATTGGGACCCATAACCCGTGGAAGACAGATCGGGAGTTAGTTTATTTTTTTATTTTTTATTTTTAAACTAAAACAACTAAATAAGCAAATAAATCAACTAACATATATCGAAATAACGTAAATGCACTTAATCCTAAAATACCAAATATTGTAAATTTAAGCATAAAATTTAAAATTATTTTTAAAAGTCCTAAATACTTAAACATATATATATATATATATATATATATATATATATATATATATATATATATATATATATATATATATATATATATATATATATATATATATATATATATATTATATATATATATATATATATTAAATTATACTTTTCTCAATTTTATTTTATTTATTATGAATAAAAACCTTTTAAACTAATTAAATGAAAAAATCATTAAATCATAAGAGAAAAACATTTTTAAACTAATATGAAAATTTTCAAAATTTAAGCAAATTTAAAATTCCCCACAAATTAAATTTATTCCCCAAAGTTTGCATCAAGGCATTTCAAACTAATTGCAAAATTAACTCCTCCTCCTCCTCCTCTGCACCGCCACACCTCCCTCTCATCTCACTACAAATCCCGCCACCACCACAACTCTCCCATCATAGACCCACCATCCGGCCACCACCGGTAAGTATTGTTATCTTCCTTTGTACACATCGTTCTAACACATAAAATAACCTCATAAGCGTATTATAATTGAACATTTGTTTCGAGATATCCTCTTGTAAATTATGTCAGCTTTTGTTAAATTTAGATAGTTAATTGGTTAAAAATTTAAGAAACCTCATAAGCTCATACTACATGAACATGGAACCATAATTTAGCTAGTTAATTTCTTATTTTTCCTTGACCCAAACATCCCTTTAGGAACTGTTTATTAGACTTTATTCAATTCTTAGCATAATTCAATACGACATTCAATCTTTGAGCTATCCTCATTACTTGGAATGTCTTTTTAACTTTTAAGATCATCAATTGAAGTTTGATGTTGTCTTGTATAATCTTCAATAACTTGACCGCTTTTTAACATGCCCGCAGGGACTACATTTATAAACATTGTCGCTTGGATAAGTGGGACACATTTATAAACATGGACAAGTCTTGGATAGGAACTAATAGGACCAACAAATCTTATGTTGATGGAGTAGCAAATTTATTGATTATGCAAGACACAACTTATGGAAGATGGGGAACATCGACCCACGAGTTAAGAAAATGATCTTTCAATGCCATGTCCGTGGTATGATTGTTTAAACCACATAGAGCATCAAGTGGAGAAAGTGCGCCCATTTATTCAAAGAATGGGTTTGATCTAAGCTACCTAAACCGGACTAAACATGGAGAGAAGGATGAGTCATCAATAAGTACCAAACACGTTAACGCTACAATGTAGTTTGTTGACGACACGGATTTTGCTTCAGATATTCCAATGATGCCCCAAAGAATAAGAGAAATGGTTAATGCTACAAAAGATAATTTTGATGAGGATGATCTTGTCAAGTTTCAACAATTATTATTAGACGCAGAGAAGCCTCTTTACGCAGGATGTCCCGACTTCACAAAGATGTCCGCAATAGTTAAACTACTCAACTTGAAGGGTAAGTACGGATGTTCGATAAGTTCTTTATCAATTACTAGGATTGTTAAAGAAGATGTCACCGGTAACGAAATGGTGGAAAAACTTATCAAGCCAAAAATATTTGAAATTGATGGGATCAGATACAAAAGATACATGTATGTATCAACAACCGCTTTCTTTATCGGAAGGGTGACAAGGATTTGATCAAGCGGTCGAACTTGTGGGATATCAAGATGGAAGGTGGATAATAAGACTAAGAAAGTGTACGAAAACATTCCAAAGAAAGGTAATGTGGTACTTTCCAATTATACCAAGACCGCAACGACTATTTAAGCTAGAAAGTATTTCGAGGATTTAAGATGGCACGCGACACGGAGGATAACCGATGGTGTGTTACGCCACCCCGCAGATTCAAAGGCATGGCGCACTATAGATGAAAAATTCAAATTGTCAAGATCCAAGAAATCTACGGCTAGGAATATCGGTCGATGGGGTTGACGCCAACTCGTGAAATAGGCATCACAAAGTATGGCCGCTTTAACGGTCATATACAACCTTCCTCCATGGTTGTGTATGAAAAGAAAGTTTATCATGCTTTCGGTATTAATATCGGATACCCGGAAATGATATCGATGTTTTTAGAACCGCTTGTTGATGATCCGCAAACCTTATTCGACATGTGGGTTGATACATATGATGCATCCACAAAAGATAACTTTAATCTACGTGCCGTTGTGTTATGGACAATAAATGATTACCCCGCACTTGGTACATTATGTGGCTGCCCGCATAAAGGATTCAAAGGTTGTGTAGTATGTGGAAAGATACAAACCGTGTTAGACTTTCTCGCCTCATCCAAGCAAAGTTATGTTGGTCACAGACGATATCTACCATATGACCATCCGCTCGTAAGGCAAAGGAAGGCATTTAATGGACAACAAGAATTTCTCCCGCCCAAACCCAATGACCGGGAACAAATATACAACGAGGTACAACATATTGAAAATAAGTGGGAAAAGGAAAACGAACAAACAATAATGCATCGAAACCAAGAAGATACGAGAGGTAGAGGTGGGAAGATTCAAAAGCGTAAAAGAAACATAATGTAAGTAGAGGTAGTTCAAGCCAAGTAAACGGACAAAACGGTGCGTATTGGAAGAAATTCAACATTTGGTATCGAAAACTTAGGTATTGGAGGCATAATTGCTCCACATTGTATTGATTTTATGCATGTAGAAAAGAATGTTGTCGAGAGTCTCGCTCGAACTTTGCTACATGTTCCGTGAAAGACGAAGATGGACCAATGCTCGATTGATCCGGCCGAGTTGGGGTAAAACAAGAGTTGTTTGCTATGCAAGAACAAGACAAAACAACACTACCTCCAAAGAAAGTTACACATTAACGAATGCCGAAAAGATATTTTTGTGAAACTTTACACAACATCGTGGTACCACAAGGCTATTGTTCAAATTTCTTCTTGGTCACCTAAAGGATAGGAAGCTCATTGGCCTAAAATCGCATGACTATCACATGCTAATGCAAGAGTTTCGCCAATTGCAATACGCTCAATCATGCACCCACCCACACGATATGCTATTATCGTGTTTTGCTTTTCTTTAAATCAATATGTTGCAAAGAAATAATATTGCAAGAACTAGATAATATGCAAGCGTAATCGGTAGTGACACCGCGCCTACTCGAGAAGTTCTTTCCTCCATCATTCTTTGATATTATGATACATTTGACTGTGCACCTAACTAGGGAGGTAAAATTATGCGGTCCCATATGCTTTCGTGGATGTATCCATTCGAAAGATGTATGAAGGTTATTAAAGGACATGCGGAATGTAAATAGACCGTAAGGATGCATTGTCGAGGAGACTATTGCGAAGAAACAATAGAGTTTTTAGCGAATATCATAAATCCATGAAAACTGCTGGTATCCCACCGATAAACATGAAACAGATGAAATGAGGAAGGAAAGCCATTGTCGGCCAAGAAATCAATCAAGTTTCATGAACTCTTTCGTAAAGCACATTTGTATGTAATAAATAATACGATGAAATTGTACCGTATATCGAGTAAGTCTTACTAACACATGTCTATTTCATATCGAAAATTAAATGATGTATCAAATATAATAATCAAACACGTTGTTTCAGCGACACAAGCAAGTTTTGAAAGCGTAAAACCCGTAAACGAATAGCATTTCGGAGAATGAGCACAAGAAATCTTTTGCCAATTGGTTACGCAAAGAAGTAATTAATCTTATGTTACTCAACATACCCTTTCTAAACCTTATTTCTCACTCATTTTGATCTCGAAAATTGGTGTACTTATTGTTTTGAGCTAATATATACTTCTAATGAAATTCAAAGGAGAGAGAGTTACAAATCGACAAAGAAAGTGTATCGAAACTGTAAGGTGGATATCCTATGGACCACGCGCCACCGTAGTGAAATACGATGCATATCACATCAATGGGTATACTTTTCGCACGAAAGATCATGAAGGCAAAGTTTACCGTAATGGGGTTAGTGTTGAGGCATTAGATATCCACATATCTAAAGAAGTTGCAACCACAAGAAAAGCATATTATTATGGGGTTTTACAGAGATATGGGAACTAGATTACCGTTACATGCAAATTCCTCTTTCAAATGTGACCGGTTAATCACAAAGTCGGTGGTGTGAAACGCGATACTACTCTTGGGTATACATTGGTTGACCCGAATAGTTTAGGCCACAAGGTTGATCCGTTCATATTAGCCGCACAAGCACGACAAGTGTTTTATGTGAAAGACCGTAGATAAAAATTGTCTATTGTGTTTAAGACACCTCCCAAGAATTACAAAGATAAGTATGACGGCCGATGAGGAATTTAGTACCGCTATTCACCAAAGACAATGATAACATATTGCCACGTGTGGATCGACGTGACTTGGGTAACGAATCACGAACCGACTACTATCGAACCGATCGTGGAGGTGTTGTTATATTAAAGTCCAAGTGAACCATGTTATGGTCAAGTTGTCACACTCTACCTTTATCATATTTCACTCTTTTAAAGCATATAGACATTCGATTTTTGTACTTTTTAAGAATTTATGTTTATAATACAAGACTTAATATTAGTTAAATCATAGGTATATTTTTTGTTTAAGGATATGTTGAAAAGAAAGAATTCTCACAGATTGAGATGTATGGAAGTCATGCTAGTTGATGTGCTATAGTACGTAGTTAATTCGTGATGTCATTTTTAAGTCTGTTTGACCATTCTTTAGTCCGGTAGTGCAAAAATAAAAAACGATTTTTACTGCTTAAATAGTACCGCTACCTAATTTTAGATGGTCAAGTATTTATATGGATAATTTTATTTTTAGAAATCATATTTATCCTTTAATTACTTTATCCTAATCTTTAAAAGTTTAATTATTTTATTTCGATTAAGTCTCCTCACCAAAGACTAAACCCTAATTGCCCCGCACTACCAAGAATTCAATTAACATAAAAGATGGCACAATTAAAGTTTGTAGACAAGCACAATCAAGTGGATTTCTCAAAAGCCCACCGAAGCACAAGCTCGAGCGATAGTGGACTTTCTAAAGGGTAGTCATATCGTATGCCCTTACTCATAATCCAACTATCTATGATTCCCTAGTCAAACAGCTCGCGCATCGCATCGCTAGAACTATTGTCGATGGGACACTAGAGTTAAATGCAACTATTGATACGTTAGAGATTCAATCATCGAGGAATCACCGAAGCAAGCTTCAATTGGTCGATGCCTCGTGGATTTCAATGTTGGCAAATCATGACCTCTTTCGTGGATTGGAAAAGATTGGATATCCAACCGATGGAACATTCACTTTTGAAGAGTCATTTTACGCCACAATGGCGCTTCCTTGTGCATCATATTTTACATTGTATGAGCTCTAAAAGTGGTGGATGGGATCAATTTGAAGCAATATTGCTTCGCATTGGTCTGCTCTCCACCGCGCACTCTTCAATTTTTCAAAATGATTTTTGATGCCATGGTTGCTAATTCCAAGAATAAGAAAAGTTTTGATGTACCCAAGATTTTTGCAAATGATCTTAAATGTTGAAACAAAGAAGCAAACATCCTTACATTGCTCTCCTTTCACTAAAAAGATATTTGGTAATATGAAAAGGGTTTTGAAGGGCACACAAGCCACTTTTGTCTCGCTATGTTGCCTTCGCTACCGACCGACCAAGGTACATCTACATCTGCTCCATCTCCCATCGCTACATCGTAAGCTCAGCTCAACCTACATCCGAACCTCGAAAAACAGAGTTTCAACAGAGGACACCAACACCCCACCACCTTCACCTTCACCCATAAGGAAGAACCACCAGTGATTCCTCAACCACAACCTCCAACACCCACTACTACAAAGCAGAACCCGCCCTTATCTATGGAAGATCTACTTCAACCGGTTCCACAACCGATTTCAAGGGTTGATGAGTTGGAGAAAAATTGAAGAAGACCAAGAAGTCACCGGGGACTACTCGCAAAAGAGTTAAGAAATTGAGGGAAATTCAAATGACGGGATAGACATTACAGACTCAGAGGTGAGGAATCCTCCGAGGAAACTCAAATTAGTCCTCAAGGATTGAAGCAACAAATCTTGGTTAAGAATTTAAATCACAAGAAATCCTTTAAGAAGAGACTCGGATAAAGAAGTCGCAAGTTCTAGTGGAGTGGATAAGTCCGTGACTTTACTAACGATAAGTCCGGTGGTGCCGAAATTAAATCGCTTTTGATGAAGATTTTAATACCGCTTTGATGTCAAGTTAATACAAGCATCGAACATATTAATCCCGGTAGTGATCCGTAGTACCGTGAGGAGTTTGTGCATAGGGAAGGCAAAGGAATAGTGCAAGAATCTTCCGAGCCGTGAAGACCAAAAGCAACTCGCAGAAGAGGAAGCTAGCTTTGCCGAGATTGCTAGGATTCAAGCAGAGGATGCGGTCAAGAAGCTAAACGCAGTAACAAACAAGGGATGATGAGCCGATTGCCAAAACTCGCAGGAGGAACCACAATTAATCAAGAACAAATGAAAAGGAAAGTCAAGTTCGAATCGCCAAATTCTACATCGATGAAGAATGGGATACTATAAATGCAAGATTATTAGTAAACAGAGATATCCTTCCCGATATTGGCGGAGAAGACTATGCAAGTAAATTGGTTGAGATTATTAATGCGAAGAAGAGGCTTCTCGAGAGCGTAGACAAAGAGAAAGGATGAATGCCCATGACCAAAGTCGAGCAAAGGGATTATATGATCCACTATGTCAAAAGTCAAGGAATCCTACCGAAGTTGAGCCGCTTAAGGAAATTGAAGAATGATGAACTAAAAGCGTAATTTGAAAAGTAATGTACCAAAATAAAAATTTTATTCCAATGGATTCAGAGTTGGAAGCTTCAACGCTTAAAAGGAAGGGTTACAATCTTCAACCAAAGGATGCTAAGAAGCACAAGATTGCAGAGATCGAAAAGGTTGTCAAGTCGAAAAACTTGGTGATAAGCCAAAACCAGAAAGAAAGAGGAGGAAGATGAGGTTAAGCAACCGCTTTGAATATGACAAGGAAGAAATCCACCGGAAAGAAAGGAGTGAAAAGGATAAGACAAATGTTAAGAAGGAAGTGGAAGAGTACATGAAGGATAAGGTTGATGAACCGTCATCGTAAGAGTTTACCATGGGCTCCATTCCTACTGTGTTCAAGACTTCCCGCTAAGATTGCAAAGGTTCGATCATCAAAATGGGAAAAGGTAGTTTACTCGATAGTAAGGGAAAATCACACGCACACTATATATGTGAACTTTCCCGGTTTATTGAGTGATTTGTCCAGGATGATTTGAAGACCATGTACCACCGATGATGGAGAAGCATGGTGACGAGAGACCAAGAGGAATATGAAAGAGTCCTTTGGGGTGACTTGAAGACCATGTTTGAGACACCGATGTCGATGATGAAATGTGGAAGTCGGCTGTCAAGAAAAAGTGATCGATGGAGATATTTCCACACTTGTCGTGCACACGCTTTGGAATTAGAAACCGCAATTTTTATATGCTTACGTATGGAGTATCCACTTCCAAACAAGATTTGCGGCTATGCTTGAGAAGAAGCTTTTGGTGAAAGAAAGGATGATGCATGCTATCGCCTTTGAGGTTAATTGAATCAAAAGCTCAACAAAGAATAATATCGGCAAGATAATGCTTAAGTCCGGTAGTATTCGTAGTTAGTTCTGCTTATGAAAACATAATAGTTTATTAGAGTTTAGGAAGGCATATGTACGCCAGAGATATCTTAGGAAGAGATATCTATATCCTTCTACACGCTTTGTATACTAGGTTTTCCTAAGTGTATAAAGGAACCCTAAAGTATAGTGAAATGAACTTGTACTTAGACGAATAGAAATATTAATAAAATAAGTTTATTAGTGAAATAGTATTTGTGTTCTTCTTGCTTGTTGTTAAGATTCCGCATTAACAATCAAGTACTCGTTGTTAAAGAGTTCTTCATATATATAATTAGTTTGGATTTATCCAAGTTTAGTATATTGTGGTGTTGCACAAGTGTTAATGTGTGCATATCAATGTGACTATAAAAGCCATCACCTACAAACCCACATTTTCATTAACAAAGACAATAAATGCAACAAACTTGACCATATGGTGTTTAAAGTGAAGAAACGTATATTTTTGTGACTATTGATTATCCAATGGCCACATCAAATTTATGTTTGTGTGGCCTTTTCTAACATTTAGTCGCACAAAGAATGTTTGTTTTGGGTATTTAGTCACATACAATTTATCATAAAGTGGCCAAAAGTGTTAATAAGTGTGACCATATGGTGTTTCAAGTGAAGAAATGTGTGTTTTGTGTGACTATTGATCATCCAATGGCCACTTGAATTTTATGTTTGTGTGGCCTTTTGTAACATTTAGTCACACAAAGCATGTTTGTTTTGGGTATTTAGTCACATACAATTACTCATAAAGTGGCTAAAAGTGTTAATAAGTGTGACCATATGGTGTTTCAAGTGAAGAAAGGTGTATTTTGTGTGACTATTGATCATCCAATGGCCACATGAATTTTATGTTTGTGTGGCCTTTTCTAACATTTAGTCACACAAAGCATGTTTGTTTTGGGTATTTAGTCACATACAATTAACCATAAAGTGGCTAAAAGTGTTAATAAGTGTGACCATATGGTGTTTAAAGTGAGGAAACGTGTATTTTGAGTGACTATTCATCATCCAATGGCCACATATTAAGTTACGTGACCATATGTACCGGATTTTGGCTACACTTGAATAATATGTGTGACAAAACGCTTAGTGTGACCATATATGGCATTTGGTCACGGTGTTAGTAGCAATGTGACTTTATAGATTAGCTTTCGCAAGCTAACACAAACTAAACTTTAAACACACATATTAACTTACGTGAACATATGTACCGGATTTTGGCTACACTTAACGAATGTGTGACAAAACATTTAGTGTGACCATATATGGCTTTTGGTCACAAAGTTCAAGTGTGTGACATATATTTGTCACCGCTTATATGTATATCGTGACTAATGCTTCAACCTTACTTTTCATTTGTCACTTGTTCCAATTTCGTATGTGGCTAAAGAGTTGGCAAAACATATCACCACCCTTAAATAATGTGTGACAAAACTTGACTCTATGATTTAGACACACAAAAATTACTTCATGTGACTAACGATCAAGGTTACTTGTATTTGTCACGCGCTCCAAATTCATATGTGGCTAAATGATCCAAACAAAATCACCAGATACCTTTAGCCACACAACGCTCAATTGTGTGGCGACATGTTTCTAATGGTCACACAATTAAAATTTTCATGTGTGACTAATTAGTACATGTTGTCAATTTCAGACCTTCACCACACAAATATGCGAATGTGGGTCGCTCCATTTCGACCATGCGTGACCAAATCCCGCTTTTGTACTAGTGTTTAAAGACATAAATGTCAAATGCACTCTTATGTTAAGGTAGTAAAAGTTTCTCTCAGTGACTTATATGAGACAAAAAGTTGAGATAGTTTCATCAAAAAATAGAAAGTATGTATTTCACTAACTAATGAGTTGATACTCGTGCATCCGCTAATAAAACATCGTTCTTAACAAGTAGTGCAGCTTTACTCCAAATTAAAATTTGGTTAATAGAGATATCTTATGACACTATGCAAAAATTTTCTACTTGAATGTTTACTTGCGAGCTTAGTGGGTTATAAGACGTAAGTTATTCATCCTAATGTATTGAGGCACATGAATGTAATAACGACACATGCATTTTTGTTATTGTAATCTACCATATTATAAGACTTTGCAAACATATTCGACTATAGCACAAGACATCGACGAGAATATGAGAATTAGTTTCGGTCGTTAGCTTAGCGGCCTGATATTATATATTTCGTTGGCATGATTATGGGCATATGATTCAGTTTGATTGAACGGTCTCTCATTGAGTACTCTATCATCTACAACACCGCGACATCATTTCAAGCAATTTATGAATTTAACATGGACTAGTTTCACGATGAGTTTATACTATTGGGCTTGGTGAACTACTAGGCTAGCTAATGATAGGCCTAGCTATTAATAACGTGTTTCTGATGGTGGTGTAAAGGAAAATTCGTTCATTGAGAAAGGCTTTGTGGCAAATTTCTTATCGTGACCGGTTATCTTCGGTCATTGGTCTTTTGTTAAGTCCCTTGTTTGGGGTGACTTCTTTTGTGACCGGTTAAAATTGTATCTTCGGTCGTTGGTCTTTGTTAAGTCCCTTTTTTGGGGTGACTTCTTTTTAGTATAAAGATATCTCTAAAAGTAAATCTTATGAGAAGATAATCCAAGATATACAACAATACGTCAAGAACTTATACAAGTTTTCAACGTGATATACGAGCATCTAACAACAAATAGTATGCAAAGTATCACTCCAAGATATAAAGAATGTAGGGAATTATGCCCTACAAACTTTACAACCAGTGACGGAATCACGGGGTATGCGCGGGTTTTCGAAATCCCATGGATTTTCTAGATATGGTCTTAATTTTTTAGAAAGACATCGATTTTTTCTAAATACATCTGGTCCATCGAAATGCGTTTCTACTGTTATTTAGTTTGTATACTTACACAAAAATTTGTGCACTTGGTTATATTTGGTTTTGGTTTCGTCCTGTGATTTAAAGAGGAGTGACTGACACACTTTAAAAAGAGATCGTGACACTCAATGTACAAACAATTAAAGCTAATTATGCTTAAAGTACAACTGTTTACTGCATAAAGTGAGTGTCATAATAACTTTATGAAGTTTACCAATCACTTATCATATTTAAAGTATCAAAAGTTTATTTCCTTTACCTATGTGGGATTACAAAACCATACAGCTACTAGTAAAAACAAACATGGAGGAATTCATGTCATAATACCTTGTAATTTGTATTATTTATGCTCGCATATTAGTTCTCTTTATACTTTTTACATATTACATTGGCCCATATGGGATTTTTGATTAAAAAACTAACAAGTGCTACGTTTGTTGAGGCCTTTGAATAAAATCAAGTCAACCAAATATAAAATGAGGATAAAAAAAGGTAACAAAATCTTCATCTAATTGCAAAACCACATGTCGAGCTCAAGTCGTAACATCTTAGAAGCGAAAACGGACGAGGTTCACACAGATGATTTCTTGGTTTTAAAAACAACTAAACTTCACATGACAAAGTAGCGAGTAAGGATTTAAGTTATCGGGCATTTTATTGTGCTTCAAAAACGTACCTATTTTGTTTCCAACCAAAACGCTAACATACGATTGACAAACCAATCACATGATATACAAACACCTAGCCATTATTTAAAAGAAATAAAGCTTTAGTAGTCTCGAATAAGTGAGCTAGGAATGTTCCAAATCTAAGCGAAAAAATCCACATGAGATGTCTTCTTAAATCTACATGAAAGTAACTTGCGGCGTACGGTAGACATGATCAACTCAAGAACTTGCTCCTTCGATCGCTCCCTCTTCTTAAAAAGCCTATGATTCCGTTCTTGCCAAATAAAATTAGAACAAGCCGCAACCACAAGCTTTGCGATAACACTTCTAGTCGAATATTTCTTGGATATAAGGACAAGATAATTAACAATAGCTTCCAACGAGGACGAAACATTTGGTAAACCAACCAACATCTTCATATACGCCCAAATCTGAGATGAGAAAGTACAATCAAAAAATAAATGTTCGTGAGAATCCTATTGCATTTCAAAAAGAGGGTATAGTTTAATTTAGTATCGCCACTAACATCCCATTGTCTCAATGCAGCTTGAGTCTTTAATTTTCGCTTGATCACCAACCATAGAAGAAAGGCATGGGGAGGAATACTATACAATGAGAAAATCACAACACCTTATACCAAGAAGTCATGAGAATTGCATTTCTACATCATTTTGGTTCCTCTACACCAAGTCACGAGAATTTGGATCCAAAGTTGGAGCAGTGATTGAACACGCCATAGGGTATTTATTTATCTTCCCATTCAATTGGCCAATTCCAACTTCCATTATTTAACACATCCACAACTTTAGAGGAAGAATGAAAACCCCGCCCTATTTATGTCACGATTAGAAACAAGACTCGCAAGCGGGCTTAAAGCACACCATCTATCAAAACACACCGACGCTACATTTCCGTCTCCTAAACGATGCCACATAAATTGCCAAATTAAAGGACGTACCTAAAAAATTTTCCTCCAACCCCAAGACTTGTTACCACGAAACAGGATATCCCAAAGGGTAGTTATTGGGCATTTTAATGACGGACCGAGTCATAACATGTTTGTGTTGGTTTGGTTTTAAGAAATCCTACACGTAACATGTACATTTGTAGAAAGGTGTCTCCCATTATTCATTCTTCCAATGATTTTACATACGTGGCTTCTAAATCGAAGTTTTAGATCTCGGATATCTTATGTGAACATTCAAGAAAATCCGTTCAAGGTTTTTGTAGCTAAAATTTTATAGTGACTGATTAAAGTGATATTTCTGGCCTTTAGTTGTTTTGTTATGACGTTTTAGAGTGGTTTCGGTGTTACTAATTTGAGAAATGAATTGAGGCAAGTGCATATTACGTCTATTTACTTTAGATTTCTTAAGTTGATGTTTAATGAAGTGCACGTAAAGTTACAAGCATAAATACCCCCAAAACATATCTATATCTATACTACATATAATAGAAAAACAGTCAAACTTGAAAAGTGTAAAAGTTAAAATTGGTCAATGGAGAGAGAAATGCATAATGTAATTAATACTGTTATTAAAACACCTCATTACTAAAAAGACAATAATTTATTTACATTGTACAATCAATTAAAAACACATCTACCAAATTAAAACAACCAATTAAAACATCACTTACTAAAAGTACAATAAAATTTTCAGAACGCATAAATTGAAGAAGCTACAACATAATCCAAAATATAAAATAATTAAACACACTAATTAATGTTATTTTTAAAACACCCTAAAATAAAAAGTACATGTTATTTGACACATTATAAAATTAATAAAACACACAAAACTTTATACAAGTTAACAAGTTGATGGTACATATAGTTTTGAAAACCTGACCGGACCGGACCAACGTGTTCAACCGGGAACCGGTGTCGTCACCGGTTCGGCTAACCAATTAAAGCCATCCGAAAACGAACCATAGAGGACCCGTTGAAACCGACAAAGTGGTGAATCGATCTCATCGAGATCTATTTCTCGATTAATTGTCACATGGTACCCTGGCCAAACGCCGGGTACCTCGCTATATACTATATAAAGGAAAAACTAAAAGGTAAAAGTGAAAATTTGAAACTACAAGTGGAAATGTTGAAGACATATATTTCAAAAGGAAATTAGTAATACACATCGAAAACCGGGTAGACCCGGGACGCTTCAAAACCCGTCGGGTTGACCCGGTTTAATTTGACATGTTTTCGAACCAACATGTTGGGTTGACTCGGTTTAAATCGACCTGTTTTTTAACCGGAATGGTTCGGTTGAACCACCCGGGTCGAACTGGGTTTCATATTTGACAAAATTATATGAGAAATGATGAAGTAGTTTTGGAACCCGTGACAAATTTGGAAAAATGAGAGACAAAGTAATTATAGATTTTTGTTGTTTATTTTGCTTTGACACATGTATTTTATCATTTGTATAATGTTATTTAAAAAAATGTTGGTCTTGCACCACTTAAGGGACTAGCATATATGAATCGTCTTTTAAAAGTTAATATATACTGTAAAACCCTTTGTCCAGTATATAAATATTGTTATCTAAGTATATTAGAATCACAAAAATTAAATTGTATTGTTATCTTCAGCGATAATTATTTGTACCACAAAATAGCTTTGAACAATGCTTAAATATCTATGCAAATTGATAGTACAAGATAATCTTATTACAATATAATAAGAAAAGGCGGTCACACACGTTGACTATATCTCTAAACTACAATATAATATTGGCAACTACACAACACCGTTGCTTTTTATAATGCTTGAATCTATTATTACTAAACTCTTAATAACTTAAAACAATCTTATTAGAAAATATCAAGGTTATAAATAGCGCGAGCCGTGGCATGGCGGCATGACCAAGTCTCACGCCTTTGCGGCTAAGGCGAAGCTTTTGCGTTTATAAGGCGTGGCGTAAGGCAGCACAGAGTATGAAAATGTTTATATATATATTCATTTCATAATTCATATATATCGAGTTTACAAAAACATGTGGCATAAGGCGGCGTAGCGGCATGACGTGGCGGCATGACCAAGGCTCACGCCTTTGCGAAGCCTTTGTGGAGCCTTTGCGAGCCTTTATACTCCCACACTTATATCGACTCCACATAATTTTTTTAAAAACTGTATATTTCTGATGTTATGCAACCACGCATCAGAATTATAGTTATTCGAAAATGATTCTCTAACGCTACAAATACAGTTTGTTGAAAGAAACTTATGAGTCGTCAGAATTTTGCAGAAAACTAGACACCGTTGCCGCTAGGCGCGGGTACTCTTCTAGTCTATTGAAAAGTTGTATCTCTTTTTCTTCTTTTCACTTATGTAATTGTGCACGTAAGCCTATTTACAAGCATAAATAAATATAGAAATATTCTATCACAGCACAAACTGTCAAGATCTTATACAAACTTGCAAAAGAAAAAAAAGAAGATATATGTTAGCTCTTCAGCCTGTTTCGTAAACAGTATTGAGGAAAACATTTTCACTACATCTTTACAACCAATTAAGCTCAAAAATAGACATATTAACGGTGATGAATCTTAAGGTATGGTATTAAAGTTAGAACTCAATAGTTCTAACGAGGCACGCTAATAGTATTTTTGGTTATTAGTTGTATTGTTAAGTCTTTTTAGTGTGGCTTTTGGTGTTTTAGCTGTTGTTAAACAATCACTAAAATAAGCAATTTCTAACACCTCATAAAACGGAAATAAACTATTAATCTTTATAAGGTAAAATGGACGACACATGCAGTTTTTCTAGTGTGATCAACATTATTTATGTTCATTTTATAAGTTACTTTTTTATCTTTTGGACTTAATGAGATAGATGATATTAAGTTTGAATACCAATGCTTTTTGATTTTTCATTGACCACTCTAACCCCAACAACGCAATATTCAATCCACACGTAGGATTATGGAAGCTAGTTTTATTACTTTTGTCTTTGTGGATTCTTGTTCTTAATCTTTGTAAAAGAAAAATAAACAAAGTATCTTTAACAAAAGGATAAGAGTTGATATAATTTTCTCAAATTAGTATATTGTACCTGTAAATTTTGTACCAGAATCAACTAACTAATTTGAAACTATTATATTAACTTTAACACGTAGTTGTCAAATGCAATATTATATATAATCTAGTAAAATTTTCTCTTAGTGACCTATGTGGGACAAAAAGTTGAGATAGTTTCATCGAAAAGTAATAAGTATGTATTTCACTTACTAATGGGTTGATTACTCATGCATCCGCTAATAAAACATCGTTCCCAACAAGTAACTAGGGTAGCTTTACTCCAAATTAAAAATTGGTCAATATAGATTATCAGACTACGCAAACACATATTCTATTTTCGTACTTCGTATGCTTGCAAGCTTAGTGGGTTATAACTATCACACATGATCAAAGGTAGTTACAAACGGTCACTAAGTCCAATTTCAATGTCATTATGAGTCCAAATTTACATTCATTTAACCGAGTGTGCACTCCTCGCCTTCTGACCCATTTCAAAAATTCCATATATACGTACTAAAATCAGGAACAGTCTTTTGTCTAGTCTCCTTCTCGTTTACTTGATTTAAATTCAAGAGACGAATTGCAGCCATCACATATCATGTCTATTTAAGTTATGGACTTAACGTATCATGAAGTTAGTGTAGTTTTTATACTGTTAAGTTTTAAGGTTTTAAATTGATACAATTGTTTTATGAATGATACCACCAACATAAATGTATCTGGAAGTTGTATCTCTATTCACAATGATAAGTGTATGTAAAAATATTTACACAAATATAAATATTAACAAGAATCTAGCACAATACGCAAAGAGGTTATAAAAGTTCAACATGATATTCGAGCATTGAAATACATGACACTTGAGCATTGTAAAACAATTAGAATAAAAAGCGTCACCATTTTAAAAAGTCCAACGATGTAAAAGTTCTTCAACATGATATTTGAGCATTGAAATACATGACACCTGAGTATCCAAAAACAATTAGCACAGAGAGTGTCACCATTTTAAAAAGTTTCTACCAAAAAATTTGGAATTAATATGAGTTGTTGAACAAGGCGAAAGTGTCACACCATTTTAAAACGTTTCTACCAAAAATTTTGGAATTAATATTAGTTGTCGAACAAAGTTGTGAAGATGATGAAGATTTTCTTCATCTCTTTACAACTAGTCCAACAATGTGATATTAACATCCTAATTTATAACTTGTCGTATACAACAAATATATAAGTATCAAAAGGTTCTCTCGTTGACCAATGTGGGATTATGAATCATTACAACTATTTGCAAAAACGAACTTGGAATTTAAAATTAATTACTCACATATAGGCGATTGCCAAATATTATTTTCATTTTACTATAAAGTCAAGAGCCTTAATTGTTTTGAGAGTCTTAGTATGTCTCCTTGAAAAAGATGTTCCATTTCGGTTGATATTTAACAGATATAAAAAAATCTACGACTGCACAGACAGATGCTCGAGTCACTTTTGTGTGGTGGAGGTGGTGTTTTATTAGAACACATGGACGATAACAATCATAACTCTAGTTTGTATACTCATTAGAGTTTTGCACAAGATAAGCTTTCTGCTTTCATTATGAAAGCCGAGATTCTAGATATAAGATCATCTATTTACATTTTTTACAACTAACAAAGCTTTTGTACTCAAATTAAATCATGTAGTTTTGTCATGTTTTGGTAGGATATCGTATTGTACAAAGAAAGTATTTTAAAGCACAAAAGAACTCTATCACCTACAAATCGTTTCAAGCAATTTATGAAATTAACATGGACTAGTTTCAGGGTGAGTTATATTATTGCGCTGTGGCTACTAGGTTGTCTAATGATATATTACATGATCTTTTATTAAGTTTAAGCATTCGAAAATTAGTGACCAGTTAAATGAGTATTTTCGATCGTCTGCCTTTTGTCAATTTTTAGAGGTGGCTTGTTTTAGATTCCATAAACGAATGTGGCCGACATGCATTATGTCTATTCAAGTTATGGATTTAATGTTCCATGCAGTTTAGTGTAGTTTTTACAGCGTAAAGGTTTAAGGATTTGAGATTGATTCAAGTAGGTTATGAATTTTGATCGACTCACAACCACTTGCAATAACACAATTTTTTTTCAGAGATAATATAATCTCAATAAATGTCATCCTATTATAATTAGTATCTTAGTGAGCAACTTAACTTTTTGTTTCTTGATTTATGTGTTATCTGTTATTTGCCATAGTTCGAATTAGTTTAACTTCTGAATATTTTCAGGAGATATCATATTTTACGTTACTTTTCTTAAATAGATAATGGCTATGACACGTATCAGTAAGCAGTAGTAGTAGCAGTAGCAGTAAGCAATAGCATTATTTGTGAAAAAAACGTGTTTGGTAACATAGCTGTAGCTGTAATTATAAAATGTATAATTACGAAAAAAGGCATATATAAATTTGTTATATACTTATAAATGTTATTTTCGAGGGTAAATTGGTAATATTAAAAATAAAATGCTAGCAGTATATTGGAATGCTTCTTTAGGAAGTATTAAGATTAGAAGCAGTTGAGGTGTTGCTAAATGCTAGCAACAGCGTTGCCAAATAAGCATTAAGACTGAAACGCTTGTCGCTTAACGCTCTTAAACGCTTCCAAAAAGGTGTTGCCAAACATGACCAATCATACTTTCATAAGAAAAATTATGGACTCGTAACCTTCCTAAAACATCCTTTGGACTCAATTGTTAAGACCACGCTAAGTTAAAATAAAACTTGAAAAATTAGGAATTGGTATATATTTATGATCAAGCAAGGTTATTATTGTTCAACTTATGTTTTGAACAACAACTATGGTGTACTCGAAAGCATATAACGCTTCTCAACACATACATTCAACATACAATTTGGTATATAACCTAAGAACCTTTTATGCATGGTTTTTTTTATCAAAAAGAATAAGGAATGTACTTAAATGTTGAAAAATGCACTTTAAGTATACTAATTCATACCAATAATGTGTTTATTATACATCATTTATCTATTAATGGATTTGTAGATCCTTCTATGTTTGGGTTCACTCTAAATTTTTAGTTCTTCTATGTTTGGTTGTGGTCGTGGGAAAATTACGTAGATGCAACACGCCTTTTGTTTCTTGAATTACATGCCTTGAAGTATAGTATCCTTGGTACCGTAAAGTATTTTTCGTCTAAACTTGATTCAAGTAACTCACCCTATTCTTTTACAGCTTTAAAGTTGAATGTATGTTATGGTTTACGAAAATCGCTTGTTTGTCAAGATGTATCGAATCGACTAAAATGTGAGGTCTCAAGTTCAATTCCGCTAGGTGCAAACTAGGGGTGTCATTCGGGTCGGGTTGGTCGGGTTCGGTCATTCGGTCGGTCAAGTCGGTCAAGACTAAATAACTTCAACCCGACCTATTTGAACTCGGGTTGGTCGGGCCTGGGTCAAGTCGGGTCGGTCAAGCCGGGTTCCCGGTCCGCCATTTAATTCTAAGTATGCAAATGCATGCAACCATGCATGGTGTGATGGTAACAACTAACAAGCTAATAATGTCCTTTATTGCCCGTAATGCAAATATGCAATCTCAAAAGTAATGCACATGTCTAGGGTGTCATAAATCCCGACCGACCGGACCGACGACCGAACCCGAATAAGGTTACTCGGTCGGGTTACTGGTCCAAAATCTAACTCGGTCAATCGGGTCAACCGACTAACCCGATTACTAACTAGGGTCGGCATCGGGTTCAAAATACTTGCCTATTCGGTTCGGGTCAACCCGACTAACCCGGTTTTTTTTTTTTTTTTTCATGATGTCTATGTACTCAATTTATATTTATTATAGACCAACTTATCATTAGTCCATTTGGTAGTTCTTGACCCATTTAGAAGATTATGGAAGCTTATTTTGTGATTGAAAGCTTATTTTGTGAAAAATATGAATGACTTGTTAGTTGGGAAAAGGGTCAAGAACTTCCAAGTCATTCATATTTTCACAAAATAAGCTTAATCCACAAAATAAGCTTCCATAGTAATCTTCTAAATGGGTCAAGAACTACCAAATGGACTAATGATAAGTTGGGCCTATAATAAATATAAATTGAGTACATAGACATCACATGAAAAAAAAAAAAAAAAAACACCGGGTTCGGGTTGACCCGAACCCGAATAGGCAAGTATTTTGAACCCGACACCGACCTAGTTCGTAATCGTTAGTCGGGTTGACCCGATTGACCCGAAAGTTAGATTTTGACTCGAGTAACCCGACCCGAGTAACCTTATTCGGTTCGGGTCCGGGTCGGGATTTATGACACCCCTAGTGCAAACAACCTTAAGTGGTCACGCCAACCTCCTGAAAAGGGAGGGCTTTACCTGATTTGAGTCAGTGTGGTGGTGGGTTCAAATCACGTGGATTAGTCGGCCAAAATGTCAGAAATCATGATTAAAAAAAAAAAAAAAAGAGTTCCTATAAGTTTTTAAAATTAACAACTTAAAAAAAATAATACTCCCTCCATCCTAAATTATAAGTCAATTTTTCTCTTTTTGGTTGTCCCAAAATACATGTCCATTTTCTTATTTCAACCAATCAAAAAACACTTTAGTGGAGAAAGAAGATACTTGATTGGTGAATAGATTATGTGCAAATTGAAAATAGACTTGTAATTTGCGAGGGATGGAGTAAAAAATAAAATATAATTAAAAAAAAAAATTGACATGAACACTATGGTTTACACCAAATAAGTTTTTAAAATTTAATTTATGTAGACGTAGACTCTAAACCATAATGTTTACATCAACACTTTGCAAATGCTATGCAATATGGTATATAAGGTAGGAAAGTTCTCTCATTAAACTATGTGGGACAAAGGTTGAGACAGTTTCATAAAAAATAGTAAGTACTATTTCATTAATCGAATGGGTTGATTCTTTTATGAGCTTTATCATCTACAACTGAACATCGTTTCAAACGCCAAGCCGAATAAAACTTAGGTTGGTAAAGATTATACACAAACACATATTCCACTTTGTCAGTTTGCCAGCTTAGTGGGTTATAAATCCATTTGAGATTGTCTCTTTACAGTTTTTTTCATCTAACAAAGCTTTGTTTGTCTCTTTTCAGTATTAAAACCCACGTTTTCATCCCAATGTATTGTGGCACGCAAGTTTAATAATGACATATGCATCTTTGCTATTGTAATGTACCATATTTATGTTCATTTTATTAGTTGGTTATTATCTTTTGAAGTGATGTATCATATTGGGTTTTAATACCAATGCTTGTGGATTAGAGAATTCTTTTAGTACTCTATCACTTGCAACACGACGACATCGTTTCAAACAAAATTGACTCAACTATAGTACTCTACATCGATGAGATTCAGTTTCAACTATACTACTCTTTCGTCGAGTACTCTATCACCTACAACACCGCGACATATTTTTAAGCAACTTATGAATCACCTATTTAAGTTATGGATGAAACGTGTCATGAAGTTTAGTGTAGTCTATATATAGTGTAAAGAATAAAGGTTTATAAATTGATTCAAGTGTGTTATGCATTTTGTGAGAATACTTAGCTGAATTACAAGATTTTAAGATTTCCAGAGAATGATACATGTATCTGGAAGTTGCTTCTCTATTCACTATCGTAAGTGTATGTAAACAAGTATAATCCCCCCTCAAGTTGTTGAGAGTAGAAATTTTCATCTACGTGCTTGGATTAAGAAAAATGTTACATGAGAAATATTTTAAATAAACACTTTACCTCCACCTTTACCAAAATAAACCATCTAAACTCGTTTTACCAAAATCTACACTTTGGGCGAACAAACATGAGCTATATCCACAACAAACACTTCTCACACTCAATTACAAAAATAAACATTTTAATACAAGTTTACCAAAATCGACACTTTGGTAGCAAACCATTTGCTCTCCAATTCATTTCACCCACATATCCTCGCTAAAGACGAAGAACATGGAGAGCAAATGTTTTGCTTCCTTTCAATTGCTCTCCTCCGCTATGAGACAAAAACATTGAGAGCAAATGCTTTGCTCTCCCTTCCAATTGCTCTCTGTCTCGCTACAAGACAAAGAACATGGAGAGTAAATGCTTGCTCGCCCCATGTTTGCTCGCCAAAAAAAAATCATGAAAGAGAAAATTTTTTAAATAAACATTTTGCCTCCACCTTTACCAAAATGAACCAAAGGTCTTATTCGTTGTGTTAAATGTTTATTTGTAATTTTATTGGAGATTAAACAAATGTCTTATTTGTAATTATCATATAGAATGTGTAAAAAGATTGAAAAACCAAAAAGTGCAACATATTTTGGATTCAAGATGATTGCCATTTAGGCTAGGCTGCTATTGTATTCGAACACAGCACCTCCTTGTTAGATTGATTACCATATGAACCACATTCCCATCATGCTGTGGTTCCAATTGGTTGTATTAAACTTTTGTTATTATTTGCTAATCTGTCCTTAATCGGCACCGTTCACTATGACAATGTATAATATGTTAGACGATTGGATTATTGGCCCAACTCGATTGTAGCTTGATGTCCATTAGGTTTAGGGTTTAGTTTATATTAGCTTATTCGCAAAACTATATTCTATTATAAATAGATATACTATCTTATATAATTGGAGAGCATTCAACGAATATTAATATTTAGGGCAAATGTTTTTAAAAAGTATCATACTTACCATCATTTGCTTTTGTGAGTAGCGAATAATTTTGTTTTTGCTTTTGTGGATACTTTTCTTTCAAATTCATTCTTTTTGGGATAATATGTGACATTTTTTCCCTTCGAGAAAAAAAAATTTATTAGCTAAGAGGGGCAAAAATGTCCAAAAATTTTGAAAACACCCAAAAAAGGATGAATTTGAAAAAAACGTACCCACAAAAGTAAAAAAATTTGTTCGATACCCACAAAAGCAAATGGTGACAAGTATGATACATTTTAAAAACATTTGCCCTAATATCTATAATCTTACATAATAGACAAATGACACTACAAAAAAATGTGTATTTTTGTACGACAATCTCGTCCCAAAAATGCAAATAATGTCGACCCAAAGAAAAAAAGGCACGACATGTCGTGCCTTTTTGGTAGACCCTATTGTGTTGACCCAAAAATATTTGGCACGACATTCGCTTTAGACTTTGGGACGACATATGTTGTGGGGCCCAAATAAAATTCAACCTGAAAATCAGCTTTGGCACGACATCTTTTTGCAAAAAGGCACGACAATGTCGTACCTTTTTTTTTAAATCTTTTTAAATTAACCGAAAAAATGTTAATTAAATTGCAAAAAGGCACGACATTGTCGTACAAATTGTATACACACGTGGAAAACAGTGGCCACTTTGTGCGAATGGCACGACATGGTTTGATATTAGGGACGACAATGTCGTCCCTAATTTTCTGGGTGGGCAAAAAATTGCAAGAAATCCAGATTTTCCGATTTTTTCGGAAAAATCTACCAAAACAAATGCAACTCAGAATCAATCACAATCCACAATACCAAATCGACAATATGATACAATACCAAATTACTAAACGGATCGAATAACATTCCACAATTTTACGATACTATTTAACAAATACGATACAAAGTAAACTACTTTAAACTAACAAGTCTCAAACTAACATGTCTCAAACTAACAAGGCGCAAATTTCCTAAATAACATGTCTCAAACTAACAAGTCACTAGCTTATAAAGCTAACATGTCAAAAGTTATAAAGTTAACATAAATCCACGATAACATTGACAAATACAATACTATTCCATAATATTAATAAGTCTAAAATTCACAAACTAACTTCCCGCCTACTCCTCAAAGAACTCGCCGCCCGACTCGTCACCCGACTCGTTGCCCGCCTCATTATTATCCCCACTATCATCATCATTATTATTCAAATCATTATTGTCAACATGATCATTTTGGCCCAAATTAGGATTATTTTGTGAGTTGTACCGGTTAAGGTCTGGTGGCGGCATAGCATAGTTCGAACTAGTACTCGGGCACGTGATAGAGTTTGGAAAGGTGGGGCGATAACAACCGGCATATGCATTATTGGGGTTGAAAGTGGAAGCTTGGAAACCATAAGGGCCGGGAGGGGGAAAAGGGGTAGGAATGGGTACCAAGGAAAGGGAGGTGAAAATGGATTACCTTGTGAGTTGTAGTGGGACAAAAATTCACGAGGTAAGATCCGTATGTCCCAATGCGGCTTGGGCATGGCAGCAGCTTCCCAGCTGGGCAGACTTTGCCTAGCCACGGCAGCCGCCTCACTGACGAGCCTGTTCTTGAGCAACCTTGGTTTCAAGCGTGTCTTCATTTTGATTGTTATTGTTGACCCTCTATACATACAATATAAAATAAATTGATAACGAGGTAAATATAAACAATATAAAACCTTTAAAATCACAAAATTATAACGAGTCTTACATGAATGTTGCATCCTTGAACGAACGATCGTCGACCTTGGTAAGTTATAATCTTGTTTTTGATCGATTTTCGCATTTTGGTCGATCTTGCCATCCGTTTCGGTCTAACCACCACCAACCAACATCTCCCATTCCTCTTGGGTTCTGTTCCCCAGATTTCTTGGGTGGCGGATGTGCCTTGCCGCTGGTGTCTCGTGGATATCAAGTATCTAGACTTGAGCCTGTGTTTGTATTTTCGGTATAGCGTCCTCTTGTAACCATAGCCCAAGTCCTACCCTTTCCCCACCGTATAAACATTCCGTCCCAACCGTGAATCATTTCTCATTATTCAACCAAGCGCCAGTTGAAATAGTTACGCCAAAAAGTATACGCATTTAAACAAACACACAATTTAAATATAACAAGCATATCTAAACGGTTGATAACAATAAGAATAGAAATAAAATAAACAATAAATATAACTCGTAGTGTCGGCATTATATGCGCCTTATAAGAATCAGGAATTTCTTCCCAATCGCAATCAAGGGGAAGTGGCCTCACTTGTTCCCCAATAAGACTACTTAACTGCATTGCATAAGTGCCTACCGGTGTGAAGGTGCCTTGATCATCAGATTAAAGCCTATAGGCAAAGGTCAGTCTGTTATTCTCCTAAAAGCCTTCCTTAAGGCCCGATTTGCCGTCTCACCGGTGATCATTGAACCTATAAATATAAGTTATTGTTGTGAAAATACATGTAAAAAATTTAGTTTTATCAATAAAATTATATAATAATAAAAATAAAATAATAAAATAAAAATCACAATTAGTTACTTGCGCAATAGCCCTAAGAAAGTAAATGAGGGCCGTCTTGGTGGATCACCGAGATCCCCGCCGTGTGATCTAGGCAGACACACGCCATCCGTATGTGCATTAAAGACATATTCAGAGGAGTGAAAGGAACATCTTGTCAATTTCTCTCAAATAGTAAAACAGTTATACGCATCCATATCCTAAATGAGACAAAACATTCAAAAGCATCCCAAATGGGGACTTTCCAAATTAATTGGGTTTTCTATAGGATGATTAACTTGGACGGGAATTTCCAAAATTAATCACTAAAATCCTAAAACAAGAATACAAGTATCATTTTCATTATCGACAATTAATAACATATATATCATATATCATTTTCATTTTAACACGGTCACTTTAAGTTTATAAGTAACAATTAATAACATATCACACAAGTATCATTTTCATTTTCATTATCGACAAAGTAATAAAGTATATACATTATCGACAAAGTAATAAAGTATATATATATATATATATATATATATATATATATATATATATATATATATATATATATATATATATATATATACCTATTTCGCTGGTGAATACACGGTGAAGAAAGAGAAAGAGAAAAGAGGTGGTCTCACCGTCTGGGTTGTCCACGGTCCCTACCGTCCCAAACACTACACATAAAACCATAGTTAAACAAACTATTGTCGTCCCAAAACACATTGTCGTACCAAATTAACTAATAAAACTTAAGGCACGACATTGTCGTACTAAAACACATTAACAAAATTAAAAAAAAAAAAAAAAAAAAAAAAAAAAGTCATTAACCCCAACACAAAAGGTGGTGGTGGTGGAGTCTGCATTCTGGGGTTGTTGGTAGTGGTTCACGGTGGTGGTGAGTCATTGCGGTGGACCATCTAACCAACACAAACACAACATAAAACCATTGTAAACAAACCATAATTAAAGAAATTAAATTAACAAACCAAATTTTATAAAAAAAAATACCTTTAAATGTTACAAAATAACAAAAATTATACAAATTGTGCACGGCAGTGCGTGTGTAATTGATGGTTATGAGTGATAGTAGTGTTTTGAAGAAAATTGCGTTTTTGTGATTTTCCCATTTTTTCTTTTTACGAGGGTTAGTAGCAATTTTGTGTTGGGTTTTTTTCTCTAAGTGGTGAAGAAGAGAAGACCGAGATATGCAATTATTGAAGTTTTTTTGGGACGACCTTTTGTCTCTTTTTTGGTGGGTTATTTAACTTTTCGTGAAATTTTGGGTAAAAAGGGTACGACATTGTCGTCCCTTTTTGTCTTTTTTCCTTTATTTTAGAGTAAATTACATAAATGGTCACCGTGGTTTGTCTAATTTTTCACATTTAGTCATCGAACTTTTTTTGACAAGGTCACTCATTAAGGTTTCAAATCGTTCTGATCTAGTCATTAAGGTTTCAATTTCGTTACATAAATGGTCAATGTGGTTTGAAACTTCGGTGACCATTTATGTAACTAAATGGACCGAATCAGAACGGTTTGAAACTTCAATGACCACGTATGTCAAAAAAAAGTTCGATGACTAAATGTGAAAAATAGACAAACCATAGTGACCATTTATGTAATTTACTTTTATTTTATGTATAATATAGTGTGTTTAAATTATTTAATTAATACTAAATAAATTAAATTTGTTATAAACTTTTAAATAATTTAAAAATTAATTAATTAGTTATATAAAGTTTAAATTAGTTATAAAATTGATTGAAAATGATTTAAAATTAATTATAAATTTTTATATAAATTAAAATGGATGAAATGTTAAACAAACGAGTCAAGATAATGTTTGGATTCTTAAAATTTCGCTACTTCGAGGTTGTTTGGATTCATAAGATCAAAGCTAAATATCTCTAAGGTAAGTCCACCAAGACTCATCCCAAAGCAAAACCAGCTCAATGCTTAGATACCGCCATGAAGAAAAGAAATGCGGTGAGCTTCAAAAGCCCAAAGGAATGATATACAAGCAAAGCGAAATACGAAACGAATCAAATACGGAATATAGTGAACGAAAGATAGTAAATCATAATCATTTCAAAGTATAAATCGAATTATCGAATAAGTTTTATAGTTAACTACCTCGAGCCCGAAACAAATGTCGATTATAATCATATTCATATTCACACAAGGCAACATTTGTAGGGAGACCTACCAGAGTTATGAAGGACGTGCATGCACGCAAAGATCAATCATCGATAACATATAACATATAACAGATAATGATCTCGATGCATCCATACGCCCACGCATGATATTGGTCATATAATATAACTTGAGCTCATAACAGATAACAGATAAGGGATGGGCGTAACATCACTCATCGCCTAGAGTCATGTCGGTGCATCATCGACACGGACATGGAACCCCCATGACTAGTTAATATTTGGCTCGGTGTCAAACTATCTTAGGTCAAATCGAATGTCAAACCGACACGATCATGCTTTATCGGAAGATTAAACCATATTTTCAAAATCAAAGTTTTCATATCATATAGTTCAAAATCGATGTTTCATAATTCGTAAATCGAGTTCAAATAAGCAACAAATCAAACAAACAGAATGGGGTTCATAGCAAAAGCTTAGAAAATCCTAATATAAAAGCTAACGAAAAGAAAACGTTATAAGGAACCTTTCATCGAAAAGGTCGAATATATGTACCTTATTCCAAAGCAAATGATCGAAAAGCGTAATACGGAAAGCAAAGGATTACTCCTTCTTCATGTAACCTATACACATTAGCGGTCGTACATGTTATTTATGATTCCATAATTGTCGAAATGATCTTTTAATGTTTGGTGTTTATACTTAGTGTATTCCAAAGGTCTTAATACTTTAGAGATTTATGATTAAATGAGACTTAAGTGTTTTATAAAAAATATCGTAGATTAGGGTTCATTATGTCATTTATTAAAGTTTAGGGTTAAATGTGAAAAATAGTTTAAACGTCATAACTCACACATGAAATAACGAATTAACACACACTTAGTTTCAAAAGCTAATCGACTCTCATTTATGTTCTAGGGTTTTCTCATTCTTTTAATATCACATCAATGTTCATTTACTTTACATGTTACGTCTTTTAATGACTCATTACTTAACCTAACATGTAATGAAAACAACCTTTCTTTTTATGCTTCACCATGCACGTACTCACACATGCAAACACTTATTCATTAACCCTCGTTTATTTTACTCAACACTTCCATGTCTTAACCATACGTTACTTATATACATGTTATACGTCAACTATTATTCCCATGCACGTTTATGATTTCGTGTGACACACAAGTTACTTATTACTCGGATTAATTACACATCTACGCACACATGCACAATAGCTTTGAATAGATATGACCACGTACTACGTTTACATATCGACAAGCTCACTTGACTTATAATAACGCACGCATGGTTCACAAACCATTTAGGGTTCGGTTCACATGGTTCGGTTCACACTTCAAACTAAGGTTTAGGTTTACATGACCTTTACTTATTAAACACACGTTCAAAACTCTTATATGGTTCGGTTTATATGTATAGGGTTCGGCTAATAGGTTTTACGCAAACCCTAGCTCTCTACGTACTTTACATATTCAAGTTTACAGGTTTATACCTTGGCCGAATTAATTACAAGTGGTTCGGTTATGTATATATGTGGTTCAGTTCTTATGCTCAACATATATCTATGATCCGATTCAATAACACGTATTACATACATGTTCTCTTAACAAGGTTCAATTCATTATGGTTTGTTCTTGCTTCATACGGTTCGGCCACAAAAAGAAAAACACAACTCGACCAAAACAACATGATACAATAAATGTTAACGTAAGGTGTAACGAAAGAAGACGAGAAAACATGTTATACCTTAGCTCGTTGAACAAAACTTGCGACACCAAGGGTGTTTGTTACTAGGCCGAATGGAACAAAAAGAAAAGAGAGAGGCAACAAAACTAGGGTTCCAAATTATGTTAATGTGTTTGTATATATAGCTAGTACAAATTTTCGGTTAGGGCTTTAAGGGGGGGTATGGGCTTCGGCCTCTTGGGTCCAACCGAAACAAAACAAACGCCCACCTTGGGCTCTCTTGGCTCTCGGCTGGCAGAAGAAACGAGCCCAAGTGGTTTCCCAAATAACGAAAACAAGGTCCAACTAATCGGCCCAACACTTTAGCGAGACGTTTAAATCTTCGTCTTACAAAATCGATCACGTACACGTATTAGTTAAGTTTTAATTACTCGTAAGTTTAGTTTTAATTTCGTTAAATGATTATAAACGTATTTTACGCATTTTAAAATTTTCGATTCCAAGGGTATTTTAGTCTTTATCTATGTTTTAGATTTTCAGGTTTTACACCAGCTCTTGTTGAAGTTTCTTGTCTTTCTTTCCCCAAAGCAAGTAAAGTCGCATTCTAAAAATTATCTCGAAGTGATACTCGAGTAATATAAGGAATTATTATCCCCATAATCAACATTTATTTGATTATTTCACACGAAACAATACATAAAAGCAAAAGATCAAGTTTCTTTTCTCATATTGCTTTAGCATTTGCAATGACACTTTTAAGTTTCTTTTCTCTCAGAATGGCCACCCGTTGGGTTACCGCAGATTGTTTCTACTACAAAAATCGAAACAATGTTTTTGATCTTGTGCATTAGCCGGATCACAGCTATCCATGTCAATTTCATGACAACAAACACCCGCCTCAACCGATGTCCATCTTGGTGCTGCATGCAACAAAAATATTTGCATATTAATATAAGTAATATGGGTTGATTAAATTGTGGGCATGCAGTTATACTACATTGAAGTCAGGAACTTGATTATGCCAAAAGAACTGATTAACTAACCAATACAAAGAACAACGACAAGCAAGACGAGAAGGTAAGAAGTTCTCTGTTGAGCCATTTGTACGTAATTCGCTTTCAAATTCTGAATGACTATTGCTCAAGGCCATGTCCGGTATATATATTGGTTCCTTAACACTTAACTAAGGAAATACAATCCATGCAAAAACTTAGAACATATCATAATTAAATTGCAATATAATGCATAAAAGAAAAGATCTCTATATGTTCTAAAAGTATAATATATTCATTAATAAGGTTGTCAATTAACTATTTGCCAAATTAAACAAAGAATTCTATTTTTTTTTTTTTTATTTTGTTTTCTCATTTGAAATGGCAAAGATCGCCTAGCTAACAAACGTACATAAACGAAGGACCGAATCAATATATATTCTAGTAAACAAGATTTTTTATACAACTTATTAAAGCAACCGAAGCAGTTAATAATATGATGTGTCTTGAGTTTGGAAGGTATTTCGTTGGTCATTTCCTAACCCACTACCACATATGGGCGGCGATTTCTGACCTGACATGAAACCCGACTTAAAACTGACACGAAAATTAATAGGTTCGGATTGAGTCTAAATAGATTTCGGGTCAGGTTGGGTCGATCAATCTAACTCGTTTATTAAACAGGTCAGGTTCGGGTTGGGAATAAATTAATCGGGTCGACCTGCCAACCCGTTTAAATTTTAAATTAAATTTTTTTAATATTTTATTATACGGTTTAAATGGGTTAAACGGGTCAACCCCCAAACCAGTTTAACATGTTTAACTCGTGTAATGTGTTAAATTTTTTTTTTATATAAAATTAGCTAAATGAGTTAACATGAACCCCATTTAACCTATTCAACCCGTGTAACTTATTAACCTGCCAACCCAAGTATATATACGGGTTAAATGGGTCAGGTTCGGGTTATGTGTAAACAGGTTAAGGTTAACATAGCTGACATGATGATTTAAATGGGCCAAGTTTTGATTGAGGTTTTCGACCCGCCAACCCGAATTGCCAACCCTACACCCCGCATACAAAACTTCTTCAAGAATCCATCTATTCAACCAATTCAAAAAAAAAAAAAAAAAAAAAATCTAATCGGTTACAATTGTACATTGATAACATACGGTTTCATATTTATGGCTTTGATTCCAACAATGAATCAAAAACCCTAATTTATCGCTTGTACAACAATTGGTGTCGATATTGTAAGTTTGGAAATGATACGTAAATGCCTATTGAAGTTTATTTTCGGTTTATATCATAAAATTGTAAGTTTTCTTTTTTGTGATTTGGTTACTACTATTTTATTAAAATTCTATGATTTTATATACAAAAGTTGTGATTACGTTTGAAGTAGTTACCTATCAGTATCGATACTATTTGATTTGAGTAACTATCAATTACGAAATCATCTTACTTTGCTATTATGTATCAATAATGAATTTAATTGTCTGCTCAATAGATTATTAATTTGATATTCTTATTGTAACCAAACCACTTTAAAACTGCCTATTAACATTTCAGTAATTTCAGCAATGAAGTATATGAGCAAAGTATAATGAGCGAAATTTTATTGCGAAGATGATCTTACAGCTAACAAATACTCTGTATAGTATACCATTTGTAACTAGGAATTCCATTGTTTTCTCCCTCAAAAGATCCAAAATGCATAACATTACTGTATAGTTATTGTTTTAAACTTTTAGTCACTCTAATGTAACTTTTAAATCTATTGTTTCACCCCTAAAACTAGTAATAGATAATTAATTTTAACTTACAAAAGCATTTCACAACTAAAAATTTAGAATTCATGTTAATTAAGAGTATTCTTTTTTTTTAAAGGGTTCAGAATTCATATCAATTTCAGATAGTTAATGCACAACTCAGAAATTTTTATTTGATTTCATTTACTGTGGTTGATACAAAGACAATCAAAAATATGATATTAATCCGAACACAAGTGAAACACATACGCTATGGTATAATAGCCAGCAACATTTATTTTCTTTTTTCTATGTGGGATTGGAGGATTGAAATGGCTTTTATCAACAGTTCCTTAGATTTACTCTTTACTTTTGCTAATTTTTTTGGACTTTTGAGTATCCGATCTATTAATTAATATCATGGATGCTCACCATAGACCGTGTACAATTCAAAGCTACTCTAATAAGTGATATTACACTCGAATACTATTATTAAGGGAGTGTTGCAATTGGATGCAATTAGATTCAGATATTCTACAAGATATACTCCATCATTTGCAAGTTCACAATACATTTTCATCATTTCCGCATGAAAAAGGTAATCTTTGTAAACGTAATCTTTGTACAAATGGGTGAGACTAAACTTGCCGCAAACTAACGAATCTTTGTAAACCAAGTCTCTTGAAGTCAAAATATACTAGCTATGACGGAAATAGTTTACTAAAACGATAAAGGAGTCATCGAACAACACTTTAGGTTACTTGTTCTCTTACAACTTTTATTTTGCATAAGTTAATATAAGTAACTCACAAGGTATACTTTCGTTGTTCGTTATTTGACTTATTTTTGTTTTATAGTTGCGAAAATGTTTATGTGTGCAACCATATATTGTAAAACCTTAGAGTAATCGATAAAAGGAAGGTAAACAAGAATTTATTTAATCCATTGCTTATTTACTTGAGGTGATCTATTTTGAATTTATTATAATATGTTTTTGACATTGTCGTATGAGCTTTTTTATTTAATTATTTACCCAAATGTAGAAGAGATTATTTTCTCATCGTTATTGTTTTGGAATTGATCATTAATTCATATGTACCCCATATACAAATAGATTAGCAATCTTTAAAAATAAAATATTTGGAGTTAACATATTAAAAAAAAGGTTTTGAAGTTATATGAATTTACTGTGATTCTAGCGTTACTAAATCTTAGAAGAACAATTTGTGATTTGTAAACATTATAACAATTCACAAACATGTAAGCCATACACACTTAGTTATATTAGCTATCAAAATTTTTTTGCTTAAACCGATGTGGGACTAAATGTTGAAATTGTTTTTATCCAAAAAATTAGAAGGTAGCTAAAGTATCAGCCCGTGCACTCTTATTAGTTCAAGAAACCCGAGTACCTCAAAATTTAGGTATATAAGTTTTAATACCTAAATGAGACAATTTTTAATGAATTATCATTGTTTATGGTACAACTATTTGGTCAAGTTCGCATTTCAAGGTGATGATATCGATTACCTTGTTTGGTATATTATTATCTATATGTGTTTGTGTTTGTTTAGGACTTCATGAAACAAACCCCGTTAGTAAATGCCTCAATTGACCAATGACCAAATCGAGAAGCCGAGTCATAAAATTTCAATCCTCCAAGCTTAGTTTTAGCCTTTTAGCTCATTTTCGCCCAAGAATGTAACTCTAACAAGGTGAAGCAAAACAAAGCCAAGCTTGCAAAAGTGCTTTGATGTTTATGAAAACAAGCTAGCTTTAGCTCGAGCCACTACTAATATCTGGACACTTGTGACAAGTTCACTACAGCCTTCTCATTTGCCTAACACACGGTATTTGTTTGAGAAAACTGATCGGACCAAGGTGTTTACATCAGGAAAAATGTGGGTGGTCGGCTAATGTATACAACTTAGCACCATTTCATTCCCTTAACCTATGTGGGACAAATGGTCAAAATGATTTATACTAACAAAAATATATGTTATGGTTCCGTGTATTCATGATAACTCATAAACTTTTAGTATTCTAATGTCTTCCATCTATAAATTACTACAAGCGGAATTGGGGTAAACATAATAGTGTAAAATAGTATGCTAAATGGTTTATACATGTTCAGCATGTAAAAATTTCATTTTTTTGCAAAATATCGATCAACTTTGAAATATGATGGGATTTCTTTGTTTCGACTATTCTTGATATACATAGTGGGCCATAAACTGATTTGAGTAACGAGGTTTAATTTTCATCTAATTTGACTTATTTCTTGTTAAATAGTTGCAAAAATTGATAGTGTATATCATGAGTTTGACGTTGAATGAAAACATATCATAAAACCTTTTGACTAATTGATTAAAAAAAAGGTAAGAGTGTATCCATTGCTTATTTAATTGAGTTGATCTATTTTGAATTTCTTATAACGTGTTGTTGACATTGCCGTGTAAGCTTTTTATCAACTATCTATACTATATATAAAGAGTGTATGGTCAAACATTCAAAAGTGAGATTTTGAAAGTTAAAGATGAGAAAAATGCATAATGTAATTAATATTTTTAGTAAGACATCCCATTACTTAAAAGTACAATAATTTATTTATATTGTACAACCAATTAAAAGCATATATATCAAATTAAAAACAACCAATTAAAACACCTCTTATTATAAAGTATAATAAAATTTTCACGTACAATTTAAAAAAGCTACAAAGTAATCCAAAATATAAATAATTAAACACAATAATTAATGTTATTTTTAAAACACCATAAAATAAAAAGTACATGTTATTATACTCATTATACAAATTGATAAAATACACAAAGCTTCATACAAACTAACAAGTTGATGGTATATATAGTTTTGAAAACCGGACCGGACCAAAGGGTTTAACCAGGAACCGGTGTGGCTACCGGTTCGGCTAACCAATAAAAGCTATCTGAAAACAAACCAGATATGGCCCGTTGAAACCGATACAAACTGGTGGAATTAGATCTCATCGATATCTATTTATCCGGTTAATCGTCACCGGGTATCCGTCGCCGAAACGTGCTGGTACCATGCTATACTATATATAAAAGAAAAACCAAAAAGTAAAAAGTTAAAAGTTGAAACTAAAAAAAAAGAAATGTTGAAAACATATATTTCAAAAGGAAACTATTAATACACATAGAAAACCGGGTTGACCCGGGATGCTTCAAACCCGGCAGGTTGACAGGTTTAATTTGACCCGTTTTTTATCCAACCCATCGGGTTGACTCGGAGTAAATCGACCCGTTTTTTGAACGGAACAGTTCAACAGGTTGAACCACCCGGGTCGAACCAGAGTTCAAAACATTATGTTTAATCCCCAAATATTTAAAGTTTTATAATTTTTCGTTTATAAGGCATAACCTTTTTTTATCAGTAAATGATATGTCGTTACAAAATTTCGTTGCTATGCACGAGTACTCGTCTAATTTACTCACACATGGGAGAGATCATTTTCCCATTGTTTTTGTTACGGAATCGATCATTAATTCATGTTAGTTTCAAATTTAGTTAATGTACTAAACATGTGGCCCATAAAGAAATAGATTATTAATCTTTGAAGATAAAATACGTGAAGTTCACATAAATTAAAAAAAAGTTTTGAAGTTATATGAATTTACAAATTGTGATTATAGAGTGATGTTTCATTAAGATGTTTTGGGTCTGAATCTGACTACCACATCTTACTGGTAAGATGTGGCTAGAAAGTCTAAATCTGAACGAAATAATGTTGTTTGTTTTTCTATAATTGTCCGAATGATTTTAAGTGCTCGTTTTTGCAATTTGTTTATTAAACCAACGCAATGCGATAATAAGTAACTTATGTAAATATGAAACAAGACTTTTTATCATAAATATAATTGTTAATAAACTATCAAATATATTATATAAAATTTACAAAACGAGTAAGAGGCAGTAAGACAAGTCTCTCCCACCTCTTTCTGAGTAAGATGTTTTATGTCTAACTGTCTCTTACTCAAAAGAAAAAAACAAACAAGCAAAACGTATGCCCTCCTCTTACTGGTAAGAGTAAGAGGGCTAGTAGGACTTTTTTAAAAAAAACAAATACACCCTAAATCTTGTGTTTAGACCCTCTATAATAATATTTTGTAAACTTTATACTAGTTCAAACACGTATAAGCCATATACACTTTGGTATATTAGCTACCAACATTTTCTTTCTTGAACCAATGTGGGACTAAATGTTGATATGGCTCTTATTTCTTGTTAAAGAGTAGTAGCGGAAAATGATGGTGTGTATGTAACATGTACTGTATGTATCATGAATTTGATGTTGGATGAAAATATATCGTAAAACCTTTTGACTAATTGATAAAAATGGTAAACAAGAGTGTATTCAATCCATTGCTTATTTACTTGAGGTGATATAGTTTTCTTAATAAGGTACCTAAATGTTGACTCGTTGATATTAGTTTCCGAAGGCCATAATTTCACCCATTAATTTCATTGTTTATATAATTGGTGAAGTTTTAGCGTTTGGAGACATGAAATTAGCCTAGACACAAATGATTCGTATACACTGGTATATTAGCTAGCAAAATTTAGTTTCTTGCTCCTATGTAGGATTGAAGGGTTGAAATGATTTTTAACTACAAACATCTAGATTTACTCTTTGACACATTCGTTTTTACTATCCTAACCAACACCACCTATGTGCCCTCGTTATAAATTTTGTATGCCTTTCGGAGCTACTTGAATAATTGATACCAAGTTCGAAAACTGTCATTAAGTGACCTCCACGGAGTAACCAAATTATTCACAAGTCCAAACATAATTCCATCACCGCAAACAATACAGAAATGATTTATTTAAGAAGAGGGAGAGCAGAAAAGAGAAACATAGGTGCAGCCAACCTTGCCCGAAAACTAAACGAAGCATCAACAATTTAATCTCTTGTATGATTGATAAAAATTGTATGGGCATTAACCTGTTAAAACTAAACATAGTACATTGATATAGGAGATTATTTTTCATATTTTATATTCACTAAAATTTAATTAACAAGGGCTCAAATTTGTATTTGGTTTTGTTGGTACAAACTTTGGTCAGGAACTTGTTTAGTTTAAAAAAATGTTTTAGATATATTTTTATTGAAAAAGACACCAAGGTACATAAAAGTACTTCTAATTGAGACGAAACATAAGGCTCCCTACAGATGATCGGTTGTGGGCTAGGTCGACCGACCGGTCGACCACTGCGGGGGTTGGGTCGTCGTCGGTTGGGTGATAGAATTTGGACGAACTAGTTCGAGTCCATAACCGAGTTGTGTTCTCACTTTTGTACCGTTTGGTGATTAAAAAAAATTAATTTTTTTTTACCACTTTTACTATACGAAAGTATAGGCAACACAAGATGAACAATATAACCTTTATTCATATCTAAGCAGCAATAGTCAGCTTAGATTAAGTTTACAATAGTATCCAAATCTTACAAGATTAGATTAATGTCAATGAGACAATAATCATGTAAATGTAAAGACAAGACAAGATCAATGAAATGATCAGAAGGAAGAGTAGAGAGGGATACAAAAGACTGCACACTCAAGTGTGTGTAACCCTAGATTAAGGGACTTATTAAATAGGAGATTAAGTTACACTAAGACCCTCTAACGGCTATAAATGACTCATCGTGAGAAATGAGAAAGCTTGTGAACGATCTTCTTGGAACTTTAAACCTTTTATTCTTTGTCCATGATTAACCCATGTAGAATCTCTCGCAATGAACAAAACTTGAAAGCCATTAGAATTGATAGAATGATATGTTTCCCATATTGATACTCCAAAATTTAACATTCCCCTTAACTCGATGGGCAAACATATCAAACAATATCAATTTTCACACAAAATTTATCTTTGATAGACAGGAGGTTTTAGTGAGTATGTCGTGAGCTTGGTTTGAAGAGCCAATCTTTTTGCACTAATAACACCTCTAGCAATTTTTTCCCGATGAAGTGAGCATCAATTTCAAAGTGTTTTGATCTTTCATGGAAAGCAGGGTTGACAACAAAGTTGTAAAGCGATTTGTTATCACGAGAAAAGATTAACAGGAGATTAATATCAACTTTAGATCCCTTAAGATTTTTGAATCCAAATGAGTTCACAGAGCAGATGAGACATAGATCTATACTCGCTTACGTGGAAGATTTTGAAAGAGTGTTTTGTTTTTACTTTTCCATGAGATCGGACAATCATTAAAGAAAACACAATACCGTGATGATTTTACGGTTTTCTTGCATTTGGCCCAATCAAGATCACTATATCCTTCAAGATGATTTTCGAGTTCTTTGAAATTGTACCTTAGACCTTTTCCGGAGCTCCTTTTAGATATCTCGGGACATTGAGGCACATTCGGATGAGATTTCGGGAGAATGCATATATTGTGCCGAGACAATGAACGAGTATGAGATGTCGTGTCTTGTATGGGTGATATAGATGAGTTTCCCAAGTAACCCGATAACCGATGATGTTGTCAAGTAAGGGATCATCGAGAGGGAATGTATGGAAGGACGAGTTGGGTTCCATAGGGTGGACACGGTTTGCACCCAAGAAGGCCAAATTCTTTGAGGAGTTCAAGACAATATTTTCTTTGGGAGAGACAAATGTCATTCCAGTTTTAGAACCTCAATGCCAAGAAAGTATTTTAGATTTCCCAAGTCTTTAATATGAAATTTTTATTTTAGAAACTCTTTGAATAGGTTTATCTCATCAATGCAGTTTCCAGTAAGAACAATATCATCCACATAAACAAGCAGAGCAATAAACTTGTTATTCTCTGTTTTGGTGAACAAAGAGTGATCATTAACATATTGAACAAAGTTATTTTCTTTTAAAACACTGACAAATTTTTCATTCCATTTCCTAGGAGCTTGTTTTAGGCCATATAGAGACTTGACAAGTTTACAAACTTTATTTTTATTGTTCTCATTACAGAACCCCTTGGGGATGGTCATATAGATATCCTCATCAAGATCTCCATACAAGAAAGCATTGTTAACATCAAGTTGAAAAAGAGGCCATTTGTTTTTTACACCTAAGGCAATAAGACATCTAACAGTAGACATTTTCACAACAGGAGAAAAAGTTTCATCATAGTCTATTCCTTCCCTTTGGTTATAACCTTTAATAACTAATCTAGCCTTATATCTATCAACTTCACCATTGGCTTTATATTTGATTTTAAAGATCCATTTGTAGCCAATAGGAGTTCTATTAGGAGGTAGATCAGTTATATCCCAAGCATGGTTTTCATTTAAGGCCTCAATTTGAGTTCATAGCATCAACCCAATTACTATCAAGGATAGCTTCTTCATAATGGTGGGTTCAATACTTTTATTAAGACTAGATGCAAAGCGATAATTATCTTTGTTAAGATTAGAGTAATTAACAACCTTTTCAACACCATATTTGACTTTTCCTTCTACAATAAAGTCGTTAAGATTCTTGGGCAACTTAGAGACTACGGTTGACCTTCTAGCGATGATGGTGGCAAGCCTCTTTCTTGTTCAAGTGAATCGGTGTTGTATCGGTAGAATCGAGAAGATGCATTAGCGGGATGTGATTCATGTGATATGGTGCCCTCGGGTGTGTATTATCATCTATAGATGTTGCAACGGTTCGTCAATCCTAGTAGGATGACTTACCACGTGCCATCATCATAGGATGTCACTCTTCCTTCATCATTGGGACTTATTTGTGAGTCAAAGAAATTTTTGTGATTTAAATCTTTTGGTACAAAAGTTTCAACAAAAGGTTTTGACAAAGTATTTTTCATTTTGAAGGAAAAGCAGTTTCATAAAATTTGACATCTACGGAGTAAAATATATTTTTGTTTCTAGGCTCAAGAGTTTATAGCCTTTCTTCTCATTTGAGTAACCAATAAGGACACTTTTTGGACCTACTACCAAATTTATCGAGATGTTGAGAATGGTGGCATAGCATAGCGACCAAAGACTCTAAGGAGAGAGTGAAGGGTCATGCCCATACACAAGGAAGAAGGGGACTTGCAGATGAATCAAGAGGTAACTGTTTATGACATAGGCGTGATTAGAACACATTCGGACCAAAGATTTAGAGGTAATTCCCACGAAACATAAGGGATCTAGCTACATTAAGGAGATGCCTATGTTTCCTTTCGCAATACCATTTTGTTGTGGTGTATAAACACAAGAGGTTTGATGTAAAATTCCTTTTCATGGAAAAATGTTGAAGTTTATTATTGACAAATTATGTCCCATTATCACTTCTAAAAATCTTGACATTGTGTTCAAATTGATTTGATAGCATATGAGTAAAGTTAACAATGGAAACATAAACATCATCCTTCCCTTAAGCATATAAACCCACATTGCTACGGAATAGTCATCAACAATCATTAAAAATATTTGTAACCATCTCTGCTAGTGACTTTATATGGTCCCCATACATCAAGATGGACAAGTTGACCAATTTTAGTTGATTTATGTTCACTTAGAGGAATGGTTCCCTGGTTTGTTTAGCTTTATTACAAGTATCACGAGATGATCGTTTGGATGTACTATCAAATTTAAGAGTGGGTTTAAGTATGTGTAGGACTTGGTCGAGGGATGACCAAGTCTTTGATGCCAAAGATTTTAGAAACATGACAAACAGATATGCGGTTATTAGAAATAATCTTACATGTAGAATCAATATCAAACATATATATATTTTTTTTTTGAACTTAATATCAAACATATATAACCCATTGTATTGTTTATCAATCCCCACAATCCTTTTTTGATGTAAATCCTGTATATAGCAATTAGATTCATTAAACGCAACAAACATCTTATTGTCTCTAGCAATTTTATGAGCAGACAGAGACTAACATTGTACTCGGGAACAACAAGTACATCAAAAGAGTTAGGTCATTATTGACCTTTAAATCACCAATTTTAGTAATTAAGGCTCGAGTATCGTTGGGATGTCCAACAGTTAAGCCAAGATTTGAAATGTTAACAACATTGATTAAAAGTTTTCGAACACGATCATGTCTTGATTTGCACCGAGTCAACAATCCAACCAAGACCGATGTTTCGGATAAAGATTTTGTGTTGTTGTTAAAAATTTGTTAAAGTTTACATTAAACTTGACACCGCCATTAAAGAAGGTTCTGAAAAATTTTACCGCCAAGTTGGCATTAGCGGATGACACATTGTTGTCATTGAGAAAACTCATAAGTCCGGAGAGTTGTTCATTAGACAAGGAAATGGAGAGTTGCTAGCACTATTATCGGTGACATGATTAGTTTCAGTGAAACATTGTTCTCTTGAAAGTTTACCATTAAAATTCCTTTTAACATATCCGGCGGGATAACCAACAAGATCATAACATCTATCAACAGTGTGACCGGGTTTTTGCAATTAGTACATTTGAGATTCATGTTTGGTCCTCTCGCTATTTGAAATGTTACCATTATTAAAACCGGAACCTTTGTTGTTAAAACCTTTTTATCAAAAAATTTCCACCATCGAGACGTTTTTGCGGCAAAGGCTGTAGCATTGGGTTTAGCGAGCTATTCCCGGATGAAACATTTCGTGAGATTCTTCTCCAGACAACGAGAGCAGTTTTGACATTAGGTAAAGGATCTCGGTTAAAATATTGCTTCGATGGGGACATAGGAGTCATCAAGACCCATAAGAAATTGCATTAACTTGATTAGGCGATTATGTTTTTCAAAATGTTTTGTAGCCTCACAAGTGCGGGGAGGCAAGGCGATCATACAATCAAATTGTTTCCATAAAGAGTTAAGTTGTTATAATAATCGTGAAGAGAGGACCCACTTTGACTAAGAGTTTATATTTTATGCAAATTAAAGATAGTGAACCATCAACCTTATCATAGGTATCTTTAAGATCATTCCACATTTCATAAGCGGTTTTAGCATATATAGCACCGACAAATAGTTCAGTTTGAGAGTTAAGAATCCAAGTAACCACAACAGAGTTACAAGTATCCCATTGATTAGCAAGACTAGGGTTCGAATCATCTCTTATGCAAGTACCATCAATAAACCCTAACTTATTGTGGTTACTTAAAGCAAAAGTCATGGCCATATTCCATATTTTATAATTTTCAGTTCCAGTGAGTTTAATAGAAATAATGGGAGTACCATTGGTATTGTTAGGGTGTAAATACAAAGCATCACCAAAGGATAAGCTTTTCTCAGTGGAAGAGCCACCAATATTATCATCACCAATAGCCATAATTCAAGCAATAAGACAGACAAAATATAATAGGACGGACAAAGATCATAGACAGAGATAATAATAAGACCAAATAGGCAGATAAATAAGACTTTGAATTTAAGAAACAACAAGCACCAAGCACATGGACTAGGGTAAACCAGGCGGTATTCATACCACTCGAGGTGGCGGATCAAGATGTTAGTCTACCCGTTTGCACCACAAAAACTTAAGTCTTGTATGTTTGAAAAAGAGATAAGACTTAGACTTACAGAGAAATATGCGTGGAAGAACATATCACAATTACCTAGATTCACTTAGTCTAGGGCTAATTGTAAGTGGAAGATAACCGGTGATTACGCCAAGAGTAATAACCCAAACCACCAATTTGTTGTCGAAGAGAATCAATGAGCACAAGCTCGATACCATGTACGAAAGTATAGGCAACACAAGATGAACAATAGAACCTTTATTCGGATCTAAGCGAATAGTCGACAGATTAAGCTTACAATAGTATCCAAATGTTACAAGATTAGATTAATGTCAATGAGACAATAATCATGTAAATGTAAAGACAAGACAAGATAAATGAAATGATCGGAAGGAAGAGTAGAGAGTGATACAAAAGATCGCACACTCAAGTGTGTGTAACCCTAGATTAAGGGACTTATTAAATAGGAGATTAAGTTACACTAAGACCCTCTAACGGCTATAAATGACTCATCGTGAGAAATGAAAAGCTTCACAGAAACGATCTTCTTGGAACTTTAAACCTTTTATTCTTTGTCCATGATTAACCCTGTAGAATCTCTGCAATGAACAAAACTTGAAAGCCATTAGGAATTGATAGAATGATATGTTTCCCACAGATTGATACTCCAAAATTTAACATTTACAACATTATAAATACCAACCTCAAGCACATTTCTAAACACACAATTCAAATAACTTCTCACAAACACCTTCAAACACATTTTGTTAATTATCTCTATAACTTTTGATTACAACTAACATGTAACATTTGATATCGGATCGAATCGACTATTAGACCTTTCGACTAGTTCGAAGGTGGGTTTCAAACCTACAGCTACAGGGCTAATTAGTGGGCTCACTACTGGGCCAATTGATATACATAGTAGGCCATAAAGTTGATTCAAGTAACGAGATTTTAGTTTCATTTAATTTGACTCATTTCTTGTTATATAGTTGCGTAAAATGTATCAGTGTATGTATCATGAGTTTGACGTTGGACGAAAATATATCATAAAACCTTTTGACTAAGTGATAAAAAAAAGGTAAACAAGAGTGTATTTAATCCACCGCTTATTTACTTGAGGTGATCTATTTCGAATTCCTTATAATGTGTTTTGACATTGTCATGTGAGCTTTTTATCAATTATTTACCAACATGTAGGAGAGATCCTTTTCTCATCGTTTTTTTTAAGGAATTGATCATTAATTCATCTTAGTTAATGTGCTAATTCGCTTAAAGAAATTGATTATCAATCTATGAAAATAAAAATATTTAGAGTTCATATAAATTAAGAAAAAAAAAGTTTCGTGCTTATATGAATTTACAAACTTGATTATAGGAGTACTAAATATTTTATTTAGTTCATCCATAACCAATTTGTAAACATGATACTTATTCAGAGACATATGAGTCATATACACTATGGTATATTAGCTAATATTTTCCTCTTTGAACCAATGTGAGACTAAATGTTTTTTTTTTGAACAACAAATTTATAAAAAAAACTAGCAAGCAGCTAGAAGAGATTACAAACTAATAGTACTATGATTTTTCATCCATGTGTCCCAAGAAATATTAAAGTTACTACGGCTAGAACACCATGTATAAGACAAACGAACAATATCATCAAACAGGATCTCCAAGTGCAGCTTTCTAGTATCAATAAGAAACTGATTCCGAAACTTCCATATAACCCACCACATGACATAGCAAACGCCCTAAAAAATATCCTTCAAACGCTTAGGAAAGCAGATGTTATTGAGCCAAGAAAGCCAGTCTCCATACGAACGGATGTCTAAATACTCGAGCTCCAACCAATGTGAGACTAAATGTTAGAGATGGCTTTTTAACTAAAAAGAGCTCAAGGTATTTAAAATTTACTAATTCAATGAATAGCATATACATGCTCGTCATAAAACATTTATTCTTCAAAGCTACTCAAATAACTAAAATTTGTTTGTGTGCAGATGAAGTGTCTTAAATATCAGAGCTTTAGAACATGACGTCATCCTTTTTGGTTTAAAAAAATTTGTTGATGATATCGTCTCTATCGACATTTTTTTTACATTAAATCACAGTGAACTCAATTTTAGATTAGAAAATCATCACTGAAATTCAAATATCCAACTTTTTTACAAAGTATCAAACCTATAACATAATGCAAAACATTAAAATTGAATATCAAAACAAAAGATAAAAAGAAAATCAAGGGTACCTCTAGCAAAAATAGGTTTATAGGCAGGACTCCTATTTCGAAATAGAGGTATAAGAGAGGTATGAAAACGGAATTAGCTAAATATAAAGAAGCAGCCAAAACATTAAAATTGCATCACATTCTTCGAATTACTCTATTTTAGTTTGTGAGTTTTAGTCGGTAAAAAAAAAAAAAAAAAAAAACTTTATTTCAAGCTAGAAATCATAATACTAACCTTTACATATTCAATCCATAAACTTTATAGTATATAAATAGATTGTTTTATATCTGAATACTGCTAAATTATTGATACATGTTTGTGTTCATGTTTAGCGTGTAAAAACTCCGTAGTTGCAAAATATCAGCTTTGAAATATGATGGTATTGATGTTAAAAAACTGACAATATCACTTTGTTGTAACATTTTTTAGAATAAATTTTGATGAATACAAAATACGAAAAGGAGTCTTCTATCAATATTTCTATGTTTAACAGTAACAAATTAAGCCGTAGAGAATATTATCTTTTCTAGACCAAAAGCTTTTCTAATATATGTTTTGAATACTAACAAGATATTTTTATAAAGTATTAAATACAAAGACGGACATACTTGAGGCGAGAGTTTGTACATGCATACCCTATACATACTCTTCCAAAAGCATCCGTAGTGTAATTTTAAAATATATTTCTAATGGGTTCACAAATGTTTGCATCCGACGCTGATTAAACCTGTACCTTGATTCAAAACGTCAAGAATACCTCAATCGTTGTAAATATAATGTTGTAAGTCGTTAAGGGAAAAAAAAGTCAAGATCTCATTTATATTTTCTAGCTCCTCACGAAAATGTACCTTTTTTATTTAGCACATATTCATTCGAAGCTAGAAAGCATAATACTAATCTTAACATATTCAATCCATAAACGCTATATTATATTAGATAGAAAAAACTTGCTTTCTTATCCTATGTGGGATTCAATGTTGAAATCATTTTTTTTTAAAGATTGATGCTAAGGTACCTAAATCGATCTACTGCTAATTCATGTTGTTTTACTAATTAATTTACGCCATGTATGGTGGTCATTGTGGACTGTTTAAATGTTGAGCTATACATTTTTAATATTCAATGAGTTTTTGTCAACTTTGGACACACAAAAATATGTATGTATTATATATATTATTAGTATTTCGTGGGTTGGCATTCTCCTTAAAGAGAGCTATATGTGTTCAAAATGAAGTTATGAATGAGATATCGACTCTCAAGTGAGTCACTTGAAACAGAAAAACTGAAAATTAGAAATGAGTTATTGTCTCACATTGGGGGTGGAATAGTTAGGTCAGAATGTGTTCCAAGTTTGTGAACTTATGCGGAGACGAATTACCCTATATTATATTAGCTACCGACATTGCCTATTGCTGACAAGTGCGGGATTAAAGACCGTATTTCTCATCCGAATGTATCAAGGCCAAATTGTAATAATGATACTTGCATTTTTTGTATTGTATACAATACTTACTTTCATTAATAACTGTTTTTATATATTGAATCATTGAGACAAACGACATCGAGTTGGATACCCATGCTTTTGGATTTGAGATCTCTTTAATTCAGTATTGTATCACAAGTCACAACACAACCACATTGTTGCAACTATATGAAATGGACTAATTCAAGCCTTCGAGGAAACTCAATTTCAATCATTGTGTTTAGTGCTTTCGATGACGGGCTTAATAATACCGCGTATGTGCTGGGTGATACTGTGATTCATAAAAATTCCATATGTAGCCTGTTATGACAAATATTCATGGGCTTGATATTTAAGATAATTATGACATTACTTACGGTATCATCTAAAGCTTTAATTTCCAGGTAACTAACCATTTTGTCACTATGGAGTAAGTATGTATAGCTACTTAGGGCGCGTTTAGTAGAGAGAATTTCAAAGATTAGAAATGAGGCAGAGAATAGAAATTCAGAGAAATGAAATTAATTGGTAGCGTCAGAGAATTGAAATAAAATTATTCATGAAAAAAAATTTCTTGAACAAATATCAAAATAAAAAATATTATACAATGATAATGTAAAAAAAAAATAATAAAAATAAATTTAAGCATCTAATGTTGCACGTCCTAATTTGTTTACATATTTTTTTTAAACAAAATTATAGTTGGAACCGATTACAAGAAAATAAAAACATTTTTTCATAATAATAATAATAATAATAATAATGATAATAATAATAATAATCCATTTCTTCAATTTCTCCACTAAAATAATGGAAATGAAGCTAGCCAAATTACACTACGCCAAACAATGGAAATAAGTCCAATTTTCATTTCTCTAATTTCTTTTCTCTCTACCAAACACACCCTTAAGTGAGATAGATTGAAATAACCATTTTGTCACTATGATGTAACTATGTAGCTACTTAAATGAGAAAAATTGAATTACTTGATTTAAGATAATTACGACATTAGCAAACCTTGCCTTAATCTTTGTACATGTAAAGTTTTGAGTTTTGGTTCAAAACCATTTACAGTTAAAAGTGAATGCTATGGTATATTACATAGCAAAATTTCATTCCTTTATCCTATATGGGATTGGATGCTGAAATCAAAAATGATACTAAGGTACACAAAAGTACTTGGAATTCATGCTGCTTTACTAATCTATGTAGACCTTATTTATGGTTCTTATATTTCATTTACAACTACATAATGAAACCTTAATGAACTTAACTCACAAGTGGCTTTGGCCAAACATAATAGTTTTCGTTTATATCTCGATGTTTCTAAATGATTGATACATGTTTAGCATGTAAAAACTCCATTTTTGCATAATATCGATTTTGAAATATGATTGTTTTAACATTATAGATGATGTTGTTGTTGGAAAATTGGTTTTGCAAAATGAGTTTTGCAAATTTTGGACACTATTTAATATATGATATATGTTATATATATTTATGTTTCTTAGTAGCTTTGTTCTCTTGACGAGAGCTTATAACGAGCTAAAGTATGTCCAAAATGGAGTTGAAATGAATGAGATATCGTGTCTCAAAGTGAGGCACTGAAACATAAAACTTGGAAAATGGGAGAATCCTACATCGCCCAAAACAAGAAGTGGAGGCTTGTTTATAAGGAAATTATAGTTTGGCTATCAAATTCCTTTAGGTTGGTTATGCTCCCACCCCACGCTGCTGGCAGGGGTGTGAAAATGGGATTTCCGGGTCAAAATGGGTTCAAGCTTCGAACTCATGCGACACGAATGCAATCAAAGCCTCGCATGCGTGTGTATCTTTTTGCTACAGATTCGTGTTTAGAATTTTCTGTAAATCTATTTAAGGAATAGATTTAAAACTTGTTAACAGAGTTTACAGAAAATATTTTGTGTAAATAAAAGATATGCATATTACGGTTTTAATTTAACAGATTTGCATATCGTGTTATTTTTTTAGCGATATAATGTCTTGGTGACCAAGGCATTGTTACGCTATAAAATAAACCATTCCTCATTCAGTTTTGATATAGGAAAAACGTAACTCCACTTCAGCAGTTCCAGCAATTCGTTCGATCAGAAGCACATAAGTTTTCAGTGAATTTTCAGGCAAGTTGTCGTCCGGTGTAACAAGATTGAACGTTGTACCGGAAACAGACGCGAACTGTTTTAAGGGAATCGTGTTAAACACGAGCCTCGTTCGACCGTTCTTCGCTTTCGCTTATATTTATCTTTATAGAGTCGCTCTCCGCTTCTACCCAATTGCATCATTGTTTATCTTTTCATTAATTAATTTATTATTATAATCTGTTTTCATTAATTAAAGTGTACACCGTTTCCCACAGTTGTCTCTATATACCTTTTGACTACATCATTATAACTAAAATTTAACATCTGATATGGAATCGACTATTCGACTAGTTTGAGGGTGGGTTTCAAAGTTCAAACCTTTTGACTAATTGATAAAAAAATGATTTGAATAACGAGGTTTTAATTTCATTCAATTTGACTTATTTCTTGTTATATAGCTAGCGGAAAATGTTGGTGTAAACCCTTTTGACTAATTGATAAAAAAAAAATGGTAATCAAGAGTGTAGTTAATCCACTCCTTATTTACTTAAGGTGATCTATTTCGAATTTCTTATAATGTGTTTTTGACATTGTCGTTTGAGCTTTTTATCTTATTTTCATCTTAGTTTCAAAATTAGTTACTCTACTAATTATGTACCCTATAAAGAAATAGATTATCAATCTTTGTAAATAAAATATCTGGGTTCACATAAATCAAAAAAAGTTATGAAGTTATATGAATTTACAAATTGTGTTTATAGCATGGTTAAATCTTATATTTAGCCATGAATAAACTCAATTCGTAAACATTATACTAGTTCACACACATATAAGTTGTATACACTTTGGTATATTAGCTACCAACATTTTCTTTCTTGAATCAATGTGGGACTAAATGTTGATTACGATTTTTATCGAAAAAGAATTAAAGGTAGCTAGATTAAGTAACCCCTGAAGTTTTACTAATTCAACGAGTATCATATACATGCATGGCCATCATAGACAATTACCTTGTCTCTATACATTTTCCTACATCCAACTAAAGCGTGTTCACATAAACTGGGTAGTTATGACAGGTTTAGATTTTAGATGACTCTATGATTTTTACATTAACAATGAAAAAAAAATCAAATTTGCGGATTTATTATCTACGTAGGTTTTATAAAAATCAGTTAAGATCATATACAACTTAACAAGCATAAGGCAATACGGAATCACTCAAGGATGGATTTCGATTGTTGAGCTTCGTGGGCTAATAGTAACCTGCTATGAAACATGTATGTTTGAATCTTATATAATCATTGGAGGCGGTTTCATTTGATAGAGTATTAATAGTTGAAATAAAGAAATTTTCCATCACATTGTGAAAAGATTTTAAGAAATTCCGTTACTATTTGAAGTGATATTGTTGATTTGTGTTTGATACATCAATGAAGAACATAAGTATTCTATTAAAAATGAGTACGGACTACTAGGATTATAAGGTAAATCCAAAGATCCTTTAGATGGCGTTAGTCGTGGACCGTCGTGATCAATATTTCACCTTTTTAACCTAGGAAAATACTGTAATTCTGGATTTACTATCATTACAAGGGCTCAAGTTTTATTTTGAGCTCCTCTAGTGATAATGTATCCCGAACGTAATACTATTCTAGAAACATATACTCCATGTGCACTTTTGTAATAAACAAATCATCTTTCACTTCTCTAACCTACGTGGGATGTAATGCTAAAATGGTGTTTATCATAAAAATCTAAAAGGTATATAAATGTTGTTGACTCATGCCTTTTTAGTATTCTATATCATTTATTAGCTTATAGACCTTCTGAAATTCACGGGTTTTTAAAGAAATGATTCATTAAAAAATTGAGTGTGTGAATAAAGTAATAAAGAATAACGAAAGTAAACAGATTCCATTATTTTTAGAAAGGAATAATAAGTAATAAATCAATGATATGATAAACAATTTGGTATGTAACTATAAAATAATAAACATGTATGTATCGTCTTCTCCAACTTCGATAGTCTTAAAGTGCAAAGGTATTCAGTCAACTTCCAACACTTGAGTAACCAATGTTCATCCCTGTGAACACCTAAAAAAAATGTCAAACTAAAAAGAATTTGTTGATAAGAGTATTTTTGAAGTTAAAAAAATGATTAAAAAAACATGTCATTTTGGTAGTTGTACATACATATTTAACATTGATCATAAATATTTAATTTGTAGTTGTACATACCTATTTAACATTGATCGTAAATATTTAAGTACTTCTTCGTAGACAATGTGTAATATACATCGACATATTACGATATGCATTAGTGATTCACCACAAGTTATCTACTATCTTTTTAGGTCATTTGAGACTTTTATTTCTTATCTAACCTTGAATAGAAGTGATTATCAAAGTGCAGATTTTTTGTCGATCCATAGCTAACCCACCTCAAGCTACTGGGACACACAAGACCTTTTCTTGACACGTTCAAAGGCTTGTTAAGAAATCACATTACCCATAATAGGTCGAGATGGTAGAGCCTTGGCTAGTCCATGACCATTAGTATCGTGCAAATCCATCTCTACTTCCTGTATATAATTCACAAACATAGTACATGTTTTTTTTCTTAGCAAATAAGCAATCAAGTATGTTCTAATGATGCATATATATGTGATAGATGTATATAACAGACTACAAAATTGGTCTAAAAGCAAAATCATAAAACCCATAGGCGACATGATTCCAATAGAAAGTAATACTTCCACAAACATCAAAAACAAATATCCAAGAGCTATGTGGACGTGGTGATAAAGTCAAAGAAGTGTGTACCTTAACAATATACCTGAGCTAAGAGCAAAGGGTATGGTGTTTTATAACACGCCAAATGCAAATTTTTTGAACCAATGGCATCCCAAACCCATACCATGCAAGTGAGCCAAATTCATGCCAAAGGGAAATGAGCCATTAGATTGGCTCACGCCAAAGAGTAAAATTGTGTACCTTTTGCTTTTTTTTTTTTTTTTCTTTTTTTATTGTATTGTGAGTGAGTGGATATTTTTAGTGGCGTATTTTGTGTGACCTAATAACATGTTAGTGATGTGTTATGAGGGAGGGTGTTTGAGTGATTGGTATGTTATTGGAAGGTGTATGATGTGGCGCTGAGGTAGCATACCAATAACGTGTTATTGGTATCTCCCTCACCTTGTGCTCTAAGAAAGTACATGTTAACGAATCAAGAGAGTAAAATTGTGTACCTTAAACAGGCCGGGTTAAGTATTCATGCATATACATAACAATATTTAGATTTTTTTTTAATATGCATTGAAGAAGCCATTAATTATATATGGTTTTTTAACAACAACTTACCTCAGAAACCATGTCCCTAAAGAGGAGCAAACATATTGCGTATGTATTAGGGTTGTGGAGATCATTAGATTAATCAGTAATTTCATTGATGTATGCATGTAGACACGTCAATGTGTTGCTGAACTAAAAGAAATGGACTGAACTATCAAGCTAAGGGGATGTTTGGATTTGCTTCTAGAATGACAATTTGATTACAACTTCAAGTTACGCTTTCAAATTTATAGGACCGGGATACCAGTTTACAAAGAAATCGAACCATAATTAAAATAAAAAAGCATGGCTTATATTTGAAAATAAATCCCACTCTCCTTGATCGAGGGTTACTATTCGAGAGGTAAACCAACTCTTCCAGATGACGCGCAATCTAATGACACTTATCTAATCACTTTAATACATGATGTAACAAAACTTAGGATCTAAGGACTAAGGGTAAATTAGAATAAACTATATAGCTTCCTCTCGGAATAATTTAGTATTAACTTATTGATAAACATTACAAAATATGGGTCTTACAACTTTAAACAGCAAAAACACATCCAAACTCTATTGTCTACGACATGTTTTATTACAGTAGATCTAATTCAATTATTTAGCAGACCACCATTGTCATCAGACGGTTCACCTACATTTTCTACTATCCATGTATGGGTACCAGGACTATATCTTGAGGTGTTGTTGAGCTGGAATGACATGCTCTCCACTTGCTGATTGAGCATCATTATTATCAGATGGTTCACCTCCATGTTTGACAAACTTTGAAGGTGTACTAGGAATATTGCTCGAGGACGTTGTGGAGCCAAAGCTTAGACTGAAGTTGAGGGGCTGATCATGATCAGTGTAGACTGGTAGAAGGAAACTTTGCATTCTCATAAGGTAAGGCGAGTGAGGTGGTTGCACTCCCAGATCGTGAGATGTTGAAATCTTGAACGACTAGGATTAACCGGGTAGGTAGATAAGTCATTCAAGTCAACATCAGGAAAACAGAACATCGGCATCGAGGGCATTTCACATTTAGTTTAAGTCATTTATCGATACATGCATGTCATATGGAAGTAATGAGCACACGCAAGGCCACGTACCTGCAAATCAATAGAATTTTAATCGAAGGGTAGGTATTTTTAACTGTAATAAGCCATTTATAAAAAGGAAAACAAAAACAAAATAATACCTCTTGGCCAACACGAAATGATTCCAAAAAAATAGGACAACCCCTACAGTCTGTTGGAACAGCTTTTAGAATATAAACTGGAAGTCATTGAATCGCTGTATCCAGTGCTGCTCTCTGCTAGCCACATTAGAAAGCACTAAAAATAACTAAATGCAACTATTAACGAATTCTTCATATTATGCAACTATTAACGAATTCTTCATTTTAAATATTATGTTTTTATTTTTATAATGAAGTTTTTTTATTAGATAGAGGGTTACTTAGGCGACCCCAATCTGACCCATTTTGACCCATGTTTAGAACTTGTTTACATCCAAAAACCCATTGTTGCTTCAACTGACCCATTTTGACGCATAGTTACAATTGTCAACCGAACTTGTTTACATCCAAACACCCTTTTTTGCTTCAGTCGACCCATTTTGACGCATAGTTTCAATTGTCAACCTGAACTTGTTTCCATGCAACACACTCTTTTTGGCAGCCTTTACGAAGACACATGTAAAATAACAAAGACAAATATAAAAGCCACAAATGGGGTAAAGAAATTCATTATGGGTCATGCTGGCCAATTCTTTATATATATGTAAAACTGAATTGAAAAGCAGGAAAGAGATAATCAATTTAATCAAAATATTTTATAAGAAATTACGTTGTGAAGAGTCTCATACCAGACAAAAAGGGCTCTTAGAATTCAACGTTTCCTGTCCATGTTAAACGATATCACATAAAAACGGCGTTTAGTTTAAGCGTAAAAATATGCGACATGGATAACACTGCCAATGATGTGTTTTTGGCACCTGAACTACATGTTACATAAAGGGTTAATATACAAAAAAGTTACTAAACTTTCAAAAAAATTTGTCCTAAGTCACTAATGTTTATCTTACGTCATCTAGGTTACTATACTTGTGTAACCGGTTATCTTGGATACCAATAGTGAGACAACCTATTGTTACCGGTTAAGAAGGTGACGATGTATACACACCAAGTTGTGGCACATGTTATCTAAGGTACTAAACTTTCTGAAAAATTTGTCCTAAGTCACTAAAGTTTCATTCAGCTCATCTAAGGTACTAAACTTTGTGAAAATTTTGTCCTAAGTCACTACGTTTTATACGATTTTATACTCCTTTTATCGTTTTATTCATTTTCATTCATTTTATACGTTTTGTTTGTTTTTTCGTCTTTGTCCGTTTTATACGTTTTCGTCCGTTTTGTCCCATTTTTCGTCCGTTTTATAAGTTTTATGTTTTCATCTGTTTTATACGTTTTGTCCGTTTTATATGGTTTTATACAATTTTATACGTTTTATTCGTTTTCATCCGTTTATATCGTTTCGTCCATTTTTCTTACGTTTTCGTCCAATTTTCTTACGTTTTGCCTATTTTCTTATGTTTTCAAACATAAAAAGGGACGAAAATGAATGAAACATAGAAAACGAGCAAAAACATAAGAAAAATGGACGAAACGTAAAAACGAGCGAAAACATATAAAAGCGGATGAAAACGAATAAAACGTATGAAACGAATAAAACGTATAAAAAATGTTCAAAACCATATAAAAACGGACAAAAACGTATAAAAACGGATGAAAACATAAAAACGTATAAAAACGGACGTGAAAAATAGGACAAAAACGGACGAAAACGAATAAAAACTTATAAAATTTGTATAAAACGTATAAAAACATATAAGAACGGACAAAAACGTATAATAACGGACGAAAACGTAAAAAAATGGTTGAAAACGAATAAAAACATAAAAAGGGGATGAAAACGGACGTATAGTAACCTAGATGACAAAAATAAAACTTTAGTGACTTAGGACAAATTTTTCGCAAAGTTTAGTGACTTGTTTGTATAGGTTTAGTAACATATGTGCCACAACCGGTTGCCCTTCCATGTAGTGACTAGGGTGGCACATATAAAAAGGTTTAGTAACATATGTGAAAAACCCGTGAAGTATAGTAACCTAGATAACAGAAGATAAAAATTAGTGACTTAGGACAAATTTTTTTGAAAGTTTAGTAACTTTTTTGTATATTAACCCTTACATAAACACAGTAAATTAAAAAGGATCACATAGTGATCTTAGAGCATCAGGTGTCATAACGAAGGGTATCTTCGTCGTCGTGCCACCTCAGCGCCACATCAGCATCCCATTTTTCCACAACTAACCACAACAAACCCCCTCCTCACTCATAACAAACCTCAAACTCTTCATTTGGGGCCCACCATTACCACTTTATTTTTTTTATTCAATTTTCATATAAACTAAATTTATTTATTAAAATAAAAATACAAAACATTATATTTAAAAAGTTATAAATTAAAAAAAAAAAAAAAAAAAAAAAAAATTGTATACAAAAAGGTTGTGTGAATCACTATTTTCCGGACCTCTCTTTATTATCTACTTAAAAAAAAAGAAAAAAAAAATAGCCGAGTCAACTTCATTTAAAACGAGTCATCTATTTGCTTTCCATCTAAAAATACGAGTCATCTTCATTAAAAACCATCTCCTTGCTTTCCATTTACCATTTCCATCTTTAGGTTGAAGAACTTGAAGATGACAAATTTCGTTTGGTTTGTCAGAGTATTACTTCGTCGTGGTGACGATTTCCAGCTCCACGGCGAGGGACGGCGAAGCACCCCGGTGTGGCGGCGGCCCACGGCGAAGTGCCACATAGGACCACGGCGAGCCACAACGGCCCGACACCGGATGCTCTTATATGCCAGTGGAATATAATAAAAAAATTAATATTTGAGTGCCTCCTAACAAACATCAGCCTTGCTTCGTATCATTTTTATTATCATTGTGATAATTATGAAAGCTCGATCATAGGCTCATGTCGAACAAAAAGAGCACGCATTTCAAAATCATAATCTAAGCTCTTGCCATTAGATTCAGTATACAACTTTACCATAACATCCTGGTAGCCAGTGGCGGATCTAGAAATTTTTAGCAGGGTATGCACAAAGTTTTAATGAGTTAATAATAAATTAGGTTTTCGGGTTATATTTTCGGGTCGGGGTTTTTTTTGGATCAGAGTTATTAAAGTCGATTTGGTTTGTCCAATTTGGGTAATTCAAAACTTTATTAGTTCGTTGAATTCAAGTATTCAAGTCTGGGTATTAAATAATCGAATAAAATCAAAAGTAATGCTTATCTCGTATTTTGTAATAACTATATTGTAAAATTTTAAGTTTTACTCAAAATAATTAACTTAAAAATAAATGATCATTAACATTTGCAAGATAAAAAAACTACCTACATGATCAATTAACTCACAATTTAATGTCTTAGATATTTTATGTCTAATATATCAATGCGACACATTCAATCAAATAGTTCTTATATCCTAAATGAACATCTTAATTTTCAGCTTATATTTGAGTTAAAGTAAACAGCCCATTGATAAAACTAGCTGGAAAGCCAGGCGTTGCAAGCGGTCCCGCTATTATATTTTCAGTCCATTGCAAGGTTTTTCCGACAAATTGCTCTTATAAAAGCGAAAAAAAGAAAGTCCAAACAAATGTTATCAATTGAAAGTTCATGAAATTTTAAAGAAGTTAATGCGAGAATCAATTCTCATGTGTAGGTTTTAATGTGTGGTCTTTATGGAGGGAGGATCAATTTTCGGTTTTTATATACTCAGGTTCGGGTGTGTTGTTTAATTTTAGGCTTGGAATTAAGATCGGAGTTAGGTTCAACATATTTCTCCATTATAATATAGTATGATATGATATGAAGTATGATAAAACTAAAGACGTGTAAGGTGTAATGTAAAAAGTTTTATCAAAGTCTGTAATTTGAGTGGGTTGGGCCACTGGGCCACAACCATAATACAAATTTCATTTGACACTTAGCAGTTTGACCTATCTTAATAGTCTCTTTCTTTGCCTCCTTCTCAAGACTTACCTGCTCAATATTTACAGTAATACTTCACGTCTCTTTTCTTTCTTCTAAACAATGGTCACTTAGATTATGGTATGCTCTTAAAAATTTTCTGCATTTGAGAGGGTATGCACTTGCGAAATTTATGTGTATTTTGTAGTTACTTTGGAGAAAAACCAATTTTTTCACACTACTCAGAATTTACACAGGGTATGCACATGCATACCCTGTGTATAATGTAAATCCGCCCCTGCTGGTAGCCATTTTCAAGGAATGTGAAATTTCTATCCATTGTTTTATTTGTACATTTTATAAAAAAATTGTTGTGCAAATAAATAAACATAAAAATATGAACTTTCAAGATGCAATTATGCTAAACCACATCATCTACTGACAATAAATAATGAAGAATGGAATGAGCTTCGAAAACCATATGACTCGAGAAACCTGGTTAATTCAATGGATTTTGCTACATCCACATAAAAAATCCAACGAATGAGAGTTTTTTGTGGAGTTTTTATGTGGATGTAGCATAGCCCTAATTCAATATACTACATCCGTCCCAAAATATAAGTCCATTTTTTACTTTTCAAAGTCTCTCTCTTCATATTTTGACAGTAATTATTTTTTCGTGTTATATAATAATTGATGCAAAATATATAATTGGATTCGTGTTTCAAATGTATTTTCATTGGTATACTTTTCATCAAGTAACATATAGCACGAAAAAAATAATTACGGTCAAAGTTATAAAAAAAAGACTTTGAAAAATCAAATATAGACTTATATTTTGAGAGGAGAGAGTACTATTTATTTTTACCCAACTTTCTCAATTACATTACACTTGCAAAGTATCAAAAAAGGAACCAAAAAGAAAAGCAATAAAGAGCTCTAAATCATTAAAGAATGAGTTTGTATTAAAATAATATTTGAAAATGTGATTTAAAGTTTTTTGGAAACTTAAATGATCCACATAAAAAGGGTGTAGATTAGCGGGAACATCATGATCCCGGGTGCTTTCTCGGATTCTTGAGCTCTTATCCACAAAGTCTCTTCAGTGAGCCCATAGGTTTTACGGAGGTGGGTACCTATCTGATAGTAAAGTGCCAGGGATGGGATTCGAACCCGAGTCTATTGACTTAAGACCAAAGCCCCACCCACTCGACCAGTGCCCCAGTGGTTGGAAACTTAAATGATATAATAACACAAATTAAAAATGATGAACCTGTGAGGGTTTTGTCTGGCCAATTCCGTGACATTTATCCATTGCATGTAAATCTAGTTGAGGGTTCTGCAAAGCAAATGGATTAGAATTACTCATAGTCAGATGGGTCACAAAGCGGAGTACCTCAAAATTCACATATATCTATACTACTATATAAAGTGTTTAGGACATTCTAAATAAAGAAGTCTTAAAATTTTTAAGACAAAAAACATTTCTAATAAAAGTAACCCACTAAACTTGTAACCAAAAGTACAATTCATATAACACTTGGTACAAAACAAGAATGCATAAATCATCTAACTTGTAACATTTGTGTATATTAATGCTAGAATTAATGATATAATTAAAATACCCCATTACTCAAAGATACAATTAATATAGCACTTGGTACAAAAACTAATGCATAAATCATCTAATTTTTCTTTTTCATTAAAACACTCACTAAATGAAATTTACAAATCATTAATAATATAATTAAAATACCCCATCACTCAACAGTATAATTAATATATCAAATGGTACAAGACAATAATGCATAAATCATTTTATCATTTACATCTTTCAAACACCCACTAAATGAATTTCACAATTCATTAATGATATTATTAAAATACCATTTCACTCAAAAGTACACTTAATATATCACATGGTACAACAATAGCGCATAAATCATCTTATCTTTTATTTCTTTTTTAAATTACCCGCTAAATAAAATTTATAAATCATTAAGTGGATCATAGAAACCAATTTTTTATGTAGTCAGACTTTCTGACACCACCTTTTTCGACCACGCAGCGGACCACCATTTACCACCACAACTTAGCAATATAGACACCATTAGATGGTGCTAATGCCGCTATTTTAAAACACCATTTATTTTTAAATGATATATAATGTTACACGTCCTAAACGACTAGCAATATCGTCGTTGCATTGTGATGCATGTGTGCCATTTTTTTAAAGCAATGTTGTGCGGTAAAGTAGTTACATTAAGTTAACGCCATGTGTTAAGTTAGCATCATAAAAAACATATAATCGCATAGGCACCTTGCTATAAAAGCTTTTTAATATGTTATTAAACGCGTAAGTAAGAAAACAAACTAATTTCCAATTAATAACCTCTATGTTGGACATTCTTTTTTTTTTCTTGTTTAAAAGCAATGCATTGAAAAAACCTTGCAATCGCCAAAAAATATAGTCACACGGGTACCTGCCGCCGCAACGCGCGGGTACCCGACTAGTAAGTTTTAATGCCTAAATGAGATTTTTTTTTACTGAATTATCATTTTTTATGGTTAGGGACGGAGCAAGGGGGTTCCCGCGTGTGCCCGGGAACCCCATGAATTTTTTCGATGTAATGTTAATTTTTGAAAAAAAAAACACCGATTTTTTTTAAATGCGTCTTAAATGCACCTGCTCATTCGAAATGTGTTTTCAGTATTACGGTTCAAAAGATTTTGTGCATCCGGTCATATTTGGTTCTAGCTCCGTCCCTGTTTATGGTACAACCATTTGGTCAAGTTCGCATTTCAAGGTGATGATATCGGTTACCTTGTTTGGTACATTATCATCTATATGTGTTTGTGTGTGTTTTAGGACTTCATGGAACAAACCCGTTAGTAAAAGCCTCAATTGACCAATGACCAGATCGAGAAGCCGAGTCATAAAATTTCAATCCTCCAAGCTTAGTTTTAGCATCTTAGCTCATTTTTGCCCAAGCTTGCAAAAGTGCTTGATGTTTATGAAAACAAGCTAGCTTTAGCTCGAGCCACTACTAATATCAGGACACTTGTGACAAGTTCACTACAACCTTCTCATTTGCCTAACACTCGGTATTTGTTTGAGAAAACTGATCGGACCAAGTTGTTTACATCAGGAAAAAATGTGGGTAGTCGGCTGATGTATACAAATTAGCACCATTTCATTCCCTTAACCTATGTGGGACAAAAGGTTAAAATGATTTATACTAACAAAAATATATGTTAGGCTATGCACAATGGCGACCTAGTTCGTCGCCACATCAACTTTCTCTCCGACGACCGACGACGACCTAGTTACTACAAAGGGTGACTGATAATTTTTTTTTTTTTTTTTTTTTTTTAATTCAAATATTTTTAAAAACAAAATTAAAATTCATTAATAAAAATACTTAACATTACAACAATATTTAAAAACTTAAACTAATAAAACGTAGACGTTACAATACCTATTAAAAACTGAAAACATCACAAAAAATCTTCATCGTCAGTTACGTCTTCGTCACTTTCGTCTTCGGCTTCAATCTCTTGATTGTCTGCATTTCCACGGTTTCTCCAAATGTGTTCGACCAAATCAGATTTTATGCTGCGTATACTCCATGAACTCCGTAAACTCGCTCATAACTTCTTCCTCGTCGGAAGACGAAGAATTAAAAAATAACTCGTAAGACATAATTATCAAAATGTGTTTGAAAGTGTTTATGAGAAGTTGTTTGAAATTGTGTGTTTAAAAATGTGTTTGAGTTTGGTATTTATAATGTTGTAAAAGTGGTAAAGTTTAATATATATATATATATATATATATATATATATATATATATATATATATATATATATATATATATATATATATATATATATATATATATAGGGGACCTTTATTACGAGAACTCATTAAGTCACGAGAACTATGAGAACCCTTCTAAACCAATGAGATTTTTTAAATATTAAAATTATTATTAATCCAAAAGGGTATTATAGTAAATACAATTTTTATATATTTTTATTTTTTTATTAAATCCTTATTTTAATCATTCCTAAATTTTGAATTTTTTTTTTTTTTTTTTTTTTTTAAAGCATATGCATTTTTTTTTAGTGAAGTACATGTATGTTTTTTTGCATGATTTTTTTAGTGAAGTACATGTATGTTTTTGCATGTTTTTAAGCATGATTTTTTTAGTGAAGTACATGTATATTTTTTTAAGCATGATTTTTTTTAGTGAAGTACATGTATGTTTTTGCTAGCATTATTATTATTTTTTGAAGTTTGAAGCATAAATTAAAAACATAAACCATTATAAAAGAAAAACAAGATTCATATGCTTAAATGTTACATTTCATTTAATTACAAATACAAAAACACATATGCAATAATCGTATATCTTCAAAAGTCGCAAATTATCTTCATGTATATTTGTATTCATCCACTTCTAGGTCTTCAATGATATCGTTATTTTCATCAATCAAACAAGCATGAACAAAACAATTAAAACATACATGTTTGATAACACAAGTTTTTTATAACATACATGTTTTAAAACATACATGTTGTAAAACATATATGTTTTAGCATACATGTTTAGAGTGACTCTTATTTAAATTAGCATTTATCACGCTTCTACTTAAAACTATGTCAAAATCAAACTTTGGCACGTAAGTGTTTTGAAACATGCATGTTTTGAACCATAATTGTATTGAAGCATAATTGTATTGAAAATTAGATATGAATGAAGATATAATAAAGTCATACCAACATTAACTACTAATAAACTATTAAACATAAAAAAATCAAAACATAAATTTTAAAAGCAAAATATGTTTAATAACACAAGTTTTTTTAGAACATACATGTTTTTAAAACATACATGTTTTAGCATGCATGTTTAGAAGCATTCAAGTTTTAAATATACATGTTTTGAACGCATGTTCCAATTACTATGCAAACATAATGATTAAAGTAACTACAAGAATAAAAAGGAAAAGGAACGAGATCTTGTAATACTATGCAAACATAATGATTAAAGTAACTACAATAACAAAAATTATTCAAACCTCAAAACCAAAAGCATCTTACTACGAGCAACACCGGCAGGCCTTACAACAGCTTCTCTCTGCTGAACCTATGTATATTTGAGCAAGCATAACTAAAGAATCATTATCCTATTGCACTACATTTCAAAAAAGATCACTTGATACAAAATCATACGAATAAAATAACCGTTATTTGGGTGTTTGGCTTATTGTGATGTTGGAATTATATAACATGACTAATCATAAATATAAACAATAAACATCAAAGTAAGTGCGGGCGTATAGGAACATATAATGAATAATTAATTAACTAAAGAATAAAGTATCGTACCTTTCTTGATTCTAGCGAACAAGAATCAAATCCACAAACTAGCAATTAGGATGAACCCTAATTAGGGTTTATAGGATTATAAAATTACCCTTACCGTTTTGTAATTCAATCCAAGATAATAACAAAAGTATGTTATTACTATGTTCTTGTACACACGTACTAAACCGAATTAAAGTAATGCTAGTTTTATCAAACAAATAACTTGGTTTGTGGAAAAGTGATGGATCGACACCCATAAGGTGTTCGATCGGTTTGGAGAAGAAAACACACAAAAAACTATTTTTAGGGTTTAGCTAATGAGCACAAGAGATGGAAAAATAAAACCCTAGCCTTGTATATATACCCAACTAAACTTGGTGAACAAGTTGGTTTTGTTTCCTTGTTTTCTTTGGCCGATCGGTTTAGGATATCCCAAAGGGATTCGGAACCTTCCCAACTTTGCAATTAAGTCCTTTTCCAAATACCTTTAACGACCGTTAGTCCATTACATTAATTACTTAACGTCCGTTAGTTATTTCGTTTAATAAATAAATAAATATAACATTTATATTTAATTATTAACTTTAAATTCTCATACGTAAAGTGTGCAATCCCATAGTCTCGAGTTCGATCCTAACTCACGTCTATTAATTTATATCCATAAAACCAACACTCCCACTTGGACATATCTTAATAGAGTGATCACATTCGGTTAGCGTCTAGCAACACTTGATGCCTCTAGTACAACTCGAGCAAGGCTCTGGAAAACCTTTTAATGATTTCTCATTATTATTATCCTTTTGTTTCTAATACCATGTTAAATAAAGATATGGAATTAAGTCATTCTTTATTCAACCATTACATTTCTCGTTATTAGTGATTGAGCAAGATTACCAAATCTTGAAACATATTCGGGGAGAACTTTGGGCATGGCCATGCAAACATCTTGTCAACCCTACGAGGGCCCAAGATATTAAACTCAAAATAAATTTGAAGGAACAAATTCTATCTTGACTACGAGAATAACCCACAAACTTTGCAACACTTGAAACAACCCTTATGACTACCGATTCGTATAGCGTTAAGTTGTTCCACGAAGTGCACTACATTCATGACACTTATCCGGTATCTCAAGTCGAGGATAACTATTCATAATTTACTTATAACAATATCCACAAAGTAAATTATGTAGTTGGGATAAGTCCTATATTCAATTCATTGAATATCATCCGAAATTGGTATGCATTCTCATCAATATACTTTCAAGTATATTCTACCATATCTCTCGATTTGTCTTAGTTTAATGATACTCCCATATCATTAATTGACAACAGACGATTTAGAATAAATAAATTTATTCACGGATTAAACATGCAAATATAGGATACAATATATTATAAAATCAAACATACCAAGTATTTGATTTATTATAACAATTGTTTAACATCCCTTATCCAAATACCAAATAGATCAATGCATGAAAATTCCGGTTGATGAATTATGCCTCAAGTAATGACAATCATACTTGTTGACAAGGCATAAATCAACCAACTTGATCTATCGTAATTTTGAGAATACTTATTTCAAGAATTCAATTAGTGAAGTCCTTGTATGTGTGCATTCACCAATCCACATAATAATTCATAAAGTGTGTGACATCCTCTATCACCAATTTATGACAATTTAAACTTTCAAACATTTTAAAGTTTAAAGTATTCTTATTCTTTTAATGTATAATGCAAGCTGTGCTCTTAGTAGCACAACTAGTTCACATGGCCATTAACAAGGATGAAATCCTACCATGACTAGTATTGAGTGTCATCTCAATTAAACCAACATCATTGTATACAAACAACAATATGCTCATTAAAACTCCGTAAACTTTAATATCTTATTGTGTAATGTTTGATGCTTTCCTAACTTTCAAGTTTAAAGGCGATGACAATTTGCACAACATTTGACATATTGTTCATCCATAGAATCTAGGAGCAATTCGGTGAGGATGTAATTCTTTTAGAATATTCATTACACAAGTTATCTAATAACTTTTAGTTAGATATCAATGTTGTCAAATCACTTCTTATTCAAGAATGATACAACAATTTTAATACACAACATGATGTACATGATGAATCTACAGTCAAACTTAGATTTCATTCATGTTCTATCTTGTCAAAAGATATTTATCCATTTCCCAAATGATATATCATGTTTTATTAGAATCATTTATTTTCTTGCACATGTTTATTAATAATAAACATATATTCCAAGGTTGTATGTTTTAATTCTTAAATCTTACAAGTGAAGTTTCATTCCAATCTAAGACTTAACATTTAGCTTACAAGGAATGTTACTTCCTATATGTTATACAACATATAAGATTTAAAACCTTAACATAATACTCCCACTAGCTTTCAGGAATACTTAAAATTTATCTTATTTCAATTATAAATCAAAACTAGGATTTAATAATTAAACATAAGAATAATTTCATAGATGCATGCATTTATCCATTCATGAATTATTGCACTTCGTACACTTCCAAAGATTATATGAATTCAAAAAACCTTTCAATTACTTACCGTCCTCGCTCAAGTAATTTCTCAAGAAAGAGTTTTGATATTCCATTGTCATATTTCATATTAATGAAAACAAGTATGACAATTATCATCTTTATATATTTAATGTGTCTAGAAAAGAATATTCAATCATAATTAATTGCTTAAGTATGATTAATAATCTTGTCATAAAACATGCATTAAATATGTGTACAATATTGTCCATATGATTTCTACATAGAAATTCAAACCACTAGGGTTTTCATCTCTTTGAAGAAACTCATTTCCATTCTCTAGTCTAACTATTAAGATAAACCAAATTTCCAAAATTGATTATCTTTATGGACACATCTTTAACATTCATAGTATGAGTAATTTACCCAATTCAATATTTGGTAATCCATCATAATGATTATCGGGTTTACTATAATCACAGAACTCATATTTCTCGACATATAAGTCAAATATCGAGATATCCTTGCAGATCTATGAATGAAAATTCCATCATCATGAGGTCTATCATTTACATGTCTAACCTCATCATGATATTTACTAGTGTGTTTTAGAAGATTATGTATCTTGTAATTTTATCTTTCAAGATAAAAAAACTCCCACTTGCCTTTTGTAATATATAGACTATCTATATATACTTAGCAATTAGAGCAAAACTACATTGTTCTCTTTTGGGACATTACAAATACACATTGATAATTCGACTTTAGTTTGTTAATAACCTATTCATAAGTAGTTTAACAAATTCGAAATCTTCATTTTTAAAACTTAATGTGATTCATCACATTCCATAATGAAATGGTGTTTTATTAATCTTCTAGGTTGGAGTCATATTGAGTATATTCAATCCATACTCAATTTTCTAACCTTGTTACTTTTTAAGAAAGAAGTTATGGTTATCTTGAATCAAACAAATCAAATAGAGTTTGATTCTCCTAACTGAACATACCATCAACTTGTGGTATTCATTAGAATTAATATTGTAAGACAATCTAACAATATATAAGATAAACATATTCCTTTTGGCTTACCTATTTACCAACTAAGTCAACTTAATGGTATAATAGACTTTCCAAGCCAATTGCATGCTTTATAACACAAGTACTTTTAACCAAGTCACTTCATATCCATGTCTCATCAAGAAACATAAATTGTTATAATCCCATTATCGTTATAAATCATTGATCAACTCAATGACTTCTTGTATATGTCTTAATTAAAAACATAACAAGTTAACGTCTTACTTTATTATAAGTCTTAAAAGACTTTATGTTTATGTCTTTACAATGAATCATAAACATGTTTAACTAAAGTAATTATGAACACAACTCTTGGTTTCAATAGTAATTTCAAGTTAATTTATTTACTTCACAATAATGTAGGACTACATTATTTTTCATTTATGTCATTCCAAAATACATAAATAAACAAATTGAAGTAGTATTAGATTACTTCATTTATTTTATGTCATTCTAATAATACATAAATATTTAATTTGAAGTAGTCTTATATATCATTTTGACACATGTTCTAAATACTTGTCTAATTTAGAAGCGCAAATATGTCCATGCAAGGTCGACTTCACATAGAGATTTACTTTGTTGTTGCAATCTCGCCAAGTTCTCACATGACGTAAATTGCAACACCAAGTGTTTCTTGAATTAGATATGTACAAGTTATATTAGAATGTTAGTCTCTTACCTTGCGATCAAGAGAATCCTTTAAATCATATACCTATATGTTGTACCTTGCACACAATATAGATTTCTCCCACTTGTGCATGGAACAACATCATGTAGCGATAAACAACACGACATATGTTTGTTTATGTGACTAATATGATTGTGTCATTGATATTAGCATAACTAGTAGATGTAGAACCACTTCATTGTCTAATAAGGAAGCGTACATGACTATCCTTGAAAACATAAGTGTCTACAAGTGGAAAGTAATTATCTTAAGACATTCTAGAGATAATCGGTTACTACCAAGATGACAAAGCTTGTAACTCCCATGAATAAGAGATCATTACATTAATTCCTTATTCGATAATAAGAACAAAATACTCCCATTGGATTTGACAACATTGTAAGTGTTTCATTAACCAATGAAAGAAAATAGTGTTCTATTTACTTCCTACACCTTTGAGAAAGTTCATACATAACAATTACTTATGTACTTAAAGAATGTATTCTACTATGTAGATAATGAATTTATCCATCAATGCTATTAACTTGAAAAATTTTGGCATGTAATTTCTTTCTTAATAGTTCTACTATTCCAACAATTGTAAGTAGTACTTTTAAATGGTCAAAACAAAACAACAAGATAAAATATGCTAGTTTGTCTCTTACCAATTATACAGTAATTAGTCTAGCTTCTAATTTAATAACTCATAACATATGCAATTTTCTTAACTATTAAAATTTGCTTACGAGATATGTATTTAGAATTTAGACAATTCTAATGATCCTATCATACCTTTCTTCATTCATGAAAAGGAATAGGATTGAATCTCACTCTTTCTTATGAAAAGAGGACTAGGTTTATTCTTTTAGCAAAGTTGACTCTACCAAAACCCTTACGGTGTAGATCAATTTACCAATACAGAGAATAACCTACGTTTACGGTTTAATGTTGCATTAATACATTTAAAGAATTAGCAAAATTCAATTTTAGTATTTTCGATAATTAAACTTTTCAAGAAAATAAAATACCCAAGGTAATATTCATATAACCATAGAATTTTCTCGAAAACTAGGATCCAAATTATCATAGTTCCATTACATCGATTGATCCGCTAGTAACGAAAGCACATAATAAGGTAATCTCGAACATTAATTGGCAAACAATTTCCAACTCCTAGATCATTATGGGATTTATATTTTCCAACGCTATTGCAAATATAAACATGTTTCATCCCATCTTATGCCATTGAGTCCAAGTCTCACTTCTACTCAACTTAAGTGTCTAACTTAAAGAGCGCAAATATGTCCATGTAAGGTCTCACTTTACATAGAGATTTACCTCTCCATCACAATCTAGCCAAGTACTCTCATGACATAAATTGCAACTTCAAGTGTTCCTTTTAATTAGATGGCATATAACTTAATTTAAAAGGGTACTAGTTTTGATTTTATGTGGTCAAATCAAATATGTACAAAGATGTCATGCATTCATCTTGTAGCATAATTTTAATAAAAACTTTTATTACCAATTCATAAAGATCAAATTATCAAAGTTTTGATTGAGGTATTGGGTTCACCAATCAAGGAATTTAGTGTTAATTATCATCCATTATACCGTACTTTTGCATAAGTGTAAACACTTAGTGTTTGGATAATTACCACCGAAGTGGCGCATGGAATTAAAACTAATTAGCCCTTAAGATGAGTTTGTACATTTTATGGCTTACTAAGTAGCTCCATTCGAACTTCGAGGCGGAGGACCGTAAGCGCAAAAGCATAACCTTAGACATCCTTTCGGTGTGTTGTCGCACTTCTTTATTAACCCTTTATAGTTCATTCTAATGGGTGAGCCGTTCGGACCATTGTACCAAAATCATCAATCAATTAAACTATTGAAAACTTAACTCTTCCAAAACAAATCAAATTTCACCATTGTTTAGTCCGTATTATTTTTCTATTCAAAATTACCCTTTGCTTAAAAGCTGTCGCACATAATAAACAAACAAGTAATACCAATAAAAATAAACAACTAAAAACAATGCGCACATAATAAACAATTTATACGTGTAAACAAGTAGCCACATGCAACTTATTCGATAAAACCCTATTAATAATCAATGTCTAGGTTAAATTAATGTATATATTAATTAGGGCTTTCACTCTCTCAATTGAAAGTGAGCCACATACATCGACGAATCGATTAAGTAAACCCATAATTAATGATATACCAAATTGCACATAATTGATTCATTAATGTATATAATTGAGTCTTCCCAATTCAAGATTTATCATAAATAAACATGTGATAAAATATCTTAACAATTAAACAATTATCAAAGCAACTATCCATGACAAACATGCATGTATCATCATGGATATAACATAACAATTATTCAATTAGTCTGTTGGAATTATATAACATGACTAATCATAAATATAAACAATAAACATCAAAGTAAGTGCGGGCGTATAGGAACATATAATGAATAATTAATTAACTAAAGAATAAAGTATCGTACCTTTCTTGATTCTAGCGAACAAGAATCAAATCCACAAACTAGCAATTAGGATGAACCCTAATTAGGGTTTATAGGATTATAAAAATTACCCTTACCGTTTTGTAATTCAATCCAAGATAATAACAAAAGTATGTTATTACTATGTTCTTGTACACACGTACTAAACCGAATTAAAGTAATGCTAGTTTTATCAAACAAATAACTTGGTTTGTGGAAAAGTAATGGATCGACACCCACAAAGGTGTTCGATCGGTTTGGAGAAAAAAAACACACAAAACAATTTTTAGGGTTTAGCTAATGAGCACAAGAGATGGAAAAATAAAACCCTAGCCTTGTTTATATACCCAAGCAAACTTGGTGAACAAGTTGGTTTTCTTTCCTTGTTTTGTCCTTGGCGATCGGTTTAGGATATCCCATAAGGATTCGGAACCTTCCCAACTTTGCAATTTAGTCCTTTTCCATAAACATTTAACGACCGTTAGTCCATTACATTAATTACTTAACGTCCGTTAGTTATTTCGTTTAATAAATAAATAAATATAACATTTATATTTAATTATTAACTTTAAATTCTCATACGTAAAGTGTGCAATCCCATAGTCTCGAGTTCGATCCTAACTCACGTCTATTAATTTATTGTCCATAAAACCAACGACTCCCACTTGGACATATCTTAATAGAGTGATCACATTCGGTTAGCGTCTAGCAACACTTGATGCCTCTAGTACAACTCGAGCAAGGCTCTGGAAAACCTTTTAATGATTTCTCATTATTATTATCCTTTTGTTTCTAATACCATGTTAAATAAAGATATGGAATTAAGTCATTCTTTATTCAACCATTACATTTCTCGTTATTAGTGATTGAGCAAGATTACCAAATCTTACGAACATATTCGGGGAGAACTTTGGGCATGGCCATGCAAACATCTTGTCAACCCTACGAGGGCCCAGTGATATTAAACTCAAAATAAATTTGAAGGAACAAATTCTATCTTGACTACGAGAATAACCCACAAACTTTGCAACACTTGAAACAACCCTTATGACTACCGATTCGTATAGCGTTAAGTTGTTCCACGAGTGCACTACATTCATGACACTTATCGGTATCTCAAGTCGAGGATAACTATTCATAATTTACTTATAACAATATCCATAAAGTAAATTATGTAGTTGGGATAAGTCCTATATTCAATTCATTGAATATCATCGAAATTGGTATGCATTCTCATCAATATACTTTCAAGTATATTCTACCATATCTCTCGATTTGTCTTAGTTTAATGATACTCCCATATCATTAATCGACAATGGACGATTTAGAATAAATAAATTTATTCACGGATTAAACATGCAAATATAGGATACAATATATTATAAAATCAAACATACCAAGTATTTGATTTATTATAACAATTGTTTAACATCCCTTATCCAAATACCAAATAGATCAATGCATGAAAATTCCGGTTGATGAATTATGCCTCAAGTAATGACAATCATACTTGTTGACAAGGCATAAATCAACCAACTTGATCTATCATAATTTTGAGAATACTTATTTCAAGAATTCAATTAATGAAGTCCTTGTATGTGTGCATTCAACAATCCACATAATAATTCATAAAGTGTGTGACATCCTCTATCACCAATTTATGACAATTTAAACTTTCAAACATTTTAAAGTTTAAAGTATTCTTATTCTTTTAATGTATAATGCAAGCTGCGCTCTTAGATAGCACAACTAGTTCACATGGCCATTAACAAGGATGAAATCCTACCATGACTAGTATTGAGTGTCATCTCAATTAAACCAACATCATTGTATACAAACAACAATATGCTCATTAAAACTCCGTAAACTTTAATATCTTATTGTGTAATGTTTGATGCTTTCCTAACTTTCAAGTTTAAAGGCGATGACAATTTGCACAACATTTGACATATTGTTCATCCATAGAATCTAGGAGCAATTCCGGGTGAGGATGTAATTCTATTAGAATATTCATTACACAAGTTATCTAATAACTTTTAGTTAGATATCAATGTTGTCAAATCACTTCTTATTCAAGAATGATACAACAATTTTAATACACAACATGATGTACATGATGAATCTACATGTCAAGCTTAGACTTCATTCACGTTCTATCTTGTCAAAAGATATTTATCCATTTCCCAAATGATATATCATGTTTTATTAGAATCATTTATTTTACTGCACATGTTTATTAACAATAAACATATATTCCAAGGTTGTATGTTTTAATTCTTAAATCTTACAAGTGAAGTTTCATTCCAATCTAAGACTTAACATTTAGCTTACAAGGAATGTTACTTCCTATATGTTATACAACATATAAGATTTAAAACCTTAACATAATACTCCCACTAGCTTTCAGGAATACTTAAAATTTATCTTATTTTAATTATAAATCGAAAATGGGATTTAATAATTAAACATAAGAATAATTTCATAGATGCATGCATTTATCCATTCATGAATTTTTGCACTTCGTACACTTCAAAGATTATATAATTCAATTCAAAAACCTTTCAATTACTTACCGTCCTCGCTCAAGTAATTTCTCAAGAAAGAGTTTTGATATTCCATTGTCATATTTCATATTAATGAAAACAAGTATGACAATTATCATCTTTATATATTTAATGTGTCTAGAAAAGAATATTCAATCATAATTAATTGCTTAAGTATGATTAATAATCTTGTCATAAAACATGCATTAAATATGTGTACAATATTGTCCATATGATTTCTACATAGAAATTCAAACCACTAGGGTTTTCATCTCTTTGAAGAAACTCATTTCCATTCTCTAGTCTAACTATTAAGATAAACCAAATTTCCAAAATTGATTATCTTTATGGACAACATCTTTAACATTCATAGTATGAGTAATTTACCCAATTCAATATTTGGTAATCCATCATAATGATTATCGGGTTTACTATAATCCTGTAACTCATATTTCTCGACATATAAGTCAAATATCGAGATATCCTTGCGAGATCTATGAATGAAAATTCCATCATCATGAGGTCTATCATTTACATGTCTAACCTCATCATGATATTTACTAGTGTGTTTTAGAAGATTATGTATCTTGTAATTTTATCTTTCAAGATAAAAAACTCCCACTTGCCTTTTGTAATATATAGACTATCTATATATACTTAGCAATTAGAGCAAAACTACATTGTTCTCTTTTGGGACATTACAAATACACATTGATAATTCTTGACTTTAGTTTGTTAATAACCTATTCATAAGTAGTTTAACAAATTCAGAATCTTCAATTTTAAAACTTAATGTGATTCATCACATTCCATAATGAAATGGTGTTTTATTAATCTTCTAGGTTGGAGTCATATTGAGTATATTCAATCCATACTCAATTTTCTAACCTTGTTACTTTTTAAGAAAGAAGTTATGGTTATCTTGAATCAAACAAATCAAATAGAGTTTGATTCTCCTAACTGAACATACCATCAACTTGTGGTATTCATTAGAATTAATATTGTAAGACAATCTAACAATATATAAGATAAACATATTCCTTTTGGCTTACCTATTTACCAACTAAGTCAACTTAATGGTATAATAGACTTTCCAAGCCAATTACATGCTTTATAACACAAGTACCTTTTAACCAAGTCACTTCATATCCATGTCTCAACAAGAAACATAAACTGTTATAATCCCATTATCGTTATAAATCATTGATCAACTCAATGACTTCTTGTATATGTCTTAATTAAAAACATAACAAGTTAACGTCTTACTTTATTATAAGTCTTAAAAGACTTTATGTTTATGTCTTTACAATGAATCATAAACATGTTTAACTAAAGTAATTATGAACACAACTCTTGGTTTCAATAGTAATTTCAAGTTAATTTATTTTACTTCACAATAATGTAGGACTACATTATTTTTCATTTATGTCATTCAAAATACATAAATAAACAAATTGAAGTAGTATTAGATTACTTCATTTATTTTATGTCATTCTAATAATACATAAATATTTAATTTGAAGTAGTCTTATATATCATTTTGACACATGTTCTAAATACTTGTCTAATTTAGAAGCGTAAATATGTCCATGCAAGGTCTCACTTTACATAGAGATTTACTTTGTTGTTGCAATCTCGCCAAGTTCTCACATGACGTAAATTGTAACACCAAGTGTTTCTTGAATTAGATATGTACAAGTTATATTAGAACGTTAGTCTCTTACCTTGCGATCAAGAGAATCCGTTAAATCATATACTTATATGTTGTACCTTGCACACAATATAGATTTCTCCCACTTGTGCATGGAACAACATCATGTAGCGATATAAACAACACGACATATGTTTGTTTATGTGACTAATATGATTGTGTCATTGATATTAGCATAACTAGTAGATGTAGAACCACTTCATTGTCTAATAAGGAAGCGTACATGACTATCCTTGAAAACATAAGTGTCTACAAGTGGAAAGTAATTATCTTAAGACATTCTAGAGATAATCGAGTTACTACCAAGATGACAAAGCTTGTAACTCCCACTGAATAAGAGATCATTACATTAATTCCTTATTCGATAATAAGAACAACAACACTCCCATGGATTTGACAACATTGTAAGTGTTTCATTAACCGATGAAAGAAAATAGTGTTCTATTTACTTCCTACACCTTTGAGAAAGTCCATACATAACAATTACTTATGTACTTAAAGAATGTATTCTACTATGTAGATGATGAATTTATCCATCAATGCTATTAACTTGAAAAATTGGGCATGCAATTTCTTTCTTAATAGTTCTACTATTCCAACAATTGTAAGTAGTACTTTTAAATGGTCAAAGCACAACAACTAGATAAAATATGCTAGTTTGTCTTTTACCAATTATCGATAATTAGTCTAGCTTCTAATTTAATAACTCGAAATATGCAATTTTCTTAACTATTAAAATTTGCTTACGAGTTATGTATTTAGAATTTAGACAATTCTAATTGTCCTATCATACCTTTCTTCATTCATGAAAAGGAATAGGATTGAATCTCACTCTTTCGCGTGAAAAGAGGACTAGGTTTATTCTTTTAGTAAAGTTGACTCTACCAAAAACCCTTACGGTGTAGATCAATTTACCAATACAAGAATAACCTCGTTTACGGTTTAATGTTGCATTAATACATTTAAAGAATTAGCAAAATTCAATTTTAGTATTTTCGATAATTAAACTTTTCAAGAAAATAAAATACCCAAGGTAATATTCATATAACCATAGAATTTTCTCGAAAACTAGGATCCAAATTATCATAGGTTCATTACATCGGTTGATCCGCTAGCAACGAAAGCATATAATAAGGTAATCTGTCGAACATTAATTGGCAAACAATTTCCAACTCCTAGATCATTATGGGATTTATATTTTCCAACGCTATTGCAAATATAAACATGTTTCATCCCATCTTATGCCATTGAGTCCAAGTCTCACTTCTACTCAACTTAAGTGTCTAACTTAAAGAGCGCAAATATGTCCATGTAAGGTCTCACTTTACATAGAGATTTACCTCTCCATCACAATCTAGCCAAGTACTCTCATGACGTAAATTGCAACTTCAAGTGTTCCTTTTAATTAGATGGCATATAACTTAATTTAAAAGGGTACTAGTTTTGATTTTATGTGGTCAAATCAAATATGTACAAAGATGTCATGCATTCATCTTGTAGCATAATTTTAATAAAAACTTTTATTACCAATTCATAAAGATCAAATTATCAAAGTTTTGATTGAGGTATTGGGTTCACCAATCAAGGAATTTAGTGTTAATTATCATCCATTATACCGTACTTTTGCATAAGTGTAAACACTTAGTGTTTGGATAATTACCACCGAAGTGGCGCATGGAATTAAAACTAATTAGCCCTTAAGATGAGCTTGTACTTTTATGGCTTACTAAGTAGCTCCATTCGAACTTCTGAGGCGGAGGACCGGTAAGCGCAAAAGCATAACCTTAGACATCCATTCGGTGTGTGTGTGCGCACTTCTTAAATAACCCTTTATAGTTCATTCGAATGGGTGAGCCGTTCGGTCATTGTACCAAAGTCACCAATCAATTAAACTATTGAAAACTTAACTCTTCCAAAACAAATCAAATTTCACCATTGTTTAGTCCGTATTATTTTCTATTCAAAATTACCCTTTGCTTAAAAGCGTCTACATAATAAACAAACAAGTAATACCAATAAAAATATAAACAACTAAAAACAATGCGCATATAATAAACAATTTATACGTGTAAACAAGTAGCCACATGCAACTTATTCGATAAAACCCTATTAATAATCAATGTCTAGGTTAAATTAACGTATATATTAATTAGGGCTTTCACTCTCTCAATTGAAAGTGAGCCACATACATCGACGAATCGATTAAGTAAACCCATAATTAATGATATACCAAATTGCACATAATTGATTCATTAATGTATATAATTGAGTCATCCCCAATTCAAGATTTATCATAAATATACATGTGTATAAAACTTAACAATTAATCCAATCTTAACAATTAAATAATAATACAAGCAACTATCCATGACAAACATGCATGTATCATCATGGATATAACATAACAATTATTCAATTAAGTCACAAGATCGCATACAATTCCATGTCACATAACACTTTATTCATGAATTTATCACGTAACAAATATATTAAATCTAGGTTTCGATATTGATAACATAACAATTAATATAAACCCTAAAAAATTTAGGAAATCGACTAAAAATTTTAGGGTTTCCACCCATAAAAAATTTCGATCCATAATAGATTTTTAAAACCAAATTAGGGCAAAATCCTTAACCCTAAAATTAGGGTTTATATAATCATAACCAAAACCCTAGAATAAATCATATCAAACACAATACAATATCCGTTTTTACGTGTTTAGTAATTAATTACTCATTAAAACCAATGACTCGTGATGCCCTTGTTGGAATTATATAACATGACTAATCATAAATATAAACAATAAACATCAAAGTAAGTGCGGGCGTATAGGAACATATAATGAATAATTAATTAACTAAAGAATAAAGTATCGTACCTTTCTTGATTCTAGCGAACAAGAATCAAATCCACAAACTAGCAATTAGGATGAACCCTAATTAGGGTTTATAGGATTATAAAATTACCCTTACCGTTTTGTAATTCAATCCAAGATAATAACAAAAGTATGTTATTACTATGTTCTTGTACACACGTACTAAACCGAATTAAAGTAATGCTAGTTTTATCAAACAAATAACTTGGTTTGTGGAAAAGTAATGGATCGACACCCAAAAGGTGTGTCGATCGGTTTGGAGAAAAACACACACAAAACTATTTTTAGGGTTTAGCTAATGAGCACAAGAGATGGAAAAATAAAACCCTAGCCTTGTTTATATACCCAAGCAAACTTGGTGAACAAGTTGGTTTTCTTTCCTTGTTTCTCTCCTTGGCGATCGGTTTGGATATCCCATAGGGATTCGGAACCTTCCCAACTTTGCAATTTAGTCCTTTTCCATAAACATTTAACGACCGTTAGTCCATTACATTAATTACTTAACGTCCGTTAGTTATTTCGTTTAATAAATAAATAAATATAACATTTATATTTAATTATTAACTTTAAATTCTCATACGTAAAGTGTGCAATCCCATAGTCTCGAGTTCGATCCTAACTCACGTCTATTAATTTATTGTCCATAAAACCAACATGGTTCCCTGTATGCATGATAACTCATAATTTAGTATTCTAATCTCTTCCATCTATAAATTACTACAAGCGGGATTGGGGTAAACATAATAGTGTATAATTGTTATAAACCGTTTATATCGCGACGTTGACAAATGGTTGATACTTGATACATGTTCAGCATGTAAAAATTTCATTTTTTTGCAAAATATCGATCAACTTTGAAATATGATGGGATTTCTTTGTTTCGACTATTCGATTAGTTGGAGGATGGGTTTCAAACTGTCAACCGCTCGGCTCACTACTTGGCCAATTGATATACACAGTGGGCCATAAATTGATTTGAGAAACGAGGTTTTATTTTCATCAAATTTGACTTATTTTTCTTGTTAAATAGCTGCGAAAAATAATAGTGTATATCATGAGTTTGACGTTGAATGAAAACATATCATAAAACCTTTTGACTAATTGATTAAAAAAGGTAAGAGTGTATCCATTGCTTAGTAACTTAGTTAATTGAGGTGATCTATTTTGAATTTCTTATAACGTGTTGTTGACATTGCCGTGTAAGCTTTTTATCAACTATCTATACTATATATAAAGAGTGTATGGTCAAACATTCAAAAGTGATATTTTGAAAAAGTTAAAGATGAGAAAAATGCATAATATAATTAATATTTTTATTAATACACTATTACTTAAAAGTACAATAATTTATTTACATTATACAACCAATTAAAAGCACCCCAATTAAAACACCTTATTATAAAGTATAATAAAATTTTCACAATGTACAATTTAAAAAACTACAAAATAATCCAAAATATAAATAATTAAACACAATAATTAATGTTATTTTTAAAACACCGTAAAATGGAAAGTACATGTTATTATACGCATTATACAAATTGATAAAATACACAAAGCTTCATACAAACTAACAAGTTGATGGTGTATATAATTTTGAAAACCGGACCGGACCAAAGGGTTTAACCAGGAACCTGTGTGGCTACCGGTTCGGCTAACCAATAAAAGCTATCTGAAAACAAACCAGATATGACCCGTTGAAACTGATACAAACTGGTGGAATTAGATCTCATCGAGATCTATTTATCCGGTTAATCGTCACAGGGTATCCGTCGCGAAATGTCTTTGGTACCATGCTATACTATATATAAAGAAAAACCAAAAATAAAAAGTTAAAAGTTGAAACTAAAAAGAAGAAATGTTGAAAACATATATTTCAAAAGGAAACTATTAATACACATCGAAAACCGGGTTGACCCGCGATGCTTCAAACCCGCGGGTTGACATGTTTAATTTGACCGTTTTTATCCAACCCATCGGGTTGACTCGAGTAATCGACCCGTTTTTCGACGAAGCGGTTCAACCGATTGAACCACCGGGTCGAACCAGGTTCAAAACATTATGTTTAATCCCCAAATCTTTAAACTTTTATAATTTTTCGTTTATAAGGCATAAACCTTTTTATCGAGAAGTGATATGTCGTTATAAATTCCGTTGCTATGCACGCAGTATTCGCCTAATTTACTCACATGTGGAGAGATCATTTTCCCATTGTTTTTGTTACGGAATCGATCATTAATTCATGTTAGATTCAAATTTAGTTAATGTACTAAACATGTGGCCCATAAAGAAATAGATTGTTAATCTTTGAAGATAAAATACGTGAAGTTCACATATATTAAAAAAAGTTTTGAAGTTATATGAATTTGCAAATTGTGATTATAGAGTGACTAAATCTTGTGTTTAGACCCTCTATAATAACATTTTGTAAACTTTATACTGGTTCAAACACGTATAAGCCATCTACACTTTGGTATATTAGCTACCAACATTTTCTTTCTTGAACCAATGTGGGACTAAATGTTGATATGGCTCTTATTTCTTGTTAAATAGTAGTTGCGAAAAATGATGGTGTGTATGTAACATGTACTGTATGTATCATGAGTTTGATGTTGGATGAAAATATATCGTAAAACCTTTTGACTAATTGATAAAAATGGTAAACAAGAGTGTATTCAATCCATTGCTTATTTACTTGAGGTGATATATTTTGAATTTCTTATAATGTGTTTTTGACATTGTCGTGTGAGTTTTTATCCTGTACGGGAGATCGCCTTCTCATCGTTTTTGTTATGGAATTGATCATTGATTCATTTAAGCTTCAAAATTAGCTACTGTACTAATTATGTACCCCAAAAAGAAATAGATTATCAATCTTGCTAAATAAATAAAATATCTCGGCTTCACATAAATCATTTTTTTTTGAAGTTATATGAATTTACAAATTGTGATTATAACATGCGCATGTGATAATCTCAATTGGTAAACATCATACTAGTTTACACGCATATAAGCCATATACACTTAGGTATATTAGCTACTAACATTTTCTTTCTTAAAACAATGTGGGATTAAATTTTGATTTCTTTTTAATCAAAAAAGAACTAAAAGGTAGCAAAATTTAGTGACATGTGAAGTTATACTAATTCAACGTGTACCACATACATGCATGGCCACAATTGACACTAGTATATTAGAAGGAGCTAGCAACATCTCATATCATTGACCTATGTAAGAACTAAGAAGGACACAACATATTCCAACAATGTAATATCGATTAGCGTGTAAGGATTTAAGTTATCAGGCATTCTTATAGCATCTACAATGCATCAAGTCTTAATGACTTGATGAATTTAATGCATTGAATGCATCATACATTTAATGAGTAAAGCTTGGATGAAAGACTTGAAGTTTAACAATGTTACACCCATAAATGATGGGCTTGGGTCGTGTAAAGCGGATCAAAAAAGTGCCAAGATGGCAGAAAGAGTTTGTGATGGGCTAGAACTTATATGTTTTAATTATTTGATTGTTTAGGAATGTTTCTAAGTCGTATTTGGAAAGTGTCCCTTTATACCACGTTCTGTTATCAATGAAATTCATGTTCTGTCAATCAATTTTCTAAATCTTTTTCTCTTTTCTTAAGGAGCTTGCACACGCTATAGTGGTGCTACTCTTGGTACGGTTTAGGGCGTATTAATTGGTGCTTTCATTGCTCTCATGGTCATGAATGAAACAAATATTCGAGGGTTACTTAAAGAGCAACATGATCGGGTCGAAACTTTGGCACAACAGCAGGTCGCGAACATCCAGTTGCAGTTTGATGCGTTACGTGTCGAATTGCAGGTAACTCTAGGGCAGATTCAAGGGCGGCCCCGGAGGGGGTGGCGACACCGTGATGTTTTTGCCAAGATTAATGCACATGGATGTTCCAAAATTTTTGAAATGCATGAAATGCATCTAATATATGTATATGCATCTGATTAAAACAAGATAAATCATAAAATGCATCTAATATATGTATATGCATCTTATTAAAAGTTAGAAAACACACTATGGAGCGTTATAATGCATCTAAGTTTATAGGGATGCATCTAATTTAGGTCAGTGCATCTCGGATTTACGGTTATAGTTCTTCTTATTCCTTCTTATTTTAAGTAATCTTCTTGATCATAACTCAGGAAGTATATAAGCAAAGTACAACGAGCAAAATTTTATTCTTTTATGCAAAGATGATCTTACAGCTAACAAATACTATGTATAGTATACTATTTATAACTAGCAATTCCATTGTTTTCTCCCACAAAAGATCCAAAATGCATAACATTACTGTATAGTTATTGTTTTAGACTTTTAGTCACTCTAATGCAACTTTTAAATCTATTGTTTCACCCCCAAAACTATTAATAGATAATTAATTTTAACTTACAAAGCATTTCACAACTAAAAGTTTAGAATTCATGTTACTTAAGAGTGTATTCTTTTAAAAAAAGGTTCAGAATTCATATCAATTTCCGATAGTTACCGACCATTCCTGTAAATTTTTATTTCTTTTCATTTATAGGGTTGATACAGCACACTCGAAAACATGATATTAAACTGAACACAAGTGAAACCTATACGCTATGGTATAATAGCAAGTGACATATATTTTCTTTTTTCTATGTGGGATTGAAGGATTCAAATGACTTTTATCAACAATTGCTTAGATTTACTTTTTACTTTTTACTCGAGCAATTTTTTATTTATTTTTTATTTTTTGTTTTTTAGTATCCTATCTATTAATTTATACAATGGGGGTGCCCATTATAGACTGTATAAAATTCAAAGCTACTCTAATAATTGATATTACATTTCGAATACTATTATTGAGTGTTGCAATTGGATACAGATATTCTACAAAATGTACTCCATCATTCGCAAGTCCGCATACATTTTCATCATTCTACACGAACGAAGAGCAAATACATGGGCAAGACTAAACTTGCCCACAAACTAATTAAACGTGATCTTCGTAAAACAAGTGCTGCTGAAGTCAAAATATACTAGCTATGACGGAAATAGTTTAAGAAAAAGTTAAACGAGTCATGGAACAACACTTTAGGTTACATGTTTCTCTTACAACTTTTAGTTTGCGTAAGTTAATAACTTAATATAAGTAACTCACAAGGTCTACTTTCTGTTGTTCTATTATTTGACTTATTTCTTGTTTTGTAGTTGCCGAAAATGTTTGTGCGTGCAACCATGTATCATGAGTTTGACGTTGGATGAACATATCTTGTAAAACCATTAGACTAACTGATAAAAAAAGGTAAATAAGAGTGTATTTAATCCATTGCTTATTTACTTGAGGTGATCTATTTTGAATTTCTTATAATGTGTTTTGACATTGTCGTATGAGCTTGTATATCAATTATTTACCCACATGTAGAAGAGATCATTTTCTCATCGTTTTTGTTTTAGAATTGATCATCAATTCATCTTAGTTTCAAAATTACTTACTGTACTAATTATGTACCCCATAAAGAAATAGATTATTCTTGAGAAAAAGATATTTGAAGTTCACATAATTACCCATAAAGAAATAGATTATTCTTGAGAAAAAGATATTTGAAGTTCACATAATTAAAAAAAGTTTTGAAGTTATATGAATTTACGATTATAGCATGACAAATCATTTAGCCTTGCCAGTGTCGCATTTCATAAACATTATACTACTTCAAACACATGTAAGCCATAGACACTTTGGTATATTAGCTACCAACATTTTCATTCTTGAACCAATGTGGGACTAAATGTTGATATAGTTTTTACCCAAAAAAATCATAAATTTAGCGACCCGTGCAATCTTAATAATTCAACATGTACCAGATACATAGCCATCATAGACCATTTATTTTCCAAATCTACTCGAATGACTCATATTCTTTTCTTTTCTTTGTGTGTGTGCATATGAAGTGTTAAATAATGAAACAAACTCAAATTTGCGGATTTATTATCTATGTTTTTATAAAAATAACTTAAGATTTTATACAACTTAACCAACATGAGACAATGTGGAATCGCTCAAGGGTTGGTTTCGATCAATGAGTTTCGTGGGCTAATAATAACCTGTTATATGTATGTTTGGATCTAAAATAATCGTTGGAGGCGGTTTTATATTGTCAGTTGAAAAATGTTTGCCCATGCTAGATGGTGAGAACTAAAAAATGAAGGGAGTTGAGAACATTTTTCGGATTCTGATCAACTACAACAATTGCTTTCTATGTACTAAGAAAGCGTTAATTAAGATTGTTGTATCAGTACTAGAAAAACACTTATTTTCTATGATCGGAACCCTCTATCAAGCAGTCATGTATACATGTAAAATTAAGATAAGGAACTCCAATCATGGGATGACATATGTCACTTCTTAACAAACTCCAAGCCTAACTTCTAACAAACTCCAAGCCTAACTCCTAATTACCAAAAATTAAGATAAGAAGCACCAATTATAAAATGACATGTGTCACTTCTCAACTAAAAATGCGTCTTTATTTTCAAATTAAAATATCTTTTTATCTACTTATTTATATTATAATCTAATTTCACCATATTTTCTAAAATTTTATGCTCTTTAATTCAAGAGTAAATTACATAAATGGTCTCTGTGGTTTGTCAAAAATTTCACCTATCGTCCCTCAAACTTAAAAGTTGCATGAATGGTCCCTTTCGAGGCAAAAGAATAACATGAATGGTCCTTTGACCATAATTTATGTTAGTTGACCGTCAAATGGGTGTTTGGAAGGCTGAAATGACAAAAATACACTCGTTAAAAGTTTCATGAATGGTCCCTGAAAAAATTTGTATTCAAAAAAGAAAAAAAAAATCCGTCAAAAAAGTATTCAAAAAAAAAAATTTATAAACAAATTTTTATAAAAATTCATCAAAAATTATTCAAAAGAAAAAATTGTCATAAATTTTTATAAAAATTCGTAAAAAGAAAAAGTTTAAAAAACAATTTTTTTACGGAATTTTTTTTTAAAAAAAATTTTAAACAATTTTTTACGGAATTTTTTTAAAAAGAAAAAATTTTCTTTTCTCTTTTTTTTCCAAAATTTTTTACGGAATGTTTTATAAAATTTTGGGCAAAAATTTTTTATAAAGTTTTAGGCAAAAAAATTTGTCAAAAAATTTATAAAAAGTTTAAAATTTTATAAAAAAATTTATAAAAATATTAAAATATAATAAAAAAATTTATAAAAATATTAAAATTTTATAAAAAATTTTATTAAAAGTTCCAAAAAAATTTTTAAAAATTCCGACATATAACTATTTATATAAAAAACATTTTGTCGCTGATTTTATAAAAAATTCCTAAAAATTTATAAATAATTCGAAAATTTTAATAAAATTTTTATTCACAATTCTGAAAATTCTATAAAAAATTCCGATAAAAATTTATAAAATATTTTTTTAAAATTTTTATCGGAATTTTTTAAAAAAATTTCGGAACTTTTAATAAAATTTTTTATAAAATTTTAATATTTTTATAAATTTTTTTATTATATTTTAATATTTTTATAAATTTTTTTATAAAATTTTAAACTTTTTATAAATATTTTGACAAATTTTTTTGCCTAAAACTTTATAAAAAGTTTTTGCCCAAAATTTTATAAAACATTCCGTAAAAAATTTTGGAAAAAAAAGAGAAAAGAAAAAATTTTCTTTTTAAAAAAATTCCGTAAAAAATTGTTTTAAATTTTTTTTTAAATTCAGTAAAATTGTTTTTAAACTTTTTTCTTTTTACGAATTTTTATAAAAATTTTCGACAATTTTTTTCTTTTTGAATACTTTTTGACGAATTTTTATAAAATTTGTTTATAAATTTTTCCTTTTTGAATACTTTTTGACGAATTTTTTCTTTTTGAATACAAATTTTTCGGGGACCATTCATGAAACTTTTAACGAGGGTATTTTGTCATTTCACCTTCCAAACACCCATTTGACGGTCAATAACGAAATTATGGTCAAAGGACCATTCATGTTATTCTTTGCCTCGAAAGGGACCATTCATGCAACTTTTAAGTTTGAGGGACGATAGGTGAAATTTTTGACAAACCACAGGGACCATTTATGTAATTTACTCTTAATTCAACATCCATTTTAATATATTTTTATGAGTTTTTAGTTTTTATATTTTTAGTGGGTTTATTTTATTTTAATTCAAATTTTTACAACTTTAACCTTTATTTCATTTATTCCAATCAATTTAATCTTGATTCGTCAAAATCATAAACTTTTGGGAGTGTTTGTGCGTAAGAGATTGCGATGGTATTTTATATGCGGAATAATGATGCGTGAAAGTTACTGGTAACCCAAACAAACACTTACAACTAACACATATACATTCGAAGTGTTGTGAAACGAATTCACTAAACGGGTAAGCAAACACACATAACTATACTTATCGCCGCTGTCACCACCATCTCATCACATCACCACCTCAAAACATTTGTTCACTATAAAATAATCATCGGTACCGCATTATGCGGGTACCCTTTAGTGTATATATACATACTTTAAAAAAAATGCAAACTGTTTATACATCATTGCTAAGGTAGGTACACGTACAAACATATATTAATGTTCCTCTCATCGGTTGTTCATCATTTGAGCTATTGGGATAATTGAAACAATGTTCGAATATGGATATATAGTCACGATGCAAGTGGATTCTGAGACATTACATGGAGTATCATACACTGAAAAATGATGGTGTTCAAAATAATATGGACATTCTTAATCGAATTAATCTATTTTTGTTTGCGTTTTTAATATTGGGAAAGTGAATCGATATTTAGTTGTAAAGATATGGTTGATAAGTCGAGAATCTTTTACATATAGACATTCTTGAAGCTAATGAATAAATCTTTGAAATTCCATTATTTCCTCTTATGAAAGAGCCAAAATTTGATATTAGATCAGTTTTTCTAACTTCTAAAATTACTTCACTAAAAAAAATTAACAATTTATATTAATTTGCAAGCACGACATTAATCTACTAAATAAATGAATAATGTTTTCATTCAGCACATCAATGTCGCACATGAAAACAAGATATTAATCTTAACACAAATGATACATATCCATTATGGTATATTAGCCACCTACCTTTCTATTATCTAATGTATGTGGGATATATCATCTAAAACTTACAAGTTACCCCAAGGACTCATGCACTTTTACTAACGTAATATACCAAGTTTTAACCATGTTTCATACCAACGAAGGATGTACTTTGTTCGGCTGTAACAAGTTAATACATGTTTATTACATTAAATCCATCGATCTTTATTACATTAAATCCGTCATTGAAATTCAAATATCCAACTTTTTCACAAAGTATTAAACTTATCCCATAATCCAAAACAATTTAAAAAATTAATAAATAAATAAATAAAAACTCTACCTCAATCTTTGTAAATGTAAAGTTTTTAATCGTTAAAAAACCAAAAGAAAAAGGAAAATCAAGGGTACGTTCTATATTTTATACTATCTTTTACTAAGAGCAGTTACAATCGTAACACCATAACACCTATAACACCGTCCACGTCAGCGCCACATCAGCTTTAACATTTAACATTAACATCCTCAAAAAACACCCACAACCATAATATCCCAATAACATCAATAACATTTCATATTTTCAATTTCAACCCCTAAACTAAAACAAACACTTCATTTATTAAACTAAACATAACATTAAATTTGAAAACATATTACAATACGAAATTAAAAAAAATACATCAAAAACAAATTAAAACAAAAAAAAAATACATCAAAATTAAAAAAAACACACCGTAAATTAAACGTTACAACATAAAGGAAATGACAACGAAATTAAAAAAACACACCGTAAATTTGAAAACATATTACATAATTATTCATCATCGTCGCTCTCTTGTTGTTGTTGTCTATGTTGTTCAAGATTCTTCAGCCAAACATGATCCATAAGGTCCTGTTGGAGTTGGGTATGCGTTTGTCGGTCGTGTATTTCTTTTGCCATACGACTGTGAGTATTACATCTTTCGATCCATCTTCGTTGCCTCAAATTTGTTGACGGATCCACCCACAGTTCGTTATAGTCACGTAATGCAAATTTTTGATCTTTTATAATCATGTTATGCATAATAATGCAACAATACATGATTCTACGTATCGTGGCAATTTCATATTGACGTGCCGGTTGTTGTAGTATACCCAAACGGCCTTGAAGAACACCAAAAGCACGTTCAATATCCTTTCGGACACTTTCTTGTCTCCTTTTAAAGCACGTATGTTTTCATCAATTGTTCTTGTGAAGGATTTGACGAAGTTGCCCACGTGGATAAATTCCATCACCAAGTAATACCCTGCTCATACCTAGTTCCGTTGACCATATAAGGTGCTTTTGGGGCATTGTTAGCAAGAAGGTCGTCGAATAACGGAGAGTTATCTAAAACATTAACATCGTTATTTGCCCCGCCATCCCAAAAATGCATGCCGATCCATAAAACTTGAGAAGCAATGACTTCAAGCATAATTGTTGGGTATTTTTTTTATCACCCCTAGCAAAATGCCCTTGCCAAGCCACTGAACAATTTTCCATTCCCAGTGTATACAGTCAATGCTACCAAGCATTCCCGGAAAACCATGCTTTTCTTCATGATGTTGATAAATTTTTTGAATGTCGGCCCATGTTGGTTTTCTTAAATACTCCGGCATAAACAAATCAATAATGCATTTGTTAAAATTATCAAGACATACTTTTGAAGTACTCGCACCCATTTGCGGTATTCATCAAATGCATCGGTGTGGTGCAGACGCCAATTGGCGTATGGCGACGTACACTTCATTAGAGCGATTATACTCATTCGACCCGCATAATCGGTGTTTGCCTAAAAGGTAAAATGATCCGAATATTATCGAAGTATAAGATTCAATACCTTCAACTATTTGCGGGAATAGTTTCCGGCTCATACGAAATCTTCTACAAAAATTCGGTTTGAATACTTACAACCTTTTACGAAATAATCGTTGCGCAGACGTTCTTCTGCAAGCTCACGTTCACGATATACATGGGTACGAGAACAACTAGGATGTTGAGATTCAATACCTTCTTGTTGTTCCAACTAAAGGTGATACTCGTACGCGGCCGCCATAAATTGGAAGTCCTCTTGGTCATCAACGTCTGACAAAGACAGCGGAATATCACCAGCTTGATTTGGATCCATTGTGAACGAATTTTATTTTTGAATTATGAAAGTGTGAAGAGGAAGTATATAAAGTGTGAATGGAAGTGTGAAAAAAATAGAGTTTTAGTTGGGTATTTATAGTGGTAAAAAAATGTTTTTGATTAAAAAAAAAATATAGCTGTTAGGGGGTTTTTTGTAATTTTTTTTGAATTTCTAACGGATACTAGCTGTTGAGGGACTAGTTGTGTAACTTTTTCAATTTTTTTTTCCTGCCCTTAACGGGCGTTATGTTGCCAACGTTTGCCTTATAACGCCGTTACCAATCCATGCCTCCAACGGTTTAACGCCTCCAACGGCGTTAAAAATGCCCCTAACGGCGTTGGGGCGTTACCGTTGTAACTGCTCTAAGCACATCTTCATTTCAAGCTAGGAAGTATAATACTAACCTTTACCCATTCATTCCATAAACATTATAGTATACTTATAGATTGTTTTATGTCTCAATAATGCTAAATTATTGATACAATGATACATGTTCGTCCTAATGTTTCCATTGTTGCAAAATGTCAGCTTTGAAATATGATGAACACATTTTGATGAATAAAAAATTCCAGTCGCCTATCAATATTATTATGTTTAACGGTAACAAATTAAGATGTACGGAGTATTATCTTTTCTAGACCAAAAGCTTTTTCAAAATAGGTTTTGAATACTATTAAGATCTTTTATAAAGTATTAAACACAAAAACGGACATACTTGAGGCGAGGGTTTGTACATGCATACCCTATCATACTCTTTCAAAAGCATCCGTAGTGTAATATTTTAAAATATATTTCTAATAGGTTAACACAACATGCACAACATCTCCAAAATTGATGAACACATTACTTCAAAATTAGTATACACCCACCACTTAAATAACACAAGCTAAAAATTCCTAGAATTTTCTATTGAAAACATATCTTATTGCATCCGACGCGGATTAAACCTATACCTTGATCCAAAACGCTAAATACCTCAATAGTTGTAAATATAATGTGTTGAGTTGTTAAGAACAAGAAAATAATAATAATAATAATAAAAAAACAAATCAAGAGTTCATTTATATTTTCTAGCTCCAAATGGAGAAGTACCTTTTTATTTAGCACATATTCATTCGAGCTAGAAAGCATAATACTAGTCTTAACACATTCAATCCGTAAAGGCTATAGTATATTAGATAGAAAAACTTATTTTCTTATCCTATGTGGGATTCTTTTTTTTTTTTTTTTTTTTTTTTTTTTAAGATAGATGCTAAGGTACCTAAATCGATCTACTGCTAATTCATGTAGTTTTACTAATTAATTTACGCCATGTATGTGGTCATTGTAGAATGATTATATCTTAGAGCAAGAGGTGTGGTGATATGGGTATACCTCTTCATCACCGTCACCTCAGCGCCACATCAGCATAACAAACCTCCACAACTAACCACAACAAACCCCCTTCCTCATAACAAACCACAACCTCTTCATTTGGGGCCCACCACCATGGTTGTCAAGATCCCGATCCAGATATTAGGATCTTACGATTTTACGATACTGTAAAGCAAAAACGATTCGGATCCTACATAGGATCTTTGCAAGCTTAAGATCTTATAGGATCCCGATCTTGACCATACGATCTTACGATCTAATCCGATCTGATCTTACTCTTCTCGGATTACAAACTAAAAAACTAAAAATTTATGGGTTGTTTGTTTGTAGAATTCAAAAAACAATATGTTAATATTTTTAAACATTTTATAATCATAATTTAGGACAATATTTATATGAAACATTTATAGTATTTTGTGGTTATAATGTATTAGAATTTGTAGATTTTTATAAAATTACATAAACAATTAAGAAATAACATTAGAGTAGGATCTTAAGATCCCGATCCGATCTTACGATCACGATCTTGCAAAGACAAAAACGATCCTGGGTAGGATCCCGATCTTGACAACCTTGCCCACCACTACAACTTTATTTTTTTTATTCAAATTTTCAAATAAACTAAATTCATTTCATTAAAAATAAAAATACAATACAACATAATAAAAAACATACGAAACATAAAATAAAGATACGGTGAAAAACATACGCAACTTAAGAAATACATCAAATTATAACGAAAATAATTATTTGGATTCATTGTTGAAATTGTTCCCATCGAACTTGTTGCCAAACATGCTCGATGAGACATCGTTGAAGCTTTCGTGTTTGCGCTTATCATGTAGTTCTTTGGTTTTTTTCCTTTGCAATTCGCAACGTTCAATCCATGTCTGTTGTAAATTTGGTGTCGCAGAAATATACGTTTCAGCAATGTCGGATATCGCAAATTGTTGATCTTTCAAAATCATGTTATGCAATATGATGCACGAGTACATGATTCTCCGTAACTTGCCAATAGTAAATGCACGCACCGGTTGGTAAATGATATGCCAACGTCATTCGAGGACACCAAAAGCTATTTCGATATCTTTTCGAGCACTTTCTTGTTTCGCTTTGAATGCGGCATTTTGGGTTACTTGCAACCGTAAATGACTTGACAAAGATGCCCACTCCGGTAAATTCCGTCACTAGATAATACCCTTGCTTAAATTTATACCCGTATACTTCAAACTCAACCTCGGGCGATGTCATCAAGCAGGTCGTCGAATAACAGAGAATTATTGAAAACCGTAAGATCGTTATTCGCACCGCTACCCCAAAAAATGCATGCCAAATCCACAAATCGTATGAAGCAACGGCTTCAAGCATAATAGTTAATTATTTTTTATCACCTTTGTGAAATTGGCCTTGCCATTCTTTCGGACAATTTTTCCATTCCCAGTGCATACAATCGATGCTCTCCAACATTCCCGAAAGCTTATGAACAATGTTATTTACATGGTATAAGTGACGAATGTCATTCTCATCTGGTTTTCTTAAAAACTCCTTAACATATAGATGGATTATGCCCATAGTAAAAAAATCTAGGCAATCGCGTGCACAGTGTTCACCTATCTGTAAATACTCATCTAATGCATCGGGTGCTACCCCGTAAGCCAATTGGCGTAGGGCACATGTGCATTTCATAATCACACTAAAACTCATTACACCCCAACAATCTGGTCGCACTCTAAAGAAATCAAAATGCTTAAGAAGAGGATGATGAGTTTCAATATATGTTTCAATACCTTGTACTATTTGTAAAAATAGACTATGGCTCATACGAAAGCGACGCCTAAAATTATCATCCGTATATTTTGGGTTGTCACCAAAATAGTCAGCAAGTAGACGTGCTTCAGCAACTTCACGTTCACAAGGGACGAATCGACGCTGGTTTGAAGGACCAGCTTCTTGTTCTTGCAATGTTTGCTCTGCCTCAAACTCTTAAATAAACATTTCTAGGTCCGCTAACTCTTCAATGTCACTTTCACCGAAAAAAGATGATTCACTCATGTTTATATACGTAGATTTTATAGTGTGTAAAAGTGTGTTTAGTTTGATTGAAATGGTTTTGTATTTTGATTGAAGATGGAGGAGATGAAGAGGATAAAAATGGTGATTATGATATGTTTATATAGGGGTGGAAAGTTTAAAAAAAATAATAAATAAGAAAGAAAACATCCGTTTAATAACGGATATAATTTTGAAATTCAATTATTATATCCGTAGGTGTTAGATTTTTGCCCTCGTCGTCACCACTGCAAACTTGATCCCGACGAGCCACAAAAAGGGGTCCTGGTATGACGGCGAGCCACGGCGAAGATCCACCTCAACCGACGGCGAGCCACGACGCACCCACACCCACCGCTCTTAATGCTGCTCAATAATGGAAACATATTCGTGAGCATATGTCGTGTATTAAAATATCCGTTCTTAGTGGGCAATCTAATGGGCTCAAAATGGGCCGAGTGGTTACATCATGGGCCAGAAATAAAGTTCTTGGTTATAAGTATCGTTGAGGTATTTTATTCGGTTATAAGTTTTAACACTTGGAAATGAGTATCCCTTTATTTTATTTCACTGAGAGAAAATATGACAAAGTTTGCATTGTTTAAAGTTATATTGCCGATTTGAGTATGATAAATCAATGAAGAACGTAAGTGATTCACTCGAAGGACGAGGTCGCTTATGCTTATTAACAATTTCAAAATAAATAACATTATTAATCACAACCCATGTGATCTAATTATACTGTAGCATCTTAGCTATTAAAGCTAGCAACATTTCTATCTCTGTTTGGGTTTACAAGTTATTTGCCTAGCGATTTTCTTTCAAAACATACCCAAAATAATATTGTTTACCGGTGAAAGTGTACAAATTATTGTGGTGATATTTATTTTCAAAAGTTTCTCTTATTGACCAATGTGGGATTATAAATTAATACAACTATTCATAAAAACAAACGTTGAGCTCTTGTCACTAACTTGGTTGAAACCAAGGCTGTCAAGATCGCGATCCCGCGTATGATCGTTTTTGTCTTTGCAAGATCGAGATCGTAGGATCGGATCGCGATCCTACGATCCTACCAATTTGTCATAGTTTGTATACAAATGATAAATGAGTCGAACTGTTTTATATTTCTACTCAACGTCATAGATAAATTCATATAACATCCTCTTGAAAATGACAAAGTTCAAAATTCAAATACCAAAGTAATAATAAAACACAAAAAATCAAGTTTAAATCGTTAAATTAACGATCCAGCGGAATAATATTACATAACATGAGTCCTAAATGTCTCAAAACATACGAGCCATCTACATAATTTCAAAGAAACATACATTTCATTAGTGGCATTTCAAAACATACCCTTTGATTAGTTTAATCACAATGAAGTAATGTAAATTGAATTATTGAAAATTTTTAGACTATATTCTATTTAGAAAAGTAAAAAACTATGTACAAACTATAATCTATTTAGAAAATGAAACAACAGTTATTTACTTATTAGACATTAGTAAAACACACGTTTGTTTTTTGGCATAAGCAAGTGAGATGGACTTAAAAATAGAAAAAAAAAAAAAAAAAAGTTAACTCGGATCGCGTGACGATCCTACGATCTTACTTATGATCCTACCACATATGCGATCCTACCACAATCCTACACGGTTTTAGTTAGTAAACACGTAAACTCGTACGATCCTATGAGTTTACACGCGATCTTGACTGCCTTGGTTGAAACAATTCAACATGAACAAGCATCATATATCTCAGATAAATATAATGGTGATTTATTAACTCATCATAAACGGAAAGAAGGAACGGATACCAGGTTCAACAAAAAGAGAAAAAAGAATAAGGATACCATGGCTAAATAACCCGTTAAACGCTATTTCCATGTAATTTCTTTTGCCTAGCTTCTTACTAGCTTTTTTAATAATAATCCGCCGTTAAAAAAAATAAGGATACTAACATAAATCGAAGCACAATGTAAAATTTATAGGAAACAACTTATACTAGCGCCTGCCAATTATCATCAAGTTGTTGGCAAAAAAAACACAAGAATAACCGTATCTCAGCTCGTTAACTTGTTATTACATCCGTATGTATTCTTCTTCCTATTAACTTAAATCAAAAGAGGTCTTTCACCTACTGTTTGGGTGTTTTAAAGTCCATTGTCGAAAAAATCTAGCACTAAAAGTTAAGGAATTGTATAAACTTTTCAAGTAGAAGTTCAAAGTCACTGGACCTGTTGAGTTAGTGACGTGTCGCCGCACATGAATGCATGATACTCTTACTAACAAACATGATTTGAATGCATTACGGTATACAATCTTCTTTAACCTATGTGGGTATATAATTGTGCCAAAATTAGTTACAAGTATTAAAGAATACAGGAGCATGTTTCTACTCTCTTGTTAATGTGGGTTTTTCATAATGCTAGCATTGTGTGTTGTGACTTTTTGATGGGTTAAACTCCGAAAGTAATGTTTCAGTTAACGATTTTCTATTAACGATCCAATTTTATTCAAAGATCTTTCATTGCGCATACTATCACTTGCAACTCAACGACATCGTTTGGAACAACATTCGGTGATTGCTTTGAACTACTAACATGGTGGGCTTTTTTATTCGAGTCAAACACTTGAAAAATGAAGCTAATTCTATTTCTTTGAGACAGGATTTGAAGTGAAAACATTATGGACTATATATTGGCTTGATACTCTTACCATCTGCAACAAAAAAAGAAATCGTTCGAAACAGGAATTTATGGACTATATATTGAGTCAACCTTTGCTCAGGATATGGAGTTGATTGATAAGGATTACACAACTATGCAAACACATGTTTGATAAGGTAATATCGTTTTTTTTTCTTCATGACGCGGTGTCTCAAGCACCTGTTTGTTTGACTGCTATGCGTGTTAAACACATGTTGCCTCAATTTATTGTATGTTTAATCTCCACACTATATAATAGAGGAGTCCATGACACGTCACTATTGCCACGTCATTGATGACTCATTGATGACATGGCGTTCAATATCCATTTACATAAAAAAAATGGATGTCTACGAGGTTCGAACATGCGTCACTCAGAAAATCACTACCCACACATTACCACTGAGCCAAATGGCTTTTTATGATAGATTCTATAAAAAACAATCTGATAAACTCAAAAAACACACTAACACAAAAATGGATAACGTTGGCTACTTTGCAACTCAACTCACAATCTCACATAAATCAAATCACAAAAATGGTTCACACACATCAATTGGGCGTTTCTCTTGCTAAAAATCAGGGATTCACAGGTTTTTGATTGTCAAACTTTCTCTATTCTCATCTTTTATTCAAGGAAAGTATATCAAATCAACGCTAACAATCAATACTGATTACAGCTATGATGAAGAACGCAAAAGGGGGGATTTCATTGTTTTTTGACCTAATTTGCATCTATAAAATCCGCAACTCTCATTTGTTTAGACATCACAATCACAATCCACCCATCATTATCAAGTAACAGGTATGTTCTTACTAATCTTTAATAGTTTTTTTTTTTTTTTTTTTTTTTCAAACGATTTTATGTACTTTAATATTGATGTGATTCTTATTCAACCAGCTAAAGAAATGGAACAAAGCAAGAAGTACAATTTTCGTTATGCCCGTGGTATGTTTTACAACCTTATGATACATTGCATTTTAATGTTCATGATAACTAATATGTGAATCATATGTATGTTACTTTTTAGATCCGTCACTAGAAGAAGACAATGGATCACAGTCAGTGGACTCAACCGGTGTGCCAAAAAATGGTATATTGAATCTGAAATGTTTAATCCTTAATAGTTGTAATTTTCAATCATTATCCATTAGTTGCTGTAATATGAAGATGATAGTAACAATCTAACAATCAACGCAAAAGGGGATTTCATTATACCGTGAGAAGTATATCAAATCATCCTAACAATCAATACTGATTTTGACTTTCCATAACTCAACACCTAATTTTGAATCCATACCATATTGATGATATTGATTCAAAGCATCGCTACAACTAAAAATTCGTGAGTAATTCCATTATTTGCGTGTGTTTGATTTTGAATTGGTGAGTGTTTAGATTATTAGGTTTTCTTTTAGTTTAATGGTTGCATTTTATTTACATGATGATGCAACTGAATCTATTAATTAGTTATGTTTTTATCAGGATCATTGTCAAATAAAATAAGGTAAGACTGTTAATTTTTTTTCTTAGAATAATTTGATCCGTTTAAATTGATTATTGATACGAGGATGTAACTGTGTGTACAGGTGATCAATGATGCAGAAAAATTCTCTACATAAGTTCTATTGGTGTTATAGATTCATTTGATGCGCTCATTAGCCGACGGTGTTTAGTATGTATGCATACAAGTTTTCTTATTTCATTGTTGTTAGTTTGGTTAACATTGAGCTATTTATTGTGCTTTCTTTACAGGTATATAATTGTCGTCGTCACATAATTAGGAAACCTATTATTATTCCCTGTAAGCATTTGTGTTTTCAACATCATTACGCTCTTTTTACAATGGAGTTTTGTATAGCTTGCATTTATGTATTTTTACTTGCATTATTGATAGACTAAACAACCATCACTTATCGTCAATCCATAAAATGATGACCATGTAGCGATCGGTGTTACCAACATCTAAGGTATGTCACCTCTCATTTCATGTTTGTTCTATTCAAATGATAATGCTATGCAGCTAGCATGAGGATTGGTGCATTAGACGATGTGCTTCTTTGCAAGTGACCTCATATCACTCCATTATGCCCAAACAAATGGTATAATTTAGATTACAAATGATAAATGTTTGCACCATGTCAAGCCGGTAATTTCATTTCATGTTTGTTCTATTTAAATGTTTGCAATTGTACATAATAATCACTCCGTTTGCAATTACTTCTTTGGAACATACTTGTCAGAATTTCGTGTGAATTTGCGCCTCTATCCTTGAGTTGGGCCTTGGATTTTAGGAAACATATTTCATGATATCCGTGTTCGTAGGTCGCTTTAGTTTGACACTTTGTTACAACTTTAATATAGATACTTCCAAGCCTAATTATGTTGTTTAGACACATCACTTCTATTTATGTATGCATTTGTGTGGATTACATAAATGTCCAGTTTGAATATATTGGTAACTAATGGAAACTAAATATTGGAATATATTGCATTCAGTTGGTCAGGCCACACATGTATATGATTTTAAGCATGGGATAATTTTTGGTGAGGATTATTTAAAGCTTTATTTGATTTCAAGTTATACTGAAGATAAATCCATAATTTTTTAGACATTTGGTTGATGGGAATCCTGCAGGAACCGAGCTGCAAAAAATCTATGTGGTTAAACAACTGCTAAAGCTTATGGGCGAACTCAGGCGGAGCTTTTAACGGAACCTAAAGAATCTATATGGTTATACTGAAGCTTATCAAAATATATTTTTGCTAAACTGACTTTAACAAATAAACTATGGTCTTTATCTTAGCATGTATATTAATTCTTATTCGTAAATGAATTCGTGAACATGGCAGCGATGAAAACTACCAGCAGGCATGGGCATAAATCTGTGAGATAAGGCGTGATGGTTTATGGATGGGCACAACTATGTATCGTTGTATGAGATTCGTTTAAAAGAACAGGTATTGTTGTTTAATGGATTAGCTCAAAATATTCTCTTAAATTATAAATTGCTAACTTCCCATGTAAATTCAGAAATGAAAGTTGCTTGAAAAGTTTGTTATTATTGTATTTTGCAGGTCCAGTAATAAATCTGGTCCGGATAAAGTGAGGTTTGAACCTCTTCAAATCCTATATATTTAAAACCTATGACTTTGGAAAACAAAGTTTCTTTAACATTCAATTGAGTCTAGAGAATCGAGATCTCAACATGAAGAGGAGTGTAGGCATCACTAAAGGGGCTGAGAATGGACAAGGTATGTACCATTACCTCATTCAAAGTTCAGTTTTTCAGATACTTGCTAGACTAAAGATCAACTTATGTGATCAAGGGGAGCAATGCAAAAGATTTATGGAGACATTTGGATCAGGTTCAAGATAGTCTGTTTGGGAACTCTTTCTCAAGTCTAATATCGGTGAGTATTGTATTTGCTATTGTTACTTAAAGTTTGGTTCAAGCTGAAATTCTTAACGTATGAATTGTTTATTTGGTTGTTTAGACATGATAAATTATTTAAAAGTAGTTATTTTTGAAGGTAAATGCCAAATGCTGAATAATGTATTCTAAATCATGATATTTATAGGCATTTAAAGATGTAAAAATTAGTCACCCTTATTGTCTTGGACGTATGATATTTATACACGTATAAAGATGCCACAATGAGTCACATGTGTCCCATTTATAGGCATAGATAAGATATTATCAATTATGATATCTTATGGACCTTTTTGATTATCATTAGTCCTAAATATGCCATAATATGCTATATGGTCTAAGAGGAATGCAGGCTCCCCTGATGTCAAAAAAGAACTAGGTTATATGTTTATTCTATTGTTTTGTGATTGACTTTTGTTCCAAATTTCAGTACACATGGATTTTGAAGATAGGTCAATCATTTAATTTAAAAAGTGTATAGGTTTTTGATCAGATATAGGAAACATTGGTTGTACCTTATTTGTTTTTTACATATTCCAAATTAACTATGTTTATTTATTTACTTATCTATTACAATGGACCTGATGGATGATGTTAAACTATTAGGTTAGTGTATGTGAGTGTAAGTACTCAAACATTAGCGACTACTCATGATAAGAACTGAATTGAGAAAGAGTTCAATTGACGAATACACAAGTCCACATAACTCAAGAACGTGAGAGCTACCTTTTTAAGTTATATAACGTAACACTTTCAGTATCACAAAAGCATTTACAAAACAGAAATCCAAACTGATCTAATCTCATTAATATTGCATACGCTGAGTCTAAGTTTTTGGTGTTATCTTTCAGGAAAGGGAAATTAGACAAAATTCTACTGAGTGTGACTCTCCCACTGGCCATTGTTCACCTCTGCGTGCTTATATGGACTAATGTTTCGCACAAGCTGCACACCATGTAGTCCATCTATGGTGGATTTCGAGTGCCCAACCACATGCAGTGTACAAGACGTAACACAAAATTCATGATAACCTTTAAGATTTTGTAGCAGAATTAGTCATGCTTGAAAATTCATTATGATATGAATATCTGAACATCTGATTATGGTGCAGATATTTGCTTCAGTTATCATGGCTGAAGAGCCAACAACACCAATGGCTGCAGACGAAGTAGAACCAAAGAAAGAAGCTCCGCCTAAATGACGCAGATAAATTATAAGTTTTAATTTTTTTTTTCACAACTCTATGTCACTAAACGTGGTTTATAAAGAAGTTCTACGTAGGATTTGAAACTATCGCTGTTTTATTTTCATTTTTGTTCTTCATACATTTGTTCAACCAAATTCTTAATATTTAAGTTATTCACTTTTCTTTTTAAATTTGTTGTTCACCACTCTCTATGTTTACTAAACTGTTTCTACTAAAGAATGTTATAAAAGTAGCCCGCCCATCGGGCGGGTTAAGCAACTAGTATTGGATATAGATTGTAATCCATTTATACTTGTGTTATGACATTAAATTATAAACCTTTTTATTTTATAAACATATTCCCACTATATTATACACCTTTTCAAGTTATATAAACATCACACATAATCAAATGCATTAAATTATGAAAAGGTTTAATATCTTAGACCTCTTCATGTATGACACATAAGCTTGAAATAGATGCTCACTAGGGTTTATGAGTTTTTAAACCTCTTCATCATTTTATAAACCTTTTCATTAACAACCATAGTGGATACCCTTATTGTAACCAAACCACTTTAAAACTGCCCATTCCCTTCTTAAATATCTATAAATGTGATCTTGTTTCCGGTTCATAAACACCAATGGTGGGAATATAATTATTACTACATAATATTAGGCACTCTAGAAAATATTGGTAACACATTCATTTGATGCATGCATGATGAGCTCAAACATCTAGTTTATTGAGGCAACGCTAGTGTTGTTAAAGACTTTGATAAATATTAACACGTTGTGAGATGCAGAGTACACACCCGTTTGTTTGAGTCAATGATTACCACTTGTGATTAAGTGATTATAATCATATGGTTCGACCATATGAGTTGCAATATCAGTTATAGATACAAATAACTTTTATAAAGGTTATTAAACCTTGGTTAATACCGTCAACTAAAGTTTTGATGTCATTAAGTGTATTGTAACAGCGGGTGGTACTCTTGTTACAACTAAGGACTTGAAATGTTTTGTGTGTCACGACAAATATGGAACAAAAGGAGCAAGTAAAGTCGCATTCTAAGAATTATCTCGAACTGATACTTGAGTAATATACGAATTATCCCCATAATCAACATTTATTTGATTATTTCGCACGAAACAATACATAAAAGCAAAAGATCAAGTTTCTTTTCTCATATTGCTTTAGCATTTGCAATGACACTTTTTAAGTTTCTTTTCTCTGCAATGGCCACCCGTTGGGTTACCGCAGTTATTTCTACTACAAAAATCAGAACAATGTTTTTGATCTTGTGCATTAGCTGGATCACAGCTATCCATATCAATTTCATGACAACAAACACCCGCCTCAACCGATGTCCATCTTGGTGCTGCATGCAACAAAAATATTTGCATATTAATATAAGTAATATGGATTGATTAAATTGTGGGCATGCAATTACACTACACTTAAGTTAGAAACTTGATTATGCCAAAGGAACTGATTGACTAACCAATACAAAGAACAACGACAAGCAAGACGAGAAGGTAAGAAGTTCTCTGTTGAGCCATTTGTACGTAATTCGCTTTTCGATGATGTTCAAATTCTGAATGACTATAGCTCAAGGCCATGTCCGGTATATATATTGGTTCCTTAACACTTAACTAAGGAAATACAATCCATGCAAAAACTTAGAACATATCATAATTAAATTGCAATATAATGCATAAAAGAAAAGATCTCTATATGTTCTAAAAGTATAATATATTCACTAATAAGGTTGTCAATTACAGTATATGTTGTTTTTATTTCTAAATCAACCAATTAACTATTTTCCTTGTACCCTTTACACGTTCACGTATCCTTTGCCAAATTAAACAAAGAATTCCATTTTTCATTTTTATTTTGTATTCCTCATTTGAAAGGGCAAAGATCGCCTGGCTAACAAAGTACGTACATAAACGAAGGACCGAATCAATATATATCTACCTATTCTAGCAAACAAGAGTTTTTTTTACAACTTATTAAAGCAACCGAAGCAATTAATAATATGATGTGTCTTGAATTTGGAAAGTATTTCGTTGGCCATTCCCTATTTACAGCTTATTAAAGCAACCGAAGCAATTAACATACGGTTTCATATTTATGGCTTTGATTCCGACAATGAATCAAAAACCCTAATTTATAGCTTGTACAACAGTTGGTGTCGATATTGTAAGTTTGGAAATGATACGTAAATGCCCGTGGAAGTCTATTTTCGGTTTATATCATAAAATTGTAAGTTTTCTTTTTTGTGATTTGGTTACTATTATTTTATTAAAATTCGTATGATTTTTATACAAAAGTTGTGATTACGTTTGAAGTAGTTACCTATGAGTATCGATATAATATATTTGACTTGAATAACTATCAATTACCAAATCATCTTACTTTGCTATTATGTATCAAGACTAATTTGCTCCATCTACGATGTAGTATAAGCAAATAAGAGCATCCACAATGGTGAATCTTTTAAATAGATTTATAATATGTCAAATCATTAATTTATAAATTATAAACCTATTACCATTATGTATAAACCTTTTATAATTATATCAAATGTTTAAACATAATACATGCATTAAATTATGAAAAGGTGTAGGATCTTAAATCTCTTCATGCCACATAGATGTAGTATCTAGTTGTAAGGTTTATAAACTAATTCACGTGTGTTATGAATTATATGTATCAAAGAGAGATTACTTTAAGTGAATACAAACTTTCAAAGATTTTCAGAAAATGGCACCACCAAATATATGTATCGCTATCGTAAGCGTGTAAAAATATTTAGGAATCTAGCACATCTTTAACATGATATTCGATCATCAAAAGTTTATTTCCTTAACCTATGTGGGATTACAAAACCATATCGCTACTTGTAAAGACAAAAAATGGAGGAACTCATGTCATAATACCCTCGAGGCCTCGAGGCTAACACAAGTACTCAAAGATGATCTACCCGTCATGGAAACTTGGTTAAAAAGCAGTTAACGAAAACATGCATCATAGTTTCTGATATTTCAGATGAATCTAATGGTAATGTCAGCATGTTAAAGTGGCGGCTATTCTAAAATAGTTTAGTAGTTACGATGTAATAAGCGTTTAGTTTGCAACGCGTTAATCTTAGGGAGGGTGAATTCTTCATTTTTACACAATTTCATCTTTCACATTCCTCTCCAACATCTAGGGTGAGCGAAAAAACCGAAAAGACAGAAAAAATAGAAAACCGAAACCGAACCGAAAGTAACCGAACCGAACCGAACTACTAACTCGGTTCTTGGTTTGAATATGAGTTTGGTAGTTTGAACCGAAACCGAATTCATATAAATATATATATTTTCTATCTCTCTCTCTCTCTATATATATATATATATATATATATATAAGTTATGATCAAATAAAAAATTACTTATATATTTTTTCTATATATATATATATTTATGTATAGTTATATATAAATAAATACTATTAAAAGCTTATCATAATATAATAAAACACTTTTATGTTTGAAATATATTTTTCTAAATATTTATGTAATTATTATTATTATATTTTAAATAGTGAAATTGGCTATTCGGTCACCCCAAGAACCGAACCGAATTAAATTCAACCGAACCGAAACCAAATTTGAATTTGGTTCGGTTCGATTCTAGGGTTGACCTAAAAATTTAATCGAATCAACCTAACCGAACTAACCGAACAACTCGATAATCGAACCGATCAACACCCCTACCTACATCTCACTAGATGGGCTTTGTGGGTTGTTTGATGATGGGTCTAATAAGTCGAATGTACTATTTGGGCTTCATTTTGGGCCAAATGAGATGGATAATGAGCCGTAAAAAGTTATATCATTCTTATTATTGATTTCTTGTGTACTTACTTTGATTCTTTGTCGTTGGTTGCGGTCAAAGGAAAAATTGATGTTTATACGATGGATTTAGATTCTTTCAAATTTGTTTGTAAAAAAATATTATTGATCATATTTATAAAAACTTGAAGGAATCTCAATTTATATTTTTTTCAAGTTTAACATAGTTGATAGGTCATGGATTGTGACATTGTTATTTTTGTGATAACAAAGCTTTCTAATATCTTGTTTACATCATATATTTCTCAATATCAGATTCAGAATATTATTGTTACAATCAAGTTTATCTTAGCACATAGTATTATTTTTGTCCTTGTGCTATAACTTTTAATCATTGATTGCCCACAAAGAACTACGAGATATCATGTATTTCGCATTTAAATTCTTAGACGATAACTACATCGCCTTGCTTTGCAAAGTAATTATTATCCAACTACACAAAAGCATGAATCCGAATCACTAAAATTAAAAATATTGGGCACCCATTAAGAATATTAAGTTAACAAAATTAAAAAGTTGGGAAATCGATAAGTTTGGGACATCGGTTTAACATCGAGTCCAATTTAATTTTATCATTAAACTCCGACAACAATCCAACGTCCTAATCATAATACTAATCCAGATATGTAAAACACATATACACTCCGGTATATAAACAAAGAGCAATTCATTTCTTTAACCAATGTGGGATGTAAATATTTGTGTGTACTTACTAACCGTTTATCTTTTGAAGCGTCGGAGCTACTTGGATGGATAATGTACGTCAAGCTTATTTTGTAGCATGTATCACTAGTTTAAGGCCGGATGAAAATGTATCGTAAAACCTTTTGACTAACTGATAAAAAGGTAAACAATGGTGTATTTTTAATCCATTGCTTATTTACCAACGGTGATTTATTTTGAATTTTTTTATAATGACTTTCTATCTTTAACTTTTTTGTTGACATTATCGTGTAACCTTTTTATCATTTATTCACCCACTTCATCTAGGAAATATCATTTTCCCGTTGCTTTCGTAATGAAATTGATCATTAATTCATTAGTTTCAAATTTAGTTAGTGCACTAAATATGTACCTCGTAAAGAAATAGATTATCAATCTTTGTAAATAAAATATTTGAGTTCACATAAATTATAATTTTTATTTTGTCATCTTTCTTGGTGTCAATTGAGCTCTAGCCATTTTGCTGGAGCTTGGCATTTTTAGTTTCTTTTGGCCTTATGGCATTTTTAGTTTCTTTTGGCCTTAGGATAGTTTCTTGTGTTTTGTTTTTTTGTTACTTCTGTATGTATTCTTCCTGTTCTTTTTGTTTCGTTGTTTATTAAAATTGATGCCTTCTCTAAAAAAAGGTTACCGGTAAGTATGTTTAATTGAAAAAAGGTGTTCTATTTCAGCTTGTATCTATTAGCATGGCTAAAAGGGAACACAAGAAACATGAATTACATTGGTACCTCTGGATCATCTTCTATGTCCTTTAGCTAAAATAAACTAGAACTGATAATGATATATACTATATTACTGTCTATATGTGCTCATTATAAATCATGGTAATTTTTATTTATTTACGTTTATTATTATTAATAATAATTTATTTATTTATTTTTCTTTTATGCTTATTAATTTATTACAGCAGCTAAGCGAAACAAATAGTTTTCGAAAATGTGAAGCAACTATACTGAGCTCTAATAAGCTCTAACTTTTTTTTTCCAAGCTATTATTTGTTGTTTTATGGATTACTATTTTTTTTTTTTAATTTGTTATGGGTTGATTACCAACATCTTCTGACAAAATTTATATTTATGATGATTTGCTTAGAGCACAAGGTGTGATGAAGAGAGGTTACCTCTTCATCACCGCCACCTCAGCGTCACATCAGCATAAAAACCTCCACAACCAACCACAACAAACCTCCCATCCCTTATAACAAACCTCAACCTCTTTATTTGCGGCCCACCACTACCACTTTATTTTTTTATTCAAATTTTCAAATAAACTAAATTCATTTCATTAAAATAAAATACAATACAACATAATAAAAACATACGAAACGTAAAATAAAGATATAGTAAAAACATACGCAACTTAAGAAATACATCAAATTATAACCAAACTAATTATTTGGTAAAAAACATACATAACTTAAAAAAAATACGTGTTGGAAAACAAGGCCTACAAGGCCGATTAATCACCGATTAGGTACTATCATCACACTAACCTTGCCGATTTGTGTAATCGTGTCAAACAAATCGGTCAACAATGGTTAATTGCGTCAATGATCATAAAGATGGTCAAACTTCTTTGAAACTTGCAAATCTTGTCGAAATCCCAAAACTTGTCTTGAACAAGTTTTAATCAATTATAGTAGATGTTTTTATCTGTTACAAGATGATTTCAAGGAAAGTCTAGTCAAGAATACCTAAATCTCGCTAGAAATACCCAAAACATGCCGAAAATGCCAATCCGATTAATCATTGATTACTCCTGCCTTGACCGATTACAAGCTACAGGGGGGGTCGATAGCCAGACTACCGATTCACGATTTTTGCAACCTTGAAAAAACATACGCAACTTAATAAATACATCAAGTTACGAATGTCATCCTCATCTGGTTTTCTTAAAAACTCCTTAACATGTAGATGGATTATGGACATAGTAAAAAAAATCTAGGCAATCGCGTGCACAATGTTCACCTATTTGTAAATACTGTGTAGGGCACATGTGCATTTCATAATCACACTAAAACTCATTACACCCCTACAATCTGGTCGGACTCTAAAGAAATCAAAATGCTTGGGAAGAGGATGATGAGTTTCAATATATGTTTCAATACCTTGTACTATTTGTAAAATAGTCTACGGCTCATCTGAAAGCGACGCCTAAAATTATCATCTCAGATATTTGGGTTGTCACCAAAATAGTCGCAAGTAGACGTGCTTCAAGAACTTCACATTCACGGGGACGATCGACCGGCTTGAAGGACCGGCTTCTTTTCTTGCAACGATTGCTCGCCTCAAACTTTTGAATAAACATTTCTAGGTCCGCTAACTCTTCAATGTCACTTTCATCGGAAAAGATGATTCACTCATGTTTATATACGAGATTTTATAGTGTGTGTAAAAGTGTGTTTATTTTGATTGAAATAGTTTAGTATTTTGATTGAAGATGGAGGAGATCAAGATGATAAAATTGTGATTATGATATGTTTATATAGGGGTGGTAAGTTAAAAAAAAAAAAAAAAATCCTTTTAACAACGGATATAAGTTTTGAAATTCAATTTATATCCGTTGTGTGTCAGAAAGTTGCCTTCGTCGTCACCGTGAAGAAGCTGATTACGGCGAGCCACGAAATGGGGTGGCGGTATGGCGGCGAGCCACCGCGAGGATCCACCTCAGCTCACGGCGAGCCACGACACGCCCACACCGGGTGCTCTTAGGAATCATCCAAACTTTGCATCACATTGTGAACAGCAGCCTAAAATACTTTATAAACAGGGTGGTGGAGCCTCGTAAAGAAATTTGCACATCAAGTATCAAACTTAAATCATCTTAAAAGTTTTTCAAAAGAAAAAAAGAATTAATATCCATTTTTAAGCATCGCTGTAAACGATTTATACATTTAAACCATCTTAAAAGTTTTTCAAAAGAATTTTGAATTTATATCGACTTTTGAACATCACTCTGAGACATTTTTTGAACATGATACCATGTTAAACACAAAACATTCAAACCATATAAAAAGTTATTCAAAATTTATATCGATTTTTGAGCATGGCTACAAAAGAATAAAAGATGAATATAATGTTGAGAAACATATTACAAAACACTAATACAATCGGCTACAATATAATACAGGGTTTTATATACAGTATCCCAATTTCGTTTCAATCACCGATGTGGGCATGTGGGATTATTAATCTAAGCAACAGGTAGTGACTTTGTAGAGGCCCATGAATAAAATCTCAACTAAGATCTAATGAGGTCGTGCTAAACAACACAATCATCTCAATACATACGCTCTTGGAAACCAATCGAAGTGATAACCATTTCAACGAGCAGCCAAATTCAAGTCATATTATCCTGTAATAGAAAGCTAAGTACACAAAGATGACGACTGTGTCGAGGAAAAAAAATCATTTCACCACAAGATAAAATGGTATGACATATGAAGATTAAAATAGTCAACCGGAGATTAATAAAGAGAGAAAGAAGTTCGACACATTTTATAATTAGGGGAATTGCATATATATCCCTACAAAGGCTATGTTTAGCGCAACATTTTAGAGCTTTTTAGGGCAATGGCGGTGAGCAACGAGCTTTTTGATTTTTATTGTTCGTTTGGCAAAGTAGCGTGACCTTTGCTATTTTTAGAAAAGCTCATTCTTCCAATGCTTCTTTAGAAGTGGTGAGTGTGAATGAGTGTGTAGCCATCGCTTCACATTTCACAGCTACTTTTACCAAACACACCCTTTTACATATATATCCAAGCAAAAGTCGTAATTACATATATATGCTTCTAAAAATTTAAATATGTCATATATATCCAAATCATTATTTTATACATGTTTAAAACAATACAGTAATATAAATGCTAATTACATGTAAAGTTTGAGTTGCCATTTATACCCTTGTTGGCATTAATTTGCCTAAATAACGTTCTTGGTTTTTGGTTGAAACCACCGAATTAAATTCCTACCAACACGCTTGATATGTTGTTTGCTTTTAATTTGTTGAAAGCAATAAAAAAAAAAAAAATCTTTTCACGTACTATGTTAATGGTTGAAATTAAAAACTCTTATGTGTGTGTGTTTGGTATTAGAAGTGTTCGCTGCTTTACTGCTTCACTACTTTATTTGTGTTCAATGGCCGGCCTTCAATTCCATGCTTTTGGCAACTTCACAAATTTTGTGTGACGATATTAGATGGGGACTGTCAATTTGTGTTCATGGCTATTCGAAGTGTGTTTTGATACTCGGGGACGGAGCCAAGACAAAACATGACCGGGTGCACAAAATTTTTTGAACCGTAATATAGAAACACATTTCGATGGAACGGGGTCATTTAAAATGCATTTGATAAAAATCGATGTTTTCTTATAAAATTAACACTATATCGAAAAAATTTATAGGTGTCTCGGACACCCGCGGAACCCCCGGCTCCGTCCTGTTGATACTAATAATAATCTTAAAAAGGAAAAAAATGCAGAACGTGGCTTATGCTTTTGTTCTCATACATGTGCTTAATTTTTATGTCACTAAGATGTTTATTAAAGAGGGATAAGAAAGGGTATATTAGACATTTATATATCTTAAATAATTATAATGTATTTTATTGTTTAAATATAGTATTTTGGATATATATAACATATTTAAGTCTTTAGAAGGATATATAAGTAATTTTTAGTTTTGCTTGGATATATATGTAATTATAAGTCTTTGAAAGGATATATAACGGTAAAGATAAAGTATCAACTGGGAATCAAAGTGTGAAGAGCGGCAACTTTAATTAAAACAAATTGTAAATCAACCTTGAAAATCCAGAATTCAAATCGCTAGTTTTATTCTCTAATTTTGTTAAATAGGATTTGTTGATAACATAGTTCTTTGGTTTTGCTCAGAATAGCAACGTCTTTTTCAATGTACCGATTTGATGCGTGTATATTATCGTTCTATTTAATGTTATGTACTTTTATGTTTTGTTCCAATTTGCACATTTTGATGGTGTCATACCGAAAGTCCGACACGTATCACCATTTATAACGTGACACGTTATCAAATGTGCAAATTTGAACAAAACTTTAAAGTACAACATTAAATAGAACGATAAAAGTACACGCACTAAATCGGTACATTTAAAAAGTACGTTGTTATTTTACCACCAAAACCCTAAGTTCTTATACAAGTTAAGCACAATTGAAACAAAAAGTTGATTTGAATTAGCTAGCAACATCTCTTATCACTATATTGGCCTACATGGAATGTGTAATCACTCTTTACATCCAATGGCATTAAGACACAAACGTGTTCTAACATACTAACGATGCAATGTTATTAAGTAATTTATCATCGAGTACTCTATCACCTACAACACCACGAGTCAACAACATCATTTCAAGAAATTTAATATCATCGACTAGTTCCAAGACTGTCTTTACTCGGGTGTATTAAATTTAGAATTCTCGAGTTAACGTGTTTTGAAGTTATTTAGCGTAGTTTCTGTAGTGTAAAGTTCAAGGTATTTGCTTAAATTGATACAAGAAAGTTATGAATTTTGATGTATCACATTTGGCCGAATTACAACTTTTGAAGATTTATGAATAATGTTATCACCAAAATAAGTATATCTAGAATGTCAAGAATGCAAACATGTTTTTACATGATATTCGAGCATCCGGAAAACAATTAGCAAATAATGTAATAGACCATTTGAAAGAGTTTTCAACATGATAACGAGCATCGAAAAACAATTAGTAGAGAAAGTGTCACGCCATTTAAAAGGGGTTTCTACAAATTTTAAGAATTCATATTAGTTATTGAACCATGGTAGTAAGTGAAAGGTTTATGGATATAAATTAATATATATGACGGATTCGATCACGAGACTTGGATGCACACATTACGTATAAGAATCAATGTAAAATAATTAATATTTAAAATGTTATATTTAGTTATTTGATCACGATAAAATACTTAACAATCATTAGTATTTAACTAAGTTTATTTAACATCGTTAAATATTAAGTTAAAGGACTAAAAGGAAATTGGAGGAGAAGATTCGGAAACCCTTTGGGGTGTTTGGGCGATCAATTATGGGAGGATTTCCTAATCCTCCTCTAACTGGTCTCTAAGTTTTGTTAGACTATAGATAGAAAGGGTTGTGTATAGGTTTTTCTATGGAGGTGATATCACACCATGTTTTGATGCATGCACCACTTTATATGCATTACAAGATTATACGGTACAAACCGTAATGCATAGAATGTGGTGCATGAATCAAAAAACGTGGTGTGAGTATCAATTCCCTTTTTCTAATGCTTGAATCCTTAACAAATCTTTCTTCTCCTCTTCTCTCCTCTCTTTGTGTTCGGCCGAATTCTTCATCCCAAACCCCTTAGGAGTCGACTTCCTAGAACACAATATAAGTGTTAGATTTGTTTCGTGATCAAGAACCTAGCTTTTCTCGTTGATTCGCCTAGTAATACGTGTGTACAAAAACGGAGAGCAAATACACTTGTGTTTGCATATCTTGTGGTCGACAAACACATACCCTATTTTTAGGGTTTTTGGTTCTTGATTACCGTTGTATTTGAATTTGCTAAAAGTTACGCTTATTACTTACGATATCATTCAAGCTTTCAACATGTACATCAGCTTTTAGTAATTTTACCCAAAAACTAAGAAAATACGCTTGATAAGAATGTGCAACATCAACTCGAACATATACCAAGGTTTCAGTAATTTAATGGTATGAGGCGTTATTATCATTCCATCCTCAAGTAAAAGTTCATAGTTGAGAGATTTAACAAGTCAAGAAAAATGATAAATTGAGACTAGTTATGTTCTTGCAAACCGTATAAAAAGGCACAAAGCAGTTTAAAAAAGAACGAACTGAAAAAAAGGATAAATTGTCTACCTCATGTATTCGAACATAGTAGCTCATTTTTAGCGGGCAACATTGATTTCCATTGAACCACATTCCCATCATGCTATGCTTTCCAATTGGTTGTATATAGCATTTTATTATTATTATTATTTGTTAATCTCTCGTTAATCGGCACCGTTTCACTACGACAATTTATAATTTATAAGTAAATAAATAAATCTATTTACGTACATAAACATATTAAATAGCACAATATGTCAAGAACTTATACAAGTTCTTCAAGATGATATTCGTGCATAGAGAAACATGATATTTGAGCATCGAAAAACAATTAGCACATGAAGTATCACAACCATTTAAAAAAGTTTCTAGAAAAAAATTGAGAATTTATATTAGTTCTTTGGCTATAACCGAGAAGAAGATGAAGAAACATGTTTTCATCTTCTTTCGGCTAAGTCAAACAACATACTACCCAATCTCAAATTATAACCTTGCATATACACAAATATATAAAGTATCAAAAGTTTCTATCAACTACCTATGGGATCATAAATCAATACAACTGTCGCAAAAACAAACATTGAGCCCGTGTCATTAAGTTGGTTGAAACAATTAAATATGAACACCATCATTATATATAATTGTGATTTATTAACTCACCCTTAATATAGCATGAAGTGTGAATCAATAGAAGTGAAGGAACATTTTAAAATTTAAATAAAAGTTCCATCTTACTCACGATAAGCGATTACGGATTATTAATATTTTTTAACTTTAATATTAATTTAGAAAAGCCTCTTTTCTTTTCTCTTTAACCAAACATCCAAAAGTAGTTGAATGGCTACATTGGTGAAGGTGTCTGGACCATCGTTGCCAGCTTTAGAGCAAGATGTCCCATTTCGCTTGTTCCTATAGCATGACTAAAGGTGAACACAAGAAACCCAAGTACCTCAAAATTCGTATATATTGACTGTATGAAGTTTGGGACCAAATTATGTAAAGGTATATATTGACTAAAGGTGAACACAAGAAACCCAAGTACCTCAAAACACTTCCTCTCACACTTTATATACTTCCTCTCACACTTTCATTATTCAAAAATCAAATTCGTTGTAACAATGGATCCAAATCAAGTCGGTGATTTTCCTCTGTCTCGGTCGGACACGTAAGACCTAGAAGACTTCCAATTTATGGCGTCCGCAGACGAGTATCACCTTCATTTGGAACAAGGGGAAGACAGTGAATCTCAACATCCTACTCGCCCTCGCATCCATATATATCGTGAACGTGAGCTTGCGAGGAACGTCCGCTCAACGATTATTTCGCACAAGGTTGTAAGTATTCAAACCGGAATTTTCGTAGAAGATTTCGTATGAGCCGAAACTATTCTCGCAATTGGCGTCGGCACCTCACCCGATGCATTTGATGAATACTTGCAAATGGGTGCGAGTACGTCACAATTATGTCTTGATAATTTAACAAATGTATTATTGATTTGTTTATGCTTGGAGTATTAAAGAAAACCAACATGGGCCGACATTCAAAAATTTATCAACTACATGAAGAAAAACATGGTTTTCAGTGAATGCTTGGTAGCATTGACTCCATGCACCGGGAATGGAAAAATTGTCCATGGCTTGGCAAGGGCATTTTGCTAGGGGTGATAAAAATACCCAACAATTATGCTTGAAGTCGTTGCTTCTCAAGATTTATGGATCCGCATGCATTTTTGGGATGGCGGGGCAAATAATGATATTAATGTTTTAGATAACTCTCCGTTATTCGACGACCTTCTTGCCGATAATGCCCCAAGAGCACCTTATATGGTCAACGGAACTAGGTATGAACAGGGTATTACTTGGCGATGGAATTTATCCACATGAGCAACTTTCGTCAAATCCTTCACGGCAACAACGATGAAAACATACGTAATTTAAAAGGAGACAAGAAAGTGCCCGAAAGGATATTGAACGTGCTTTTGGTGTTCTTCAAGGTCGTTGGGGTATACTACAACAACCGCACGTCAATTTGAAATTGCTACGATCGTAGAATCATGTATTGTTGCATTATTATGCATAACATGATTGTAAAAGATCAAAATTTGAATTACGTGACTATAACGAATCGTGGGTGGATCCGTCAAGAAATTTGAGGCAACGAAGATGGGTCGAAAGATGTGATACTCACAATGTAAGGCAAAAGAAGTACACGACCGACAAACGCGATACCCAACTCTAACAGGACCTTATGGAGCATGTTTGGCGAAATAATCTTGAACGACATGGACAACAACAACAGAGCGGCGGACGATGAATAAGTATTTTCCATGTAATTTTTAACTGTAGTGTTTTTTTTTTTTTTTTTTTTTTAATTTCTTTGTATTTATTTATTTATTTTTAATCTCGATTGTAACTTCTTTTCGGTTTAATGAAATGTTTGTTTTAGTTTAATAAATGAAATGTTTGTTTTAGTTTAGGGTTGAAATTGAAAATATGAAATATTATTGGTGTTATGGTGTTATTGGGATGTTATGGATGAGAGTGTTTTTTGGGATGTTAATGGTAAATGTTAAAGCTGATGTGGCCCTGACGTGGACGATGTTATTGGTGTTATGGTGTTATGGATGTGAGTGCTCTAATCTTAACACATTCAATCCATAAACGCTATATTAGATAGAAAAAACTTATTTTCTTATCTTATGTGGGATTCAATGTTGAAATCATGTTTTTAAAGATAGATGCTAAGGTACCTAATTCGATCTACTGCTACTTCATGTAGTTTTACTAATTAATTTACGCCATGTATGTGTCATTGTGGACTGTTTGTATCTTAATGCTACTCAATGAATGATACATATTCGTGTGCATATATGTAGTGTGTTAAAAAATCCATTATTTGCAAATTATCAGCTTTGAAATATGATGGAATATATCTCTATTTTAACATTAGATGAGATTGCCTATGTACAGTTTGTCTCTAATTTTTAAGATATACAAGTTATTTGCCTCACGATTTTCTTTCAATCCGAAACCAAAATTATATTGTAAACAAAAATTTCCACGGCTCTACAGGTGAAAGTGTACAAATTATCGTGGTGAACATTATTCTTGCAAACGATACATATTTATTTATTTTCATAGTCGTGCAACTTACAAATCAATTGTTCCCCACAAAGCTATTAGAAATTTGAAATTTTCTTTTCTTTGTGTGTATGACATACATCACTCCATCATTCAATTGTAAAGAGTACATATGCATTTCGAAGTGGATAGTAGGCAATAAATAGTTTGTGACACAATTTACGGACATTATATGTGTTAATAAATAGTATAAAAGTTAATAAATTTATATACATTTTTGAGATTGCATGTGAGGATGTGGATGAATTCATATTCTTACTTTCAACCACAACTACACGACTCGAAACTGAATATCAATCGATACAAAAGGTTTCTGGATACGGTATAGTAAATAACCACAGTACATTTCAATTCTTTAACCAATGTGGGATGGATGCATGGCTAAGAGTTATATATATATATATATATATATATATATATATATATATATATATATATAAAATCCTTACCAGGTAACTAAATGTTGAGTTATACATTTTAATATTCAATGAGTTTTTGTCAACTTTGGACACACGTAAATATGTATGTATTATCTATACTACATATAAAGAGTGTATGGTCAAACATTGAAAAGTGAAATCTTGAAAGTCAAAGGTGAAAGAAATGCATGGTGTAATTAATATTTTTATTAAAACACCATATTGCTTAAAAGTACAATAATTTATTCACATTGTACAACCAATTAAAAGCATATATATCAAATTAAAAACAACCAATTAAAACACCCATTATTAAAAAGTGTAATAAAATTTTCACATATACAATTTAAACAAGCTATAACATAATTTAAAATATAAAATAATTAAACACACTAATTAATGTTATTTTTAAACCATCCTAAAATGAAAAGTACATTTATACACATTATACTAATTGATAAAACACATAAAACTTTATACAAGCTAACAAGTTGATGGTATATATAGTTTTGAAACCGGACCGAACCAAAGGGTTCAACAAGGAATCGGTGTCACCACCGGTTCGGCTAAATAATAAAAGCCATCCGAAAATGAACAAGAGATAACCCGTTGAAACTGATACAACCGGTGGAATTAGGTCTTATCGAAATATATTTATCCGTTAATCGTCACGAATACTACCGTCGAAACGTGTTGGTACTACGCTATACTATATATAAAGAAAAACAAAAAGTTAAAAGTTGAAACTAAAAAAGAAATGTTAAAACATATATATCAAAAGGAAACTATTAATACACATCGAAACCGGGTTGACCGGGACGCTTCAAACCAAGTGGGTTGACGATTTAATTTGACCGTTTTTACCCGACCCATCGGGTTGACTCGGTTAAATCGATCCGTTTTCAATCGAACGGTTCAACGGTTGAACCACCGGTCGAACCGGTTTCAAAACATTATGTTTAATCCCCAAATCTTCAAACTTTTATTATTTTTGTTTATAACCCACAAACATTTTTTATCACTAAACGATCATCATCTATAAAATCCGTAAACTTATGCTGGTACTGCCTAGTATATATTATTATTATTTTTGTTGATTTGCATTCTCCTTATACAGAGCTAGATGTATTTAAAATGAAGTTAATATGAATGAAATATCAACTTTCAAGTGAGTCACTTGAAACAAAAATTGGAAATGAGTTTATCTTTGTCTCACTAGAATAGTTAGGTCAGATTGTGTTCCAAGCTTCTGAACTCATGCGGAGACGAATTACCCTGTATTATATTAGCTACCGACATTGCTTATTGTTGACAAGTGCGGGATTAAAGACCGTATTTCTCATCCGAATGTATCAAGGCAAAATTGTAATAAATGATACTTGCATTTTTTGTATTGTATTCAATACTTACTTTCATTTATAACTGTTTTTATATATTGAATCATTGAGACAGACGACATCGAGTTTGGATACCCATGCCTTTGGATCCGAGATCTCTTTAATTCAGTATTGTATCGCAACACAACAGCATTGTTTCAATTATATGAAATGGACTAATTCAAGCCTTCAAAGAAACTCAATTTCAATCGTTGTGTTTAGTGCTTTTGATGATGGGCTTAATAATACCGCGAATGTGATGGGTGATACTGTGATAAATAGAACTTCCATATGTAGTTTGTTATGACAAAAGGTTTTTATTTCCAGGTAACTAACCATTTTGTTACTGTGCTGTAACTATGCAGCTACATAAATGAGAAAGATTGAAATACTTCATGTTTAAGATAATTACGACATTAGCAAACACTACCTCAATCTTTGTACATGTAAAGTTTTGAGTTTTGGTTCAAAACCATTTACAGTTACAAGTTAAAAAAAAAAGTAAAGAGTTCGTTTATATTTTCTAAGATGAAATGTCAATGCACTATCTTTTATTTAGTGCATTTCCATACCACTTTGAAAGCATAACACAAATCTTAACACATTCAAGAAATAAATGCTGTGGTATATTACATACCAAAATTTCATTCAGTTATCCTATGTGGGATTGGATGCCGAAATGATCTTTATTAAAAAGTATTTCTAATTCATTAAAAAAGATACTATTGTTGACTGATAAAATTCTTTCTAGTTCCTTATGTTTCATTTAAAACTACATGTAGATTACAATACAAAATGAAACCTTAGTGAACATAACTCACAAGCGTTATAAACCGTTTCTATCGGCTGCTACTATGTGACTGATACATGTTTTAATGATGTTTAGCATGTAAAAATTCCCTTTTTTGCAGAATATCAACTTTGAAATATGATGGGATCTTTTTGTTTTAACATTGGAGATGAGGTTGTCTCTATGCCTTTTGATTACAACTAACATGTAACACTTGATAGCTGCTAGGCTAACTACTGGGCCAATTGATATACAAAGTGGGCCATAAGTTGATTCGGTAACATAACATATAACCTTTTGACTAATTGATAAAAAAAAAAGAAAAAAAAAAGGTAAACAAGAGTGTAACCATTTACTTGAGGTGATCTATTTTGAATTTCTTATAACGTGTTCTTGGCATTGTCGTGTAAGCTTTTTATCAATTATTTACCTACATGTTGGAGAGATCATTTTCCCATCGTTTTTGTTATGGAATCGATCAATAATTCATCTTAGTTTTAAATTTAGTTACTCTACTGAACATGTGCCTCATAAACAAATAGATTATCAATCTTTGAAGATCAAATATTTGGAGTTCACATAAATTAAAAAAAGTTTTGAAGTTATATGAATTTACCAATTGGGATTATCGCATGACTAAATCTTATATTTAGGCCTATGATAATCCTCACTGGTAAACATTATACTAGTTCACACACATATAAGCCATGTGCACTAGGGTATATTAGCCACTAATATTTTCTTTCTTAAACCAATGTGGGACTAAATGTTGAAAGGTTTTTATCTGAAAAGAAATAAAAGGTAGCTAAATTGAGTGACCTTTTACTAATTCAACGTGTACAATAACATGCATGGCCATCATAGACCGTTTGTCTCTTAAAGCTACTCGAATAACTGATACCAATACCAATATTTGTATTTGTTTGTGTTTATATGAAGTGTCTTAGATATCAACTTTAGAACATGACGTCATCCCATTGTTTTCAAATTCGTAGATTACCTTGTCTCTATACATTTTCCTACATCCAGCTAAAGCGTATTCATATAAGTCGTGGACAGTGGTGATCAATGTTTCACTTTTTAATATTAAAAAACAAAGAAGTTATATCAATTCTGGAATATTATTGTACAAGGTGGTCAAATTTTTCTATATATTATGATCTCCTCTAGCAATAATATATCCGGAACATATTATTCTTGAAACATGTAGTCCATGTGGACTCTTGTATATAACCAAGTCAACTTCTCACTTTTCTAGCCTATGTGGGATGTAATGCTAAGATGATTTATTCTGAAAAAACTGAAAAGTATCTAAATGTTTTTGACGCATTTTTACTATTAGATATGTTTACGTGTTTGTTATATACAGTTTATATTTTGAGTAATATGCTACAATTAACCCATTCAAAGCAAATGACAGAGTAAATCCATTTGCAGCCGCTAAAGGTCTTAATATTCCAACTATATCATACACTAGTTAAAATTAGTTTCCTCTGATTTATCGTTGTTGTTGGTTGCGGTACGTGAAGGGCAAATTTTAAGTTAATGCAACTCATTTTGATCAAGTTTACCGAATTTGATTAGTTTTTAATAGTTCCTTATTTTTACAACTAGCAAAGTATTTCTCTATTACAATTAAATCACAAAATTACGTTAATTCTAATTCAGGGTTTCCTTTGTTTCAATCAAAATATAATCTTGCAATTGCAACAGTGTTTGCTTTTGTCATTGTGGTGGCAACTTAGATATCGCTTATTGCGCACAAATCTATGAGAGATCGTATTTGGTGCTTTTTGTTTGGCTCTGAAGAAAGATAAAATATGTATATCATATGAGTTATGATCAAATAAGAAGAAAAATTAGAATAAAAATGATGAGAAGAAACTACATCCACTCATTTCAGATGCATCTACAAAAATAGATGCATCTCCCCTTAAAATTCTCCCTCTTATTTGAAATGTGTGGCTAGAAATCAGTCTTATTCTTCTCATTTTTTATTTTTTTTAGGACTTGTAGATTTTTTTTAGAAACATTTTCTTACGATAACAAATATTCAAAAATTATAGAACTTATAAACAATTTTCTAATCAGAAACAATTTCTTACGATAACAAATATTCAAAAATAATAGAACTTATAAACAATTTTTCTAATTAGAAATGATAAAGTTGATCGGAGTCGTACTCTTACTACCAACAACATATCAGAACAAATTAAAATATTCCCATTAATCTACACTTACGTGGTTCGTATCACTGTAGTATATAACCCAGAAAATATTTAAGTGGTTTAGCCAAGGTGGGATATATGACTGAGATGATTTTTAGCAAAAAAATCAACAAGGTACTTAGATATTGACTCATGCATTTTGTATTTTGGAGCTTAAGCCATTGATAGTATGTTTTGATATGATTATAAAGTGATAATGTGATTAATTGATTCGTAGATCCTCAACGACGTGCATTTTTTACAACTGATTTCAGGTGGGTTTACTCTAATTTTTTCCTTCTACTTTCTTTGGTTGTGGTCGAGGGGAAACTCGGTGAACATCAAAACAACACGTATTTTATTTTTTGAATTACATGCCATGAAATTTAGAATGGTTAGCATGTTTCTTGTTTGTACTTTGTATCTATCTTAATACCTTATAATGCATTTAGGCCTTCCCTAAATGGCAAGGCTTAAAATTCAGATTTTAAAACTTACTTGTTATGGAAAGAAGCTTGTACCATACACTTTATTGAGCCTTTTACTACATACTTTATGGGGTCATAACAGCCCATTTAAAAGATCTGATCTCACTTGCTTAATATGAAATCAATAGATTGCATTGTACGCTTACAACCAGAAAATTAAATACCCTCTTGTAACAGTCCATATATTGATACAGAATTAAATTGCCACTTATATCAGTCATCATATATTGCTACAGCCCATTTTAAAAACTTTGTAACAGCCAACTTCAAAATCGTATATAAACTAACATAAAATACAAAAACATTCGTCTCCCTTTCAAAGAACACCCGCTGTCCGTTACCGCCTCACCAAAAACCCCTCCCACGGGAAACCTCGCAACCTAGAACACCACCTTCAAGACTTACATATCATCCACCACCACCACCACTTCGTCACTCTAGCAACCGCCTCCGGCGATACACCTACCATAACCATGACCAACCCCCACCGAGAACGACCCACCACCAAATCCAAATCGAACAACGACAAACCCATAACTAACCTAAAACCCATCACCATCTCACGAACACGGTCAAGAAACCAACATCAAAATCTAGACACGAATCATTATAGATCTATAAGAAAGAACCAAAACATACAGTGTTCATTCTTCTTTTTTTGGTTCGGTCAAAACAAATACAAATTAACATAAAGGTACCTACGAGACCCATTTAAAAGATCTTGAAGCCTTCTTTATTTTCTTTCACGTTCAAACACGGGGACGATTTAATTTTATTTGCGATTTTTCAAAACGAAAACCATTCAAGTTTTTTTTTATTGGGTTCGGTTGTGATAAATGCTGATATAACCCAAGTGTTGTTCGGTTTTGTGGTGATAGTATAATTGCAGGATCTTTTGTTTGGGTACTGTTATCAAAAGAAGAATACAAGATATGTATTTTTTTTATTTGGTTTGAGAGAATTTATGTGGTGGCTGCGTGAAGTATGTCACTGTGTGTGACAAAAGTGAATAGGGTTATTAAAGTTTAAGGTTGGTATTGGATCATTGCTGGGCCTTTTTGATTTTCGGATTTGGGCTATAACTTCATTTGGGTTTGGTGTTATATGGTTGTAGTAATTAGTGATCATTTGAAAATATAGTTACAGGGTACCTGCCGCCGCATTGCGCGGGTACCCTGCTAGTAACTAGAAAACATATTTGCATTTGACGTTGGCTTAAGCCCAAACTCGATTCCTTCGATCGTTAATTAAACACAATATTCCAAGGAATCTATGTATCACATGCAACACTAAATATGTAATCAAGTAACGTGATGGTGAAGGGCTTATGTATGTTCTTCCATATGATATTCGACAATGGAAAAAAATTTAGCACATCAAATTCTGTTTGTATATTGAGCCGTGATAATATTTTAAATGCATGTATAGAAATAAACAGTCTCTGTCACAAAAATAAACAAAGTCTCTCTTACAAAAACATAAGAGTTCATATAACTTTCTCAAATTTGCATATTGAGCCATGATAATGTTTTAACAATGAACATGAAAATCATCACATGCAACACTAAATATGTGATCAAGTAACGTGATGGTGATGGGCTTATGTAGGTTCTTCCATATGATATTCGACAATGGAAAAAAATTTAGCACATCAAAGTCTGTTTGTATATTGAGCCGTGAAAATATTTTAAATGCATGTATAGAAATAAACAAAGTCTTTGTCACAAAAATAAACAAAGTCTCTTTTACAAAACATAAGAGTTCATATAACTTTCTCAAATTTGTATATTGAGCCAAGATAATATTTTAACAATGACAACATACATATTTGAAACCATTATATTAACTTTAAGACATAAATGTCAACTGCATTCTTATGTATAAGGTAGTAAAAGTTTCTCTCAGTGACCTATGTGGGACAAAAAGTTGAGATAGTTTCATCAAAAAATAGTATGTTTGTATATTACTAACTAATGGGTTGATACTCGTGCATCCGCTAATCAAACATCATTCTGAACAAGTAACTAGTACAACTTTACTCCGAATTAAAATTTGGTTAATAGAGATATCTTATGAGACTATGCAAACATATTCTGCTTGTATGTTTGCTTGCAAGCTTAGTGGGTTATAAAACCTAAGTTAATCATCCTAAAGTATTGAGGCACATGAATGTAATAACGACACATGCATTTTTGTTATTGTAATCTACCATATTATGAGACTATGCAAACATATTCAACTATAGTACAAGACATCGATGAGAATAGGAGATTCAGTTTTAGTCGTTATGCTTAGCGGGCCTGATATGAAAAATATATTTTGGTGGCTGGATTCTGGGCAGATGATCCAATTTGATTGAACGATCTCTCATTTAGTACTCTATCATCAATAACAAGAACGCGACAACATTTCAAGCAATTTATGAATTTAAAATGGACTAGTTTCAGGATGATCGAGTTTATATTATTGGGCTTGGTGAACTACCGGGCTAGCTAATGATAGGCCTAGCTATTAATAACGTGTTTGTGATGGTGGTGTAAACGATGTCTATATCGTTTAAACATCAACAAAGCTTTAATTGTTCCATTTTACTTTCATGACTTTTTGGTTAAACCATGTCTATATCGTTTAAACATCAACATAAAAATCTTATTGCCCCAATTTGTTACCTCTATTTCATATTAGATAATCATATATTAGCACGCTGCCATTCTTACAGAGGTGAATTAAAACCAACATTTTCATCCCAATCCATTAAGGCACATGAGTTTAATAATGACATATGCATGAATTTGATTGAACGATCTCTCGTCAATTACTCTATCACACAGTGTTATTATTACGAAATGAACTTGGTCTCAAAAAATTTGTGTTACATGTTTCATTTAGTTGGTCTATTATATTATCATAAAAGAAAAATAAAAAAAATAAAAAATAAAAATATATGTAAGCTGGTCACTTATATGTACTTGTCCATCGTTGCACCGTTGTGTCAAGCAATTTATTGGACTACTAGACAAATGTGAACCACAAAAAGAAGTTTTGGATCTTGAACGTCTTATATGACACTAGTATAGTACCCGCGCAATAAGATGTCCCATTTGTGCTTGTTCCAATAGCATGGCTAAAGGTGAACACAAGAAACTCGAGTACCTCAAAATTCAGGTATATAAGTTTTAATGCCTAAATGATACAAACTTTTTAATGAATTATTATTGTTTATGGTACATTGGTACAGCCCATAGGTCAACTTCCAGCATTTCAAGATGATGATATCGATCACCTTGTTTGATACATAGTTATCTATATGTGTTTGTAAAAGCCTTAATTGACCAATGACTAGAAGCTGAGTCATAAAATTTCAATCTCAATCTCAGTTTTAGTCTTTTAGTTCATTTTGCCCCAAGAGTGTAACTCTAACAAGACGAGGTGTTGATTAGAAAAAAAAATTTAAAAAGAAAAAAAGATCACGAAATTGGTTGATGTTTATGAAAATAAGCTTTGGCTCGAGCCGCTACTAATTAGCTAGACGCTTGTGACAGATTCACTATGGCTGATTTTTCTCATTTGCCTAACACTTGGTATTTGGTTAAGAAAATTGATCGGACCGAGCTATTTACACAAAGAAAAAATGTGGTCGGTGCATCCAATTTCTAAAAAAACCCCAGTTGTTTCAATTTTTCGAATGGAATATTTATGGAATCTCCATGAATAGGATCAAACCTTATTCCATAGTATTTACATGAGGTTCTTCTTTCTTATTTTTAAGAAAGTCCCGAGTGGGCTTAGAATGATCCATGATTTATGTTTCATCTTTCGTTTCTTTTCGTTTGTTTGAGAAATATATCAATCAATTCGATTCTTTCTTTTCTCTTGATTCTTTTCTGATCGAGATGTATAGATATAGATCCTGTTCATGGATTAACGAAAATGCGCAAAAATTATATTTGCCTCTGCCATTCTATGAGTCTCTTCCCTTTTGCATATGGCATCGCCACTCCCTTTGGCAGCATCCACAAATTCAGAACTTAATTTGAAAGCCATATTTCGACCCGGACGTTTTCGGGATGCCGCTAATAACCAACGAAACTTAGCACCATTTTATTCCCTTAACCTATGTAGGACTAAAGGTTAAAATGGTTTACAAAAATATACTCCATCCGTCCCATATTAAATGTCCAGTTTGAATTTTCTAAGTCTTTCTTTGTTAACTTTGACCATAAATATTTTTGATTGTATTATATAATATTTGATGCAAAATATATGAATAGATTGAGTTTAAAATGTATTTCCACTACGTATTATTTTTATCTAATACTATGTAACACAAGCAAAAATATTTAAGGTCAAAGTTGTAAAAGAAAGACTTGAAAAGTCCAATCTGGATATTTAATATGGGACGGAAGAAATATGTTTTAGTTTCCTATAGTTTTTTTTTCTTTTTTCTTTTTTTTGGATGGCAATCCTTTTTCACACCTCATACTACCTATCTCACAATTATTTCAAAATGCTTCCAACGAGATTTGAACCCACAACCTCTTGGGTGGTCGGCAATTCACATACCACTAAACCAAAGGTATTGGATGATTCCCTATATTCATGATAACTCATAAACTTTTAGTATCCTTATCTATACCATCTATGAATTACTTATCAATTCTGTATCGTTGAATACTTGAATCTACTCAAATGGCTAATACAATATTTGAATTATTATATATCACTATTGTAAAAAAAAGGCTTAAAAGGCCGATTAATCGCCGCCTAGGCGCAACCGGGTCATCAATCTTTTCGATTTGTGTAAATCGATTAACCGTGGTCAAAGGCGGTCAACGGCTGTTAACGATGGTCAACTTGCCGGAAATATCCAAAACTCGTCGTAAACTAGTTTTAATCACTTATAGTCATTGTTTACACGTATTGCAAGATGTTTTTAAAGAAAATCTTGTCAGAAATACCCAAACTCACCAGAAATGCCCCAAACTTGCCGAAAATACCAATCCGATTAATCACCATATATGTTTCATCACTATGTTATGGCATATTAATAATAAGTACATAACTAGATGTTTAGTGTTTAAACGAGCTTATAGTTAATTAGTTAAAACGCCAAAAATATACATAACATTAGAAGTTGTTTTCGTTGTATGGGGTATAAAATCATGTGTTATAACACCTCTTATCCATCTGAGCTCAATATTAGCTTTTCCTTCCTCTACAAAGCATAAATAATAAGCTAGATATCCATCTTAGACAAAATTTCACTGCCAAGGTACATAGCCATCTGTTATCCATCTACTATCCATCATCCAAATTAAATACTCCTTTAACCCATAAGTGAAGAGTAAGTTAATTTGTGTTACAAAAAGATAAGAGTTCCTATAAGTGTTTAAAATTCATATTATATACCAAATAATTTAAAAAAAAAAAAAAAAAAAAAAAAAAAAAAAAAAACTTGACTTTAACACTATGGTTTACACCAAATAACCATAATATTAACATCAACACATGCAAACACTATGCACTGTGGTATATAACGTAGGAACGTTTTCTCTCATTAAACTATGTGGGACAAAGGTTGAGACACTTTCATAAAAAAATAAGTACATTCACTAATCTAAAGGTTAGTTCTCTTACAATCTACAACTAAAGATCGTTTCAAACGTTAAGTGACTAGTGTAGCTCACTCTAAATAAAACTTAGGTTGGTAAAGATTATGCACAAACACATATTCCACTTTGTTTGTTTGCTAGCTTAGTGGGTTATCAATCCATTTGAGATTGTCTCTTTACAGTTTTTTTCATCTAACAAAGCTTTAATTAGTATTCCAATTTACCTACATGATTTTTTGGTTAAAAGATGTCTATATAGTTTAAACATCAATATTTAAAATCTTAATGCCCCAATTATTACCTCTATTTCATATAAGATAGAGTCACACTTCAGTATTAAAATCCACGTTTTCATCCTGATGTATTGAGGAACGTAAGTTCAACATCGACATATGCATTTTTACCATTGTAATCTACCATCTTTAGTTTCATTTTTGTAAGTTGGAAATTATCTTTTGAAGTGATGTATCGTATTGGGTTTTAATACCAATGCTTTCGGATTTGAGATAATACTAATAGTTCTCTATCACTTGCAACACAGTGATATTCGAGCATCGAAAAAACAATTAGCAAATCATGTATTAGACCGTTTGAAAGAGTTTTCAACATGATAAACGAGCATCGAAAAACAATTAGTACGGAAAGTGTCACGCCATTTAAAAAAGTTTCTACAAATTTAAAGAATTCATATCATTTATTGAACCATGGTAGTAAGAACGTCGAGAATTATGTCCTACCAACTTCACAACCATATGGCTAACAACATAATACTAATCCCAGATCACAACAGTTTTTAATTTATGGTTTCAATTATGTCGAGACAAAAATCGTAGTTAGACTTATTACTTACGATATCATTCAAGCTTTCACTATGTACGTCAGCTTTAATAATTTTACCCAAAAACTAAGAAATTACGATGCTTGATAAGAATGGGTGCAACGTCAACTCGAACATATACCATGGTTTCAGTAATTTAATGGTATGAGGCGTTACTATCATTACATCCCCAAGTAAAAGTTCATAGTTGTGAGATTTAACAAGTCAAGAAAAATGATAAATTGACGACTAGTTATGTTCTTGCAAACCGTGTAAAAACGCACGAAACAGTTTAAAAAAGAACGAACTAAAAAAACGAATAAATTGTCTACCTCATGTATTCGAACATAGTAACTCATTTTTAGCGGGCAACATTGATTTCCATCTGAACCACATTCCCATCATGCTATGCTTTCCAATTGGTTGTATATAACCTTTTTTATTATTATTTGTTAATCTCTCCTTAATCGGCACCGTTTAACTACGACAATTATAAGTAAATAAATAAATCTATTTACGTACATAAACATATTAAATAGCACAATATGTCAAGAACTTATACAAGTTCTTCAAGATGATATTCGTGCATGGAGAAACATGATATTTAAGCATCGAAAAACAATTAGCACATAAAGTATCACACCATTTAAAAAAGTTTCTAGAAAACTATGAAAATTTATATTAGTTTTTGGACTAGATAAAGTATCACACTATTTAAAAAATTTCTAAAAAAAATTTGAGAATTTATATTAGTTCTTTGGCATAAGAGAAGGGGATGAAGAAACATGTTTTCATCTTCTTTCGGCTAAGTCAAACAACATACTACCCAATCTCAAATTATAACCTTGCATATACAACAAATATATAAAGTATCAAAAGTTTCAATCAACTACTTATGTGGGATCATAAATCAATACAACTATTCGCAAAAACAAACATTGAGCCCGTGTCATTAACTTGGTTAAAACAATTAAATATGAATAGCCATCATATATATAATTGTGATTTATTAACTCATCATTAATATATCATGAAGTGTGAATAAATAGAAGTGAAGGAACATTTTAAAATTTAAATAAAAGTTCCATCTTACTCACGTATAAGCGATTGCGGATTATTAATATTTTTTTAACTTTTAATATTAATTTAGAAAAGCCTCTTTTTCTTTTCTCTTTAACTGAAACATCCAAAAAGTAGTTGAATGGCTACATTGGTGAAGGTGTCTGGACCATCGTTGCCAACAGTTTAGAGCAAGATGTCCCATTTCTGCTTGTTCCGATAGCATGACTAAAGGTGAACACAAGAAACCCAAGTACCTCAAAATTCAGGTATATATTGACTGTATGAAGTTTGGGACCAAATTATGTAAAGTTTTAATGCCTAAATGAGACAAATTTTTAAATGAATTATGATTGTTTATGGTACAGCCATTTGGTCAAGTTCCAGCATTTCAAGATGATGATATCAATCACCTTGACCAATGACTAGAAGCCGAGTAATAGATTTCAAGATGATGATATCGGTCACCTTGACCCATTATTAAATGTCTCAATTGACAAATGACTAGAAGCCGAGTAATAGATTTCAATCCTCCAAGCTAGTTTTAGCCTTCTAGCTCATCATTTGCCCCAAGACTATCGACTGGTTCCAAGGTCGGTTGCAAACTGTCAACCGCTAGGCTAATTAGTGAGCTCAATACTGGGACAATTGATGTACAACGTGGATCATAAATTGTTTGGAGTAACGAGGTTTTATCTTCATTTAATTTGACTTGTTTCTTGTTAAATAGTTGCGGAAGATGTTGGTGTTGTATCATGAGTTTTGAAGAATTGATTAAAATAAATAAATAAAAGATTACCTAGAGTGTATTTAATCCATTGCTTATTTACTTGATGTGATCTATTTTAAAATTTTTAATGTGTTTCTGACATTGTCGTTTAAGCTTTTATCAATTATCTACCCACACGTTGGAGAGAAAGTTTTCTCACTGTTTTTGTTAAGGAGTTGATCATTAATTCATCTTTGACTCAAATCAAAAGAAGTTCTTTTGATTTGAATTATTGGATCAAATCCAGTTGCTCATAATGCCTCAACTTGAGTCAAGTTATGCTAACAACTTGAGAGGATCCTTATCCATGAAGATCGAAAGAATTACATCTTAATTCTTACATCTCCACAACTTGCCCAACAACGTATTAACAATCTCAAACTAACCAAAATAGTTATCTATACTACATTAAAAGGAAAAATAGTCAACAAGTCAATGTTGAAAAAGTGAAAAGTGGAATAATGGAAAATCAATATTCTTGCATGGTGAAAGTATTTAATTTGAAAATCAATATTCTTGCATGGAATGTATTTCAACGCCAGCCATATTGACGTCATCAATTTAGTGGTCAACAAGTCATATTGATTTTATGTGCATGGTAACCGACTACCAAACCATCATTAAAAACAAATCATATTGGTTGACTAATAAAAACAAATCTTATATAAGTGATATACATTTGGAAATGTAGCAAATATATTTTAGGAACATAATTTTCAAAAAACAAAACAAATCATATATATATTTTGTAAAGTGATATACATTCTTGCATGGTACCTTTCAATATATTCCGTGGTCAACAAGTCAATATTTATTTCAATATATTTCTTGCATGGTAACTATGCATGGTAAGTATTAAAATTTGATTTCAATATTCTTCGGAAAAAAATCATATATTTTGTAAAGTGATTTAAAAGATTTTTATTTGTCAAACTTTACAAATTTGGACTCACTATTGCAAGAAAACGTTTTCCTATATATAGATATACTTTTTGTAACAATCCACCATAATCAAAATTGTATATTACGTAAAAACATATAACACTCAGTTGGAGGAAAATGGACGCCCTTGATTCTCACATGGAACACACAGACGCCGAGGTTTATGTTTACACCTCTTTGTGTTTTTTTTCTAACGTTTACATTTGTTACACCATTGTAATATTGTTTGTATTACTTGTTAGATTGAATCACAAATACTTAGCGCTTTCAGTTCTATGGATGTTGATCAAGTTTTCAACCATATTATTCCCGATCTTGAAAGTGAGGTAAACACAATGAACCATTCCGTTGCTTTCAACAAGTAAATTTATGTGGTGATCTTTAAATTGCATGAAAATAGTGTGGGAATCCAAAGTTAGTAGTTTTTGTTAGTTTGGTTATGTGAGACATATGTATAACCACCAAAACATCATGAATCTTGATTCATGACCATTGATCATTTAAATATGGATTGGATGTATAAAAATTTGATGACCAAGAGGTTCACGATTTTATAAAACTTAAAGTTTGTATGTTGCTCTTTGGCCCATAGTTGGTCTATTTTTATCATAAAAACATTTGTGTTCTCTTGTTTTGTTTAACCACTTATAGCCTTTTGTGTGTTGCTCTTTGGCCCATAGTTGTATTCATTTAAGAAACTGTAAAAATTAATTTTTTTTAATGATTATCCAATTACCAAAAACAAAGTTGATCACTAAATAGTGCATCAAATTTAAATAAGAATAGTATTCTAAATTATACAAAATGAATAATACACCTCAACTAGGTAGTTGATCAAATTAACTAAAAAAATGCAACAACTAGAAACATGGGAAGATAAAATCAATTGACTTCTGTTACTTAATATTTGACATCTTTGACCACCAAATGTCAACATTTTTCGCCACCATAGCTCATTCACCTACTGATAGTCTTAAGAGCAATTTTATCCACTAAAAATGAACATGTTGACAGCATTAATGATATGTTGATTGACAGATTTCCTGGCGAATAGAAGGTTTACTATAGTTTCGATGAAGCAAAAGACGACACCATAACTTCTATCTTTTGGAATTCTTAAACTCGCTCAATGTGAGCGATTTGCTTCCTCATTACTTGCGTTTGAAAATTGGATGCCCGATTATTCTTTTAAGGAATCTCGATCAGGCAAATGGATTATGTAATGGCACGAGGTTGATATGCAAACGTTTTGATCCTAATGTCATCAATGCTGAGATTGTTGTGGGACAGCACGCTGGAGTTAGAGTGCTCTTGCCAATAATTTCTCTTGCTCCATCTGAAGACGACATATTCCCTTTCAAACTAAAGAGAACACAATTCCTCTTGCGCCTTAGCTTTGCGATGACTATTAATAAAGCTCAGGGCTAAACAATTTCAAATGTGGGTGTCTATTTGCCAGATTCTGTTTTCTCTCATGGCCAGCTTTATGTGGCATTATCTAGAGGGATATCTCGTAGAACAACAAAGGTATTGGTTAAACCAGTCAAAGAGTTCCGTCAAGCAGAAATCTATACTTCAAATGTCGTGTATCAAGAAGTTTTACGCGAAGAGTAACGTGTGTTGTTAGTTAATATTTCATAATTGATGTAATGTTTTATTTTAAGTTTCATTAAATATTTTTATATGTCGTTTGATACATGTTAAGAATTTTTGCCACTAGAAACCGATGCCGCTAGGCACGGGTACTCGCCTAGTAAAATAATATATAAAGTTTTAAAGGGCTCTTACATTGACATATGTGGGATTATAGATCAATGCAACCATTCGCAAAAACAACTCATGTCATTAACTTGGTTGAAACAATTAAATATTAACAAGCGTCATCATTATATCTTTGATAAATATATTGGTGATTTATTAAGTCACCATTAAAATATTATGAAGTTCAATGTAAAATATAAATGAAAGTTCCAACTTACTCACGTATAGGTGATTGCCAATTATTATTAATTTATCAAGTTTTATTATTAAGTTATGAAAGTCTTAGATTTTTTTCTTTAAGTGAAACCATCCAAAAACTAGCTGAACGGCTACGCCGGTGAAGGTGTTCGGACCATCGTATCAACAGGCATTTCAAGAGTGTTAGCTAGAATGTATTCTTGAATAAGATGTCCCATTTGAGTTGGTTCCAATAGCATGACTAAAGGTGAACACAAGAAACCCGAGTACCTCAAAATTCAGGTATATAAGTTTTAATGCCTAAATGATACATATTTTTGAATGAATTATTATTTTTTATGGTACACTGGTACAGCCCATAGGTCAAGTTCCAGCATTTCAAGATGATGATTTCGATCACCTTCTTTGATACATAGTTATCTATATATGTTTGTAAAAGCCTTAGTTGACCAATGACTAGAAGCCGAGTCATAAAATTTCAATCTCCAATCTTTGTTTTAGTCTTTTAGCTCATTTTGCCCCAAGAGTGTAACTCTAACAAGACGACGTGTTGATTAAAATAAATAAATAAATAAATTGGATGATGCTTATGAAAATAAGCCTTGGCTCGAGCCGCTACTAATTAGCTAGACGCATGTGACAGATTCACTATGGTTGATTTTTCTCATTTGCTTGACACTCGGTATTTGGTTAATAAAATTTATCGGACCGAGCTGTTTACACCAAGAAAGAATGTGGTAGGTTGGCTGATGTATACAACTTAGCACCATTTCATTCCCTTAACCTACGTGGGACTAAAGGTTAAAATAGTTTACAAAACCATATGTTATGGTTTCGTATAATCTTTTTTTTTGAATGGCAATCCTTTTTCACGCCTCATACCAGCCATCTCACAATTATTTCGCAAATGCTTCAAGCGAGGCTTGAACCCACGAGCTTTTAGATGGTGGGTAATTCACATACCACTAGACCAAATATATTGGATGATTCCCTATATTCATGATAACTCATAAAGTTTTAGTATCCTAATCTCTACCATCTATGAATTACTTATCAATTCTGTATCGTTGAATACTTGAATCTACTCAAATAGCTAATTAATACTAATTTTGAATTATTATATATCAATGTTGCAAAAAAAGGCTTAAAAGGTCGATTAATCATCGGCTAGGCGCAACTGGGCCATCAACCTTTTTGATTTGTGTAAATCGGTTAACCGTGGTCAAAGGCGATCAACGACTGTTAACGGTGGTCAAACTTGCCGGAAACTTGTAAATCTTGCCGGATTACCCAAAACTCATCGTAAACTAATTTTAATCACTTATAGTCGTTGTTCATACATATTGCAAGATGTTTTTTTCATGAAAATCTTGTCATATATACGGAAAACTCGCCAGAAATACCTAAAACTTGCCGGAAATGCCAATCCAATTAATCACCACATATATTTCAGGACTGTGTTATGGCATATAAATAATCAGCATATAACTAAATGTTTTGTGTTTTGCGAGCTTATAGTTAATTAGTTAAAACGCCAAAAATATACATAAAATTAGAAGTTGATTTCGTTGTATGGGTTATAAAATCATGTGTTATAACACCTGTTATCCATCTACTAAACATGTAAGTTCATTTGTGTTACAAAAAGATAAGAGTTTCTATAAGTTTTTAAATTTCATATTCTATACCAAATAACTTTAAAAAAATAAAAATAAAAAAAATAAAATTGACATCAACGCTATGGTTTACACCAAATAAGTTTTTAAAATTTAGTTGATGTAGACGTGAAACCATGATGTTAACATCAACACATGCAAACACTATGCATTATGGTATATAACATAGGAAAGTTTTCTCACACTAAACTATGTGGGACAAAGGTTGAGACAGTTTCATAAAAAATAATAAGTACTATTTCACTAATCGAATGGGTTGATTCTTTTATGAGCTTTATCATCTACAACTAAACATCGTTTCAAACGGAAAATGACTAGTGTAGCTCACTCTGAATAAAACTTAGGTTGGTAAAGATTATACACAAACACATATTCCACTTTGTTTGTTTGCCAGCTTAGGAATTATAAATCCATTTGAGATTGCCTCTTTACGGTTCTTTTGCATCTAACAAAGCTTTTAGTATTCCAGTTTACCTACAAGACTTTTTGGTTAAAAGATGTCTAAATCGTTTAACCCACTTTTTGGTTATAAATCCATTTGAGATTGCCTCAGCTCTTTACGGTTCTTATTGCCCCAATTATTACCTCTATTTCATATTAGATTGAGTCACATTTCACACTTCAATATTAAAACCCACGTTTTCATCCCAATGTATTGTGGCACGTAAGTTTATTATTGACGTATACATCATCTTTGGCTCTTTGCCATTGTAATCTACCATCTTTATGTTCATTTTTGTAAGTTGGTTATTATCTAATGAGTGATGTATCATCGTATTGGGTTTTAATACCAATGCTTTTGGATTTGAGATCATACTTTTACATCACTTGCAAGTTGCAACATGACTGACATCGTTTCAAACAAAATTGACTCGACTGTAGTACTCGACATCAATGAGTACTGTATCACCCACAACACTGCGACATATTTTCAAGCAACTTACGAAATTAATATCGAATTGTTCCAAGATGAGTTTATATTATTGGGTTTCGTGGGCTGCTAGGTTATCTAATGATGGCCCTATTCATAATATATTTGTGATGCTGGTGTGAAGGAAGTTTTGGACTTTTGGATCTTGAACATCGTATATGATCAATTATTAAATTTGAATCTAAATTCTTCGTGACTAGCTAAAGTGGTATTTTTGGGTGTTAGTCTTCTGTCAAGTCTTTTTTGGTTTTTGGAGTGACTTGTTTTAGATACGAGAAACGAATTGAGGCTGGCACATATCATATCTATTTAAGTTATAGATTTAACGTGTCATGAAGTTTAGTGTAGTTAATAAAGATTCAAGTGTGTTACGGATTTTGTGAAAATACTTTAGCTGAATTACAAGATTTTAAGATTTCAAGAGAATGGTAAATGTATCTTAAAGTTGTATCTCTATTCAACATGGAAAGTGTATGTAAACAAGTATAATCCGGCCTTGGGTCGAAATTTTCATCTACGTGCTTGGATTAGGGAAAGACGTTATGTATAGTTTAAATTGTTTATTGAATGTTTGTTTCTAATTTTATTGAAGATCAAACAAACACCAAAAAGTTCAACCTATTATGGATTCAAACTCGTGACCTATGGTTTCCAATTGGTTGTATTTAACCGTTTAGTTAAAATTTGTTAATCACTCCTTCATCGGCACCGTTCACTATGACAATGTATAATAGAATCTAGCACAATATCTCAAGAACTTGTACAATTTATGTTAGTTGTTGGAGTAGGCTTGTAGAGGATGAAAGATGTTTTCATGTTCTTTAAGCTTAATCCAACAACATAATATTAAACTTAAATTACAAATTTCCATATACAAGTATCAAAAGTTTCTCTTAACCACCTATGTGGGAATATAAATGAATACAACTATTCACAAAACAAACGAGCTCATGTCATTAACTTGGTTCACAAATTAAATATGAACAACCATCATATAGTGGTGATTTATACACTCACCATTAATATCTGTAATTCAACTAAAGTATTCTCACAAAATCCATAACACAAAATTAGTTAAATTATCAACCTTGCAAAATCATATATGTTTAACTTTCAATTAGCACAAAATTAGTTAAATTATCAATCTTGCAAAATCTCATTTACGAGATAAAAGAACTAAAAACTAACTCATAAAAAGGATGAAATTTTGATAAAGAGTAAAGTTGGAAAAAGAAAACGTACAAATAACAAGTTAAAAAATGGTTTCACATAATTTCATATTTCATGGTCACCATAAGTTTACATACATTCATCTTATACATCAATGCCATTTCACATTTCTCTCTCCACTCACTTTCCCTAACTCCCACTCACTTTTTACAGGACATTGTTACCTTATACTCATCTCTACCCATTTTTTTATTTAAATACTTACGAAATTAATAACGTAAATGTAAGAAATTAAAAACGTAAACATACGAAATTAAAAACTGCTATTCCTAAATTAAAAACATTATATAGACTTCGAATTCTATAATATTACATTTAAAAATGAAACTAAAGATTACGAGACAAGTGTTCGACCAAATCGGTATGAAGGTTTTGATGCGCTTGTGACGATCTGATGTAACTCATAACTTGTCGCGCTTGTTCATCAGATCATATGAGGTCGTCCGGTTGATGTGCTTCCTCCGGGTACCAATCGGGAGATATCAACTTTTCTTTGTCTTTTCGAACTATATTATGTAATATGAGACATATATACGTCATATTCATTATTCTTTCTTTTTCATCGCTCGTGCGGGATTGGCTAGTATCGCCTATTTCTTCTTCAGAACACCAAATGCTTGTTCCACATCTTTCCTTGCGGATTCCTGCATTTGCTTATACCTTATTTGCTTGTGGTCATCATCTGATGGTTATGGAATCTTCTTAACGAGTGTCGCAAATTTTGGATATATCCCGTCAACTAGATAATATGCCCATGGGTAAGTTACGTCTTTAGCAACAAACGGAATCTCTAGTGATTTTCCTTCTTTGAGATCATTAAATAAAGAAGATTGTTGTAAACTATTGATGTTGTTGTTCGACCTAGAAACACCAAAGAAAGCATGTCATTTCCATAAGTCTTGTGACGTAACAACTTCCAACAAAATGAACGGAATCAAACCATGATCACGTCTAACATATTACCCTTTGTGTGTGTTTGGACAACCAAACGACTCCCAATATGTACAATCAAGGCTTCCTAACATCCTCGGAAACCCGTGCATTTATTCGTGGTGCGCTTAAAGCATTACAACATCAGTCATAGTGGGTTTCTTCAAATACTTTGGACAAAAATTTTCCATAACAGAATTACAAAAATGATCAAGAGATTGACGAGAAGTTTTCTCACTAATTGCAGATATTCGTCTAAAGAAAGAAAGGAATTATGTCCTACCAACTTCAAAACCATGGCTGACTGCATTTTATGTACAATAATATATATAAAGTATCAAAAGTTTATTTCCTTGACCTATGCGGAATTACAAAACCATATCGCTACTTGTAAAGACAAACATGGAGGAACTCATGTCATAATACCCTAGAAGCGAGCACAAGTAATCAAAGATGATCGACCTGTCATGAAAACTTGGTTAAAAAAGCAGTTAACGAAAAACATGCATCATAATTTCTGATATTTCAGATGAACGTAATGGTAAATGTTAATATGTTAAAGTGGCGACCATTATAAAATAGTTTAGTAGTTACGATGTAAGAAGCGTTCAGTTATATATTGTTTATATGAAAAAAGACTTGTGGATTCTTTGAAAAAGAAAATAGTATGTTAACAAGTACTAAAAAACTTATAGATTTTATAACCATTTTCCAACGGGGACTTGACAAAGATGAAGTCAAACTCTTACATTCAACCAACCAAACCCCGTTAAAAACTGTCTATTAATCTACACATACGTAACGCATATACAATGTAGTATATAAGCAAAGAATGTTTTAGTTCTTTAGCCAATGTGGGAATTATGGTTGAGATGATTTTCAACATAATCAATAAGGTAACTAGATATTGTCGTATTAAATTTAGAACTAGATAGTTCTAACGAGGCTAATGGTTTTTTGGGTTATTAGTTGTATTGTTAAGTCTTTTTAGAGTGGCTTTTGGTGTTTCAACTGTTATTTTAAGAGTGTTAGTATGTCTTTTTATTTACTTGAGATTGAGCAAACAATCACTAAGATAAGCAATTTCTAACACCTTATAAAATTAGACGAGTTGTCATTAAAAAGTACTGTATATACAAAAATAGACCCTTATAATCTTTATAAGGCAAAATGAACAACACATGCATTTTCTCTAGTGTGATCAACATTATTTATGTTCATTTTTATAAGTTGCTTTTTAATCATTTTATAGTGACGAACCTATAGTGACAACATGTTGTCACTAAAAGTGGCATCTGGTACACAACAGCTAGGTTGTTTTGTCGCTTTCCCCCAGGTTTTCCGACCCTGTTTTCTAGATTTTTCCGCAACCAAATTCTTCAGATTTTCAAATCAACACAACCAATAACTAAAGCAAACTACATTTCATAAATTGTTCAAAGACTACATGGTTAAATGACTTAGTTCGACAACATAAATGTAAATTGTTCAACATCATAAACATAAATTGTCCAAAACGAGAAGTTGTTCAACACACCAAACTAAACAAGTTCAAATAAACAACCTACTAACTTGAGGGCTTGGTCGCATCCTCTTCTTCATCAACATCCATAAACAATGAGGGGTCAAGCACAGAGGGCGATGGCAAATTAATGATGTTACGGTCCGCTAATTGATTATGTAGGGTCATAACATGTTGTCGAGTATTTGTCACGTACCTCGCCAAAGCAGCTATTTGAGCTTGAGTCATTTGTGGTGCATGAGCGGGGTGGGAGCGTACATAAAAAGACGACGAATAACTACCCGCCAACACCTTACCGCGTCCCGGGTTAAACCCTCGTTTAGTTCCCAAGACTCATGCTACAATCTGCTCATCAGTGAGTGGCTCTTCTTGACCCTGTTGGCCCTCTCTAATCTCTAGCATCTGATTTTGTAAAGTCACAAAACGGGTGAAATGGGTCAAAATGAGTCAAAATTGGTGAAATGAATCAAATAAACGACAAAGTTACTTATTATTACATGTATGGGCTAAAATGGGTGAAATTGATTTAATATAAATGACAAAGTTATATAAATGACAAAGTTATATTCACCAGGGTATAATTCCTATCTGAATACATAGGGCCTTAGGAACATGAGTAACAATTCTATTAAGTCTAACTAGTTTTCTTCAAATATTCAGATTTATGTTTCATTATGCTTAACACCCAATCATGGAAAACACACTCAAACAAATTTCATATAATACTTACAAATCTCAGTCTAAGCGTTGCAGCGGGAGTGTTAAGATTGGTCATTTATGCTATGAACGCGTCAATATTTGAATAAAATTAATAACACATATATGCTTCTGAGCAATTAGAAGTTTTTACACAATGGGTTATCCACACCACAATTTAGTGTGCATGCACATCGATCTGATCTGCGCATCAATTACAACGTGGCATACGGTTATCACTACACAAATATGTTCACATCATCAAAAGAACTGCATAGGGCGATACAGTTAAGGTTCCATAGTCAAAAGAGTACTCAAAAAAGATTCGAGACGATTTGCACGACGTCATATTAGTTCGATCCATCGAACTTTAAACATTGGCTCATTCAATAACGCGTCTTGCCACAATATCTTTCTGGATGTCATCAACTTGATCGTTAAGGTCCTTTTGTTGTTTGATCTTTCTTGCATTGGTTCAACTGCATGGTGGTATAACTTGATTACAAATCAATAACACCTTAAACGTATTAAACAGTTTAATTCATCAATTTAACTAATGAAAATTAATTAAAAACCCATATCACATATCACAATTCAAAACAAATCCATGTCGATTCAGCACAATCAAGAATTGAAAATTGGTTTTTTATAAGTTCTGAATGACTCTTGACTACTAATAAGTAATAATGTTATATATTACTAACAATTATAGCCCATTATAATTAATTGTTCTATACATAATATGTAGTCGAATCATATTTATAATTTTTATCACTTAAACATTATCAAAACACAATAAAAATCAAACATTATCAATATTCAATAAGCGGTCTCATCTAATGTTACCTATTTGTGGTATGGCTTAGAACATACTGATAGGCTACACGAGTACACGTAACTATAGGTTATTTTAGAGTGATAGTCCCTTTCGCACGTTATGAAGATATAAATTAACTTAAATATATGTAAAATGCATTATAAATATGTACGTATATATTTCTTTAGGTGTAATTGTGAGATTCATAGGTCGCCTAAGATTTTCTAGATATTAAATGGCAACACATTTATTTTCTATTTCAATAAAACGTAGTATTGGTAGATGTGAACAAAAATAAGGTAGTTAATTCTTGAGAGAAGATTCAAAAAGTTTCAACTATAGTACTTGGATTGGTGGAATGGCCAAGCGTTTTTTTATCTGATTTCAGGCATGTTGCTGCTTGTTTTTTGTGCTATTCCATGTTGTGCTTTTGCTTTTAATAGGTCCGGGTTGCAGGTTTCATTCAGCTAAGTCTGAGTGTTTTGTAAGTGATTTTATTTTCGAGTTTATGAATGCTTTTCTTGTATGTGTTCATTGAGTTTTTTTTTTTTTTTTTTTTTTTTTTTTTTTTTTCAATTATTATTATTATTATTATTTTTCCTTTGGCTACTGTTTGGGCTTCTCAAGTCTTGTGCCTTCTAGGCTTTTGGAGAGTCCCTTTATGTAATTTGGATGTAGCTTCAGTTGAGGTTTATGTATATCTTTTGGCTTATTTTTATAATCAAAACGCTTTAATAATGTAAACATTAACGCTTTAATAAATTTTTCTTTGTTAAACAGTTAAATGAGAGAGAGAGGAAGTATAAAAAAGCTTTCGATCAAACATTTACAGTTTGTCAAGCTATTGTTGTTGTAAACTTAATCAAATTTGACTGAGTTTTGATCTAGAAATAAGTAAATCATATGTGATTCTGTTGTTGCAATGTTTTGTTACGAAAAGAATGTAAATCACATGTGATTTGGTTCTTGTCGTTGTAAACGAAATCAAATTTGACTGTATTTTGATATAAAAAGAGAGTAAATCACATGTGATTATGTTGTTGTAGTGTCTTGTTATGAAAAATATAAATCTCAAGTGATTTACATATATGAACAGAAAATGAGAAAAGTTGGTTATCCTAAATCACATGTGGTCTATTTTGATTTGACATAATATTACATGTGATCATCAAAACAACTAATATTAAATTATGCACTCTTTATTAGTTCTGAGATTCTTTTATAGCAATCACATGTGATTCGTACAAAATCCCATGTGATTCTTTGATGAATCACATGTGATTCTCTCATAACAAATTAAAGTATACACTGTTTATTAGTTCTGAGATTCTTTTACGGTAATTACATGTGATTTGTACAAAATCCTTTGTGATTCTTTGGTGAGTCACATTGAAAAAAGTTAAAAGTCTTACGAAAATAAACTACCGTGTCTTTTTCTTTATTTATAACTTAGCACATTTCGATATATTTATATATCACTTAATATACATGTTAGTTGTTTATGTCTTAATGGAAGGTATATCGTGTATACAACGCGCTAGCAATATATGTCATACAGTGATCAACAGTTTTCGTCATTAACTTTTAAAAGTTTAATGACCATTAACATCGACACTTTCTACACCGAAAAATATCCCATATGTACTTAGTGACGAAAATAGTGACCACTTTTGAGCTTGGACACTAACTATTTATGTTACAAATATACGCAATTACGATAAATACGACATGTACATTAACAACCTGATAGCAAGTAATAGGTATTTCAACCAATGAACAACATTACAAATAACATTTACGAAGTAGGCAGTCACTTTAGCAATTAGTTACACAATCGGTTACACATATAATTTCATATTGTTTTACTCACATCCTTTAAATTTTGACCTAATAAGCTTAATTAATTGTTACCATTAATTCACATACAGTTAGGCTACTTTTCTACACTTAATATCAATTTTCTCTTTTGAGTTTTGACCATTTTTATTAGGCGAACATAATAAAATATTTTAGTCATACATCTTTGATTTGCCATATCCAAAATCCTGTAGATTTACAATAAAAACCATAGATATCACAAAAACATTATAGATATACAAAATAAAACACTAAGGCTAAAAAGATTCATAAATTTGCAATCAAAACAATAAATCTCAACAAACAAAAAGTGTAGATCTAACAAGCTCGAAAGAAATGATGGCGAGGATGCGGAATAAAAACCGGTGATGGTGAAGCGGAAGGTGTTTTCCGTTGGATTCCCGATGAGTATTTTGTGACTCTGTTAACCGATCGAATGAAGGCGATGACATCACTTTTGGATTTAATCAAGTTAGCATTAACGATGGCTCGAAATCACTCGAGATGTCGCCGGAAAATGATGGCATGGATCACGACGGAAAATGATGCCGCTTCCTTCCTCGCTCCTCCGCCGGAACAAACGCAACAGTCGTCGGATACCTTTGTTGGTGAGAGTAAATGAGTGAGTGTGTGTAAAATGAAGAATTAAAATGAAATGAATAAATGAGGACGGTGTTACGAGACCCTTTAAGTGATGTGTTAGTTTTGAATGATATTATAATAGTGTTCTTCAATAATTAATTATATTAAAATGACAATTAATCTAGACCTTTAAATTTAAAATAGATGAATGGCTGAGATCTCTTAATTTGATATTTAGAAAAATCTTGTTCCTTAAGGAACATTTCTCACTGTTTAATTATGTTTAATATATCAATGAAGAGCCTAAGTTATTTGTTTGAAACGAGTACGATTAGGATTATAAGGTAGTTAAATCCAAATAAAATTAAGAGGTCTTTAGACGAGCATTTGGTCATGGTTAAAGGTGGCAATTTGTGTCCAAAATAAAAAAACTGGGTTAAATAGTCAACTTTTTAAAAGATTTGTGCATGTTTAGCTCTCCTCTTTTTCTTGAAATGGGCATATATTGCCCATTTATAAGTTACAATGGACATAATGGGCACATGTTTTTCTCGAACATTAAATTATTTTTAACGAAAAACTTATAGATATAGTTATTTAGTTACTCAAATATAAATAAAGTGTTACGTTTGAGGATTTTTTTTTTTTTTTTTTTTTTTTTTTTTTTTGGTTTTAGGTCTTTTCTAAACCGATCGTATAACATGAGCCCGTTTGGCCCGTGCGTCTCGCCCGACCCACCCGTTTCGCCACCTCAGTCGTTGGGTTAGTGTTTCACTTTTTAATATTGAATAAAATATAAAAATCAATGAACATATATAAATTCCGGACATCAGATAACAAGAGGAGCTCAAATTTAAGAACTCCTCCAGCTATAATGTATCCGGGACATAATAATATTCTTGAAACATATTGTTCATGTGCATTATTGTATATAACCAAGTCATTTTTCACTTTTCTAACCTGTGTGGGATGTAATACTAAGATGGTTTTTATTAGAAAAATTTAAAAAGTATTTGAATGTTGTTGACTCATGCATTTTTAGTATTCTATATAATTTAGTTGTTATTATACACAGATTATCATTTGAATAATTGATGCTACTAGGATAAATGATGCCAAGTTAAGTGACAATGCGTTAACTCATTCAAAGCAAATAAGAGAGTAAATCAATTTGTAGCCACTCAAGGTCTTAAACTCTTAATATTTCAACTATATCATAAACTAGTTAAAGTTAGTTTCCTCTGATATGTCGTTGTTGTTGGTTGCGATGAAGGGCAAATTTTAAGTTAATGCAACTCATTTTGATCAAGTTTACCGAAGTTGATTAGTTGTTAATAGTGCCTTATTTTTAAAACTAACAATGCATTTCTCTATTACAATTAAATCACAAGACATGTCAATACTAATTTACGGTTTCCTTTGTTTTAATCAAAAATGTAATCTTGCAACAATGTTTGCTTTTGTCATTGTCGTCAGTGGCGAAGCCATAAAGTTATAATCAAGGGACCAAACTTTGATAATTTTTATAAACTATACTACAAATCAGTTCGTTAATAGGGTAAATTACAAAATTAGCACGATCTTTTAAAAAAATTACATTACAATTTTTCTCGCCAAGGGCACATAGTCTCAGTTTATTGTATGTATCATATTGGATATCAATTGTTATCGCAATCTACATTATTTATGCTCGTTTATAAGTTGTTTTTATCTTCTTAAGTCACTAGATAGATTATATATGCTTTTGGATTTCAGATCGTTCTTTCAAGGACATTCAATTTCAGTGGTTGGGAATTGGTTTCAATATCATGTCAGGTATTAACTTAACATTATCTGTTAGAGCATCAGGTGTCATAACGAAGGGTATCTTCGTCGTCGTGCCACCTCAGCGCCACATCAGCATCCTATTTTTCCACAACTAACCACAACAAACCCCCTCCTCACTCATAACAAACATCAACCTCTTCATTTGAGGCTCACCACTACCACTTTATTTTTTTTATTCAATTTTCATTTCCAAATAAAAACTAAATAAATTCATTTCATTCAAATTAAAAATACGATACATAACACAATAATAAAAAACAACACGACACGGAAAAAAAAACACATACATACTACTGGATTTAATCTTGACATCCCAATTTGGGCAATTTTTCAAAATCTCAAACGTGAACATATTTGAACTCTTTTCTACCAATTTGTTCTTTGGAAGCTTAGTTTCGCATTTTCGAGATGAGTGTGGTCATTTTGAGTACTTGACTGCAACTGTTTGTAAATTGCGTTGAACCTTTTGCAATCGACGTTAATCCTCGTCTATTTACCCATGATTGAATTTTTTGTACGATGGTCATCGGTTGTCTGATTATTGAACATATGCATAACGTCGTTCCAAAAAATATTTTCGGAACGGTTATTTTGCATATCCATAGCTTGCGAAATTTCTATCCAAACTTGCGCAAGCAAGATTTCTTCAGACTTGTTCCACTTCAAATTTTGAGACATTTGTGTGTTTTTTTTGAATTGATGTAGATGTGAAAAAAATGGTGGTTATAAGATGTTATTTATAAAGGTGGTTTTCAAATTCAAATTTTAAATTCAAATTCAAAAACCGTTTACTGTTGAGCGGGGTAATTCAAATTCAAATTTTAAATTCAAATTCAAAAACCGGGTACTGTTGGGCGGGGTAATTCAAATTCAAATTTTAAATTTTAAATTTAAATTCAAACGGTTTAGTTTTCTATATATAGTATCCTACCAGTATTAGTTTCACACACAAAAAATGTCTCAAAGACTTTTCTCAAGAATTCCCACTCGGAGAAGTTGCCGGAAACCGACTTTCCGTCCCCAAATCACTTGCGGATACAAACTTTCCAACTCGCGGAGTTTGAAGTTTACTCAACACCACCGAAAATGTCTTTCCGGTGGGGTTTGAAAACATCCCATACCTCCCAATTGTTCCAAGTCCACCGTGAACAGTCCACGGTGGATTTTCAAAACCACCAAGCGGGTTAAGTGAGGCTTCCTCCCAAGAATGGAACAAGATGAAGAAAACGTCGGGAGATACCGGAAGAGCGGAGCGCGTGAAGAGGCTCGTCATGTGAGCAAGAAGCACGGAGGCTCGGTACCTCAAGACAACTATTTCGACATAATGTAGAGTCGATACATGAATGGGGAGTTTTATTCTCCGCCAACAAGTGATGATGGTTGCGACTCGAATGACTCTTTTTTTTTAAGTTTTTAGTAGTTTTATTATGTATTTCATGTTTTTATGTTGTTTTTAGGAATCCTTCTGTAGTTTTAATGTTTAAGCTTATTATGTATTTCAAAAACACTTCACCTTCACCTTATTATAAAAACTTTACATATCATTATCTTTAAAAAAAATAAATAAATAAATAAATAAATAAATAAAAATAAAAACCCACAAAAATCTTCTTCTTCAACAAACACACACACAAACACATACTACACACACAAACACACACTAAAAACACAAACAAAAACACAAACACAAACACAAATTGAATATTCAAACGGTAAACCTTCTGCTTTTGTGTCAGCCCACTCCCTCGTCATCCCCACGATTTCCTTATCAACGGCGAGTAGCCGCGAGAACCCCTGGTGTGGCGGCGGTGAACGGCGAGGCGCCACATCATCCCACGGCGAGGCACGAAAACTCGACACCGGATGCTCTTATAACTTACGTATAACTAGAAGTTCCATTGTTTTCTCTAGGGATAACCACATTACTAGAATGGTATCAAACTCGTACCGAATTGGTGATATCGATTTTTTCCCGAGCATGAAAGTGGGTACTGATACCGTACCAGACGGGATTCGGGTACCGGATCCGGTACCGGAAAATCGGTACCTAAACGGTTCTTCCCATTTTTTGTTAAACCAAATAGGATTTCAAGAAAATGCAACAAAAAGTAAGAAAATCATGCATTTTCAAGTGATTTCAAACCACGACGTGACACAAAACGCAACCAACACTTAAATAAATACATCACCAAGATATTCGTAACATACAATTGTTCCAAAACTTATAAAATAGGTCCTGGTTTAATTTTTTGGAGCGTTTATAAAAGATCTGTAGTTGCCGCAATAAGTTTTTCAAACGTTTGGTTTATTTTCTTATGTTTTACATGACTATTGATTGACATGGAATGGGCCAAATAGGCGTTTGGATAAGTTATTTAATTCAAAAATATGACTACTCAATTTCTCTCTTTCGTACCGGTACCGTATTAATGGTACCGATTTTTTTTTGGGCTCAAGTCATGATACCAGTACTTTATCGTTATCGTATGTTAGGAGTCGATACCATTTCGATACGATTACCAATACGGTTCCGATTCAATACCAGGATTCGAGTCCAAACGCTCATCGTAGTTTTCTCCCACAAAAGAACCAAAATAAATAACGTTACTGTAGATTTATTGTTTTAGACTTTTAGTCACTCTAGTATAGCTTTTAAATCTATTGTTACACCTACAAAACTATTAATAGATAATTAATGTTAACTTACAAAAGCATTTCACTACTAAAAGTTTAAAATTTATGCTAATCAAGAGTATTTCATTAAAGAAAGGTTCAGAATTCATATCAATTTTAGAGAGTTACCAAGCACCCCTGTAAATTTATATTTCTTTTCAATTACAGGGTTGCTATAGCACAATCGAAAACATGATATTAAATTGAACACAAGTGAAACCTATACGCTATGGTATAATAGCAAGCGACATATATTTTCTTTTTTCTATGTGGGATTGAAGGATTGGAATGGCTTTTATCAACAACAATTGCTTAAATTAACTCTTTTACTCGTGCATTTTTATTTTTCTTTTTTAGTATCCTATCTATTTATCAATACCAAGAGGCGCTCATTATAGACCGTGTACAACTCATGTATCATGAGTTTGACGTTGTATATGGTTGATAAATATTTATCAAATAGATTATCAATCATTGAAGATAAATATATGGAGTTCACATAAATTAATAAAAAAAAAGTTTTGAAGTTATAGGAATTACTAAATTTTATGTTTAGACCCTCTATAATCACATTTCGTAAACATTATACTAGTTTGCACACATATGAGCCATATACACTTGGTATATTATCTGCCGAACATTTTCTTTCTTGAATCAATGTGGGACTAAATGTTTATATGGATTTTATGAAAAAATAACTAAAAGTAGCTAAATTTAGTGACCCGTGAAGTTTAGCTAATTCAACGTGTGTACCATGCATGTATATGGTTGATCGAAGCCATGCATGTATATGGTACACGTTGAATTAGAACAAATATATGGTTGATCGAAGTCGTATATGCATGTATATGGTACACGTTGAATTAGAACAAAATTATAGAACTTATAAACATTTTTCTAATCGGAAATGATATGGTTGATCAAAGTATATAAATGTATATGGTACACGTTGAATTAGAACAAAATTATAGAACTTTTAAACATTTTTCTAATCGGAAATGATATAGTTGATTGAAGTCGTACTCTTACTACCAAACATATCCGAACAAATTAAAATATGCGCATTAATCTACATTTACGTGGTTCGTATACAATGTAGTATATAACCAAAACCCATTTCAATGGTTTAGTAATGTGGGATGTATGGCTGAGATGATTGTTAGCAAAAAAGATCAACAAGGTACATAGATATTGACTCGTGCATTTTTGTATTATGGAGTTTAAACTGTGTTCTTAAGTGAAGTAAAGTAAAGAACACAACTATGACTTCCACTTTCCTTCATAGTCACACCTTTTTGTACCCTATTTACTTTCACTTTTATTATTAAAAGAACACAACTTTCATTTTCACTATCTTTCCTCCCTTTTCACTCTACTCTAAAACACAACGTAAGCCATTGATACTAAGTTTTGATATGATTATGAAGTGATAATGTGATTAATTGATTCGTAGATCCTCAACGACGCGCATTTTTATCATTTCAGGTGGGTTTACTCTAATTTTTTTCGTTCTACTTTCTTTGGTTGTGGTCGAGGGGAAAGGTTGTGGTCGAGGGGAAACTCGATGAACATCAAAACATGCAACACGTATTTTATCTCTTGAATTACACGCCATGAAGTTTAGAATAGTTAGCATGTTTCTTGTTTGTACTTTGTGTCTATAATAACCGGAAAACATATTTGCATTTGACGTTGGCTTAAGCTCAAACTCGATTCCTTCGATCGTTAATTAAACACAATATTCCAAGGAATCTATGTATCACATGCAACACCAAATATGTAATCAAGTAACGTGATGGTGATGGGCTTATGCGGGTTCTTCCATATGATATTCGACAATGGAAAAAATTTAGCACACCGAAGTCTGTTTGTATATTGACTCGTGATAATATTTAAAATGCAGGTATAAAAATAAACAAAGCCTCTGTTACAAAAACATAAGAGTTCATATAACTTCTCAAATTTGTATATTGAGCCGTGATAATATTTTAAATGCAAGTATCAAAATAAACAAAGTCTTGACCACTTTTGTCAAAACATAAGAGTTCATATAACTTTCTTTATACTAACGGCCGTTATTAACTGTATATTGAGCCGTGATAATATTTTAACAATGACCAACCTACAACTCAAATTAATGCCATTATATTAACTTTAAGAAATAAATGTCAAATGCACTCTTATGTATGAGGTAGTAAAAGTTTCTCACAGTGACCTATGTGGGACAAAAGTTGAGATAGTTTCATCGAAAAATAGTAAATATGTATTTCACTAACTAACGGGTTGATACTTGTGCATCCGCTAATCAAACATCATTTATATAAACGAACAAGTAACTAGTACAAAAAGTGAAGATAGTTTCTTTACTCCAAATTAAAATTTGGTTAATAGATATATCCTATGAGAATATGCAAACATATTCTACTTGTATGTTTGCTTGCGAGCTTAGTGAGTTATAAAACGTAAGTTATTCATCCTAATGTATTGTGGCACATGAATGTAATAACGACACATGCATTTTTGATATTGTAATCTACCATATTATAAGACTATGCAAACATATTCGACTATAGCACAAGACATCGATGAGAATATGAGAATTAGTTTCAGTCGTTAGGCTTAACGGGCCTGATATTATATATTTTGTTGCAAATGATTCAATTTGATTGAACGATCTCTCATTGAGTATACTCTATCATGCACAATACCGCGACATCATTTCAAGCAATTTATGAATTTAACATGGACTAGTTTCCGGATGAGTTTATATTATTGGACTTCGTGAACTACTGGGCTAGCTAATGATAGGCCTAGCTATTAATAACGTGTTTGTGATGGTGGTGTAAACGAAAATTGAGAAAGGCTTTGTGGCTAAATTCTTATCGTAACCGGTTAAAATATATAGTATCTTCGGTCGTTGGTGTTTTGTTAAGTCCCTTTTCTGGGGTGACTTCTTTTTAGTATAAAGATATCTACAAGAGTAAATCTTATGAGAAGATTGTCCAGGATATACAACAATATGTCAAGAACTTATACATGTTTTCAACATGATTTTCGAGCATCTATCAACAAATAGTACAAAAAATATCTCACCATCACACTATTAAAAAAAGAGATATGATATATGGACCTAATGGGAGGCCTAAAAACACTTGGCAACATCTTGATGGGTTGTAAAATAAGCGGGATCCCTATCTGCAACCATTAGGATGTTGCGAAGTGTTTTTAAGCCTCCCATTTGGCCTCTCAATTAGGTCCATTTACCATATTCCTTAAAAATAGGTTTCTACAAAAGATTAAAGAATGTTATTAGTTATTGAACTAAAGATGTGAAAGATGTCAGGAATTACGTCCTACAAACTTCACAACCATTGCCAACAACATAATACTATTTAAAGTATCAATGTGGGATTACAAAACCATACTGCTACTTGTAAAAACAAACATGGAGGAACTCATGTCACATAATACCCTGTAATATGTATTATTTATGCCCGTATAGAAGTTTTTATTTTTTAGATTTACTACATATAGGGTGTGTTTGGAGAAGGGCTTATGGGGGGGGGGGAGCTTATAAGGTTTGGGCTTCTAAAATAAGTCGGCTTCTAAAATAAGCCGGCTTATTAAATAAGTCTCGTTTGTCATGTGGCTTATGAAATCATAAGCCCCTAAAAGGGGCTTAAAACTTTAGCCCCATAAAACGGGCTAAAACCTTTAGCACGGCGCTTATGAACCATAAATTACATATTTACCAACAAAAATATCTAACATATACCATAAAACTCATTTAATTATATTCTTTTTAGTAATTTTGCAATAATAAGCCACAACCCTAGCCCATTTACCAAACAAATCTACAAAAATACAAATTTCAACTTCAGCTTATAATAAAAGCCCTAGCCCCAGCCCCAACCTAAGCCCCAGCCCCAACCCATTACGCCAAACATACCCATATTATGTCCAGTTTGATAACCTATGCTTTTGGATTTGAGATCATTCTTTCTCTAAGTACTCTATCATCCCCAACACAACCACATCATTTCAAATAATATCGAATCGGCTATAGTTCACGGAGTTTTAGTTTTGCATCTAACAAAGCTTTAATTATTCCAATTTACTTACATGACTTTTTGGTTAAACCATGTTGCATCTATTTCATATTAGATAGACTCATGTTGAGGTTGTGATCCATTCACACTTCGTATATTAGCTAGTTGCCATTCTGACAGATGTGGCATCAAAACCTACATTTTCATCCCAATATATTAAGGCATGTAAGTTTAATAACGTCATATGCATCAATTCGATCGTTAGTCATTTCAAGTGTAGTTTAGAGTCAAGTTGTAAGGTTCATAAATTGATTCAAGTGTGTTATGATTTTTTTTAATCTAAAAGAGATAGTTTAGTTGAATTAAAAAATTTCAAGATTTTCAGAGAATAGCACCACCTAAATATATGTATCGCTATGGTAAGTGTGTTAAAATATTAAAGAATATAGCACAATATGTCAAAAACTTATACAAGTTCTTCAATATGATATTCTAACTTCAAAATACAATTAACCCAAAAAGACGAAAAAATAGAGTATAGTTATTAGGAAGTAATGAGAGTCAAAGAATTATATTATAATCCTTTGATCTCAATCATGCCCAACAACATAACACCAACCTCAACTCACCATAAGAGATGTACTATAACGTATATAAAGTATCAAAGATTTCTTTCAATGACCTATATGGGATTATAGATCAATACAACTATTCGCAAAAACAAATGTTGAGCTCATGCCATTAACTTGGTTGAAACAATTACTATATATCAACAAGCATCATCGTATATCCTTATATCTTAAATAAATATAATGGTGATTTGTTAACTCACCATTAAATATAATGGTGATTTATAAACATAATACCAACCTCACCATGTAGCTCCAACACACACACTACCACCTGATTTAGAACACGCATGCAAACATACTTTCATCCACACACACAAACAAAAAAATCAAACACAGAAACACAAACAAAAAAAACTCAACAGTCCATCATCAAACCAAACATCAAAACACAAACCAAAACTTGCTTTTGGTATGCATCGAACTCGGTCGTTTGAGCGACCCATTCATTCATTTTTCTCCCAACTGACCGACCACCTCTAATAGGCGACCGACAAGGACCGACCAACCCATTCGGCCTTATTACAAATAGTTTAAAATATTACGAAACGTGGTTCAATAGGAGTGAAGGAACAAAGATACCAATACAAATCAACATTGTAAAATTTAAATGAAAGTTCCAACTTAGGAGATGTTTGATAAAACGGTATGATTAAGAGTTGAGTGAATCAAAGCTTCTGAATGATTTATGGATCCTGGATGAAGTTGGTTCCGAATGATAATGAACGTTTAAGAATCGTTTTGAGTCAACATTCTAAATGAGTTAAATTACCAGTATACCCTTTATACGTATTTATTTTAAAATAAAATTTAACTCATTAATAATTATCCCACGTTAATAAAATCAACTTCTTATGTGAAGGAAAATTTGCTTCACACATAATGTTCTATCAATTTTAAAATAAGTAACAATTTTATATTGGTGTTTAAAAGCTTCGAACTATAAGGCTGCCCCAGTAAGGCAACTAAATCCCCTCCATTTTCTTTGCCACGTCAGCTTTCTCTCTCCAGCGATCTTCAGGCGATTGGGTGCCACAGTAAAAATAAATTATGGAATATTAATTGTGTATTTCGTTTGGAATATTATTGTGTATTTCACTCGATCGGCCAGACGACCAAGTGAGGAGATCCATGAGCCACGATCGATTTCTGGCAGAAGGATGATCGAGTTGTAATCGATCGCTACAGTCGATCGCAAACCATACTGCGTCCAGCCTAAATCTATTATTTAATATACATTGGCATATGCAAAGTACATGTTTTCCATTTCGAGTAAAGTAAGAAAGGAAAAAATGAGTCGGTGATTAAAAACATAAAAAGACAAAATAGGAAGAGTTAAAGCGCTGTACGATTTTGCATCCTTTTAGCCATGCACGATTCAGAGGCTTTCATATTCGTTCAGTCTCATATATTATTTTGTCAAACAACATTTGCTCTAACCAATTCATATCATCTCCTCTTAATTGCCAATTCAAAAGCTATCAAATACGACCTTACTCACGTATAGATCAATACACTTTTGGTGCAGACCGGTTCAGCATTCAATGTTGGATCAACCCATTAAGCACCAATCAAACAGCCCCCAAATATCGTTTGCAATATTACAGGTGCAGCTCACTCCGAATAAAAATTAAGTTGCTAAAGTTTATACACAAACACATATTCCAAAATTCCAATTTGTTTCTTTGCAATATTTTTGCATCTAACAAAGCTTTTAGTATTACAATTTACTTTCATGACTTTTTAGTTAAAAGATGTCGATTTTATTTAAACATCAAAACTAAAATCTTATTTTCATACTTTATAACCTCTATTTCATATTAGACTAGCAGGGTACCCACGCGTTGTAGCGGCGGGTACCCTGAAATAAAATTTTTCAATGAATAATTAATGTAATTTAGTTTATTATATTCTTTTTAACAATAAATTTACGGATATAAAGAATTTCGTATAGCCCGTGTCCGTTCGAGCTCGAACCCGTTGGCCCGTGTCTGTTCGGGCTCGAGCCCCGTTTGGTCCGCGCCCGTTCGGGCTCAAGCCCATTTGGCCCGTTGTCTGTTCGAGCTTGAATATCTATACTACCTTATAATGCATTTAGGCTTTCTAAAATTAGAAGGCTTAAAATTCAGATTTTTAAAATTACTTATTATGGAAAGATATATGTGTATTGCTAAATTAATATTACACAAAGTAGCTTACAACTTCAGCCAATAATGTAACTTTTAACCTGCAGTCAAATAAAACGTGTGAAAATTAATACATAAAAATTAAATGTCTTTAAGAGCTCAAGGTACGGTGAGCTGATGGCTTCGTGCCATGCCACCAGCCCAACCACACGGCGCCACAACCATACCCAATCTCGGCTGTTAGCCTCTAGCGCCACAACCACCAGCCCACGCGGTGGGATTTTCTTTTTTTCTTTTTCGTTTTCTGGATTTTGTACTTTTGTGTTTATGTGTTGTGTGTCTGGAGTTTATTTGCGTGTTTAGATATGTTTGTGAGTTTTTGTATCTGTGTGTTTAGTGTTTTTTATGGCTTTAGTAGTTTAGTGGTCTGCAATGGTGGATAGACGAAATGAAAGAGAAGACTGCTATAAAACCCTAATAAAAGGCAAATTGGGCTTTGTTTGGGCTGTTTTTAGTTTTTAACAGTTACGCTAACATATATTGTTCTTTAGTTTAGTAACCAAACTAGATAATACCTTTTTTGTTTTAGACTTTTAGGATACTCTATGGTTAATATTGTTCACTTAAAATACATTTGAGTTTATTCAAGTAGAAGTATGTAGTTTATTTTTATTTATATATAAATAGATGGGAATGGATCTAGTGAGAAGAGATATTAAAATAAGAAGAGTGAGAAGAAATAATAACCACATATTTTTAATAAAATGAGAGAAATAATAGGGAGATGCATCTATTTTTGTAGATGCATCTCAAATTTGTGGTTGTAATTTATTCTCATCCTTCTCATCTTAGTTATATTTCTCATTTGATCCTTACTCATAAATAGATAACAAAATAAAATATAAATTGTGGGGTCCAAGAGTGTACCATGGTACGAGGGAGAGGTATTTTTGGTGTTGTGGTGAATTTTGGTGTTATGAAAAAAGGTGCTGAGGTGGCACAACTTTTTTCACGGCACCACTCAACGGCACCAAACGATACCTTATGCTCTAATTCACTTGTAACAACATATTTCAATAGCTTCTTGCATACACATAAAAATTAAATGTCTTTAATTGACTTCTAACACACAAATACAATCATACACCAGGTATAAAAACCCCCACCCAACACACAACCACCATCTGAACTTTCAGTCTTCATCAAAATAAACTCATAATCCCAGTATCATCTCAATCAACAACCTACAAGAACCAAACTAGAACTTGTCAATGCGATCACACACAAACATATTCGTGTACACCCTACACTGAAATCCTAGATCCGCTACTATAAACAATCATCCCTTCCTCACATCATTACCCAACTCACAAACAACAAACAAACATGTTTCGATATATATAAAATCAACAAACAAGATCTCGGGTGGTTTTCAGTTTGTTCATATATAGAAAGAAACTATTCATAAAAACAAGATGTCTGTCATAGATGTTTTGAAAGCAAGAAATAAATACAACAGCACCCACCCGAGACCTCATGAGATCTTGAAGCCGAAATAATAACAATAATGTTACCATTTCTTCCTTCAATGTTCAAATATCAAAAGGAAAGAAACAATAACAATAATGTTACCATTTCTTCCTTGAATTCGTCAAGATAAAAAAAATAAAAACGAAACACAAAAACCAACCCGAGACCTCTTTGTGAGATCTTGAAGCCAAACACTACACGAACCATGCACAAAATCAGAGCAGAAAGGATCTTAAGCCCTCGTGTTGATGTTTGGGTTTTAGTAGAAAGAATCTCAAGGTAGTTTGTGTTAGTGTCAAGGTTGCAAAAATCGTGAATCGGTAGTCGGGCGGTCGACCCCCCTGTAGCTTGTAATCGGTCAAGGCGGGATTAATCGGTGATTAATCGGATTGGCATTTTCGGCAAGTTTTGGGTATTTTCGACGAGATTTGGATACTCTAGACAAGAATTTCCTCGAAAATCATCTTCTAACAGATAAAAACATCAAATATAATTGATTAAAGCTTGTTCAAGACAAGTTTTGGGTATTTCCGACAAGATTTGCAAGTTTCCGGCAAGTTTGACCACCGCTAACAGTCGTTGACCGCCATTGACTGTTGTTGACCGATTTGTTTGACCCAGTTACACAAATCGGCAAGGTTGGTGGCCCAGTAGCACCTAATCGGTGATTAATTGGCCTTGTAGGCCTTGTTTTGCAACACTGGTTAGTGTTATTCGGGTACTAGGCAAAAAGAATCAAAGTCTATAAGTTTTATTTGATATACATAACAAAAAAAAAAGAAAAGAAAGGGATTTTTGTTTGATTTTTTGAATGAAAGAAAGATCAAGGGTAATTGGTTTATGTGGCTGTTGAGATGGGGCGTTATGTTTGTATGTGTGTGATTAGGGTTCCACTTGATTAGGGTAAAGTCCTTATCTTGGTTGTTATACCCGAAAATTGATGGTTGGACACTTGGACTGATTATTTAGCTTGGGCCAAGCAATTCATGACTTTGGACTATCCAAATATTCAAGGATATTTGTTGGTAGCCCATATGTTACAAATTGTTATCTGCGAACATAGGGTTAAATATTCATGTATTTTTTATTTTATTTGGCTAAAATAAAATAAGGTTATTAAAACATAGGGTTATACCAACTTTCTTATACGAAAAAAGGGTGGCTGCAAATGATTATCTTTCATATTGTTTATAGTTATTTTAGTTAAAAGTTTTCATTTATTCGTAAAGTTATTCTTAGAAAAAACGTAAAAATAAAAAACATTTGCTCGCTACAAAATTTTGTCACAGGGTACACGCCGCTGCATTGCGCGGGTACCCTGCTAGTTTGTATAATGTGCTTTATTATTTGTAGTAGTGAAATTTAATGCAGGAATTGTGTTTAATGTGGTTGTATAATATGCTTGATAATTTGTATTTCTTATGTAAGAGGTGTTTTAATAACTGTATTAATTGTATTTATTGACCAATTAAATAATTGACTACATTAAATAGCATTAATGTGTTGTTTTGTTGTACATTATGCTTCTTGTCTTGTATGTCTTAAAATTAAGAGTGAGATGCCTTCGTGCATTATAAGTAGTATAGATATAGATAGTCATTAGAGGTTGTGATCCATGCACACTAAGGGTAAGCATCGGTCCATGACCGGACCGACAAGACCGAAGACCGAATTTAGGTAAAAACCGAGACCGAATGTGGTCGGTCCGGTCTCGGTCGGTCCGTCGGTTGGACTGGACCTTTTGGAGTCCACTAAGGCTAAAATAGTCGGTTTGTGATCCGGACCGGACTGACCGAACCGAGGACCGAATAAGCCCAAATGCATAGTCCGAGGACCGGACCGAATGTGGTCGGTCCGGTCCGGTCTCGATCGGTCTGGTCCGTTCAGGTCGTTTGCTCACCCCTAATTTACACTTCGGAATATTAACTAGCTGCAACTCTTAAAACCTAAGTTTTTCATCCTATGTATTAAGGCACATGAGTTTAATAACGACACATAAAAAACAAATTATCATAATTATGTTCATTTGAGATTTACGAGGTTCATTCTTCTCTCTTTGTAAATGAAATGTGAAGTTAAGTTCAAAAAAAAAAATGAAATGTGAAGTGTCATATATCTTTGCAAAAATTTAAGAGTACACAAAAGTTTTCGAATCAACATCGTATGTCCACTAAACGTATTATTATCAAGACATGAAAACATAATATTAACTTTAAGACATGCTACTCGTATCCACTATGTTAATTAGCTTGAAAAAAGTTCACTCTTTAATCGATGTTGAAATAGTACGTTATTTATGACACGAGGTCTAAAGATCCTGGTTTCAAAAAAAAATTAACAAAAAAGAATTATATCGATATTTGAGCGTTGCTTTGAAGACTAAAGAAACATATTCTCTTCAATATCCAAAACAACGCTCAACCACCTAATATCATCCACTACGACTACAATCTATACACTATATTATAAAAAGAATCACAATTTCCTTTTATTGGTCCATGTGGGATAATAAATCAAAGCAACACGAGGTAAGTTTGTAAGAGGCCTTGTACATACCTTAGAAGTGAAAACTAATAAGTATAAATATTTTCAGCTACTTGCCAAAACACATGTCGAGCTCTAGTCATAAGTTATATTCCATAAGATAAAATTGGTTGAAGAACAGGTCATAAGCACTTACAATAACCATATGTCTTGTAGAATATAATACTAGAGTGATGATCAAATGAGAAAAAAAATTAAAATTAAAATGATAAGAAGAAATCACAACCACTTATTTCAAGTGCATCTAAAAAAATAAATGCATCTCCTTTTAAAATCCTCTTCTTATTTTAAATGTGTGGTTAAAATTTTTATTTTTATTTTCTCATTTTAGTTTTTCTTCTTAACGAATCTCTTCTCATATTATTCATTTAAATCAATCTAGCATTCATCAAAGTACATTGTAAAATTACTATGAGAAAATCCAACTTACTAAGAAAGACCATTTTCAATTTAAAGTTATGAAAGCTGAACCCATCGGTGTGAAGGTGTCCGGACCACGTGCTATATCATTATCGACTGCTATTACGAGAGTGTTAGTACGTCTTCTAGAAAGAAATGTTTAATCCATTTCAGCTTGTTCCTACATTAGCATGGCGTTGATAGCTTTAATGTAGTTTATAATGTAAAATTGTAATGCTTGAATGATTATGATTATGATTATGATTATAATGTTGTTAAATGGAATGATTGGAATCCATGCATTTTACCATGGTTCGATGATTGGGCCCGCGAATGTGTGTAAGCCATCACTAATCCGTATATTGCATAATAATAGACGATTTCACCTTGGATAAAGGTCTATACAGGAACTTTGAAGTTAAAGTATCTATTCTTTTGGGTAATCATGGTGTCGACTTTTTGGTCGACTAATTAACGAAATTTGAGTCCACCGCTACACAGACTCAAACCAGGTAAAGCCCTCCCCTTTTAAAAAAGGTTGACGTGGCCATTGAGAGTTGTTTGCACCTATTACTCACCTATTACTGATTTCTCGTTTAGCTTTTTATTTTCTATCTTCTACGGTCGTCGTCATAGGGGAAATTTGAGGTTAATGCAACTAGAGTTTTGTTGTTGAATGATTTGCCTTTAAGTTTAGGCTAAGGAAATCCTAGTTATTGACATCAGTTTCGGGTTTAAAAATCCTTTGCTTTTAACATTACAAACGTCATATTTCATTCGTTTAAGTATTCCGGGTGCAACATTTAAATCTATATAAACGAGTAAAGATAATATTTTGTATCATTTATTTTTTTAGATAAATATCGATTCGTCTACTTGTTAAAAAGTAGTGGATTAAGCACCTATATATAGAATCATGGGTGAAAATTTTTGTAGTCTTTGTTATGCAAAAAATGGTTTGAAGTTAAAGTTAAGAATTGATATAAGTTTTCAATGATTTGATCTCAATATGTGAAAGTGATGAATCATGGGTGAAAATTTTTGTAGTCTTTGTTATGCAAAAAATGGTTTGAAGTTAAAGTTAAGAATTGATATAAGTTTTCAATGATTTGATCTCAATATGTGATGTGAAAGTGATGAATTATACTTTCTCCCATAGTGAAATCAATCAATGAAAGCATTTTACCAACACAATCACTTATAATGTCCATGCATTGAGGCATATTAATTACCGCCATTTCCTTTCATTCTTCTATGTGGGATTAAATGTTGAAATTGTGATCATAAAGAGAAAAAAAAAGTATTAAGGTGCCTATAGTTAGATTTAGACATGACTCATTCTTAGTTGCAATTCTGAATAATACTATTTGTGTGCTCATTATAAATTTAGCTGAATTTTTTTGTTTGGTGAATTTCCTGTCATGACAGTTAGTATTATCAAATGTGAAGTAACTAATGGGCTCTAAGTTAGGGCTGCAATCAAGCTAAGCTTTTATCAAGTAACTCGAGCTCGAGCTTGAGCTTGACTCGATTGAGTCAAGCTTTTATCAAGCTCAAGCCCAAGCTCAATCATAATAAATTAGCTCAAAACATATAACAAGTCAAGCTCAAGTTTTTGATAGCTCGGCTCGAGCTTTTATCAAGCCTTACCATATATATCTTTTTATATTAAATTCATATAAGTAACTAAAGGCTAATTTGAATGTTATTTTAATTATAAGGACTTACTTCATAAAGAATTATTTAATATACTCTTGAAGGACTTTTATATGGTAAATAAAGTTGTATTTCTTTATAAAAGAACAAAATAACTACTACCATGAGATAATTTTAGCTTTTGTTTATACTTAGTTTATCGATGACAACATTATTTAGTACATTGGCTTATGTTTCATTATAATGTTGGACTTAATAGGAGAATATTATTGTTGTTTTATTACTGTTAAATTAATTTAATTTGATTTTCAAATGTGGTTTTAGTTTGTATTATTATAATATTATAAAAAGTATCACAATTTCCTTTCATTGGCCCATGTGAGATAATAAATCAAAGCAACACGAGGTAAGTTTGTAAGAGGCCTTAGCTTGTACGTACCATAGAAGTGAAAACCAATAAGTATAAGAATCTTCAGCAACTTGCCAAAACACATCGAGTTCTAGTCATAACATCTTAGAAGTGAAAACGGGTTCAAACACATAATTACTCTGTCACGATAACAGCTATATTCCATAAGATAAAATTGGCAGAAGAACCAGTCATATAAGCACTTAAAATCAATGTTTTCAACCGAACGGACCTGTTCCCGACCACAAAAACAGGTAAAAAAAACCCGGGTTTTTAAAATCTGAGTTAACCGTTTAGACCGGCCGGGTTTTGAGTGACCCGGGTCAACTTGGGTCTTGAAACCCGCCGGTTTGGTTATTTTATTTATTTTTTATAAAACCGGGTTGACCCAATTTGTTACCTCTATTTAATATTAGATGAGTCATTTTGAGGTCGTGATCCATTCCCACTTCAAGATATTAGTTAGTTGCCATTCTTACGGATGTGGCATTAAAACCTACATCTTCATCCCGATATATTAAGGCACGTAAATTTAATAGACATATGCAACAATTTGATTGAATGATCTCTCATCAATTACTCTATCACCTACAACACTGCAAAAGGGAGAAACCCCGAGGGGGTTCCGGGGGTTCACATGAGCTTCATGGATTTTTTCCGTATAGTATAATTTCTTTGTTAAAGTTTAGATTTTTCCGACATGACCATGATCCCAAAAGATCCGTGTTACATGCTTTGTTTAGTTGATCCACTTATTCCACTATATTATCGAAAAGAAGAAAATTGTAAGCTCGGTCACTTATAAGTACTTGGGTCCACAGTGCACCATAGTTCCAGGATTAGTTTATTATTGGGCTTGTGAGATACTGGCAGCCTTATGATGGGCCCTTTAATAAAGTGTTATTGGTGGTTCGTGTAGAGGAAATTCCACATGCTCACGATCAAGGCAAATGTGATCCATACAAAGAAGTTTTGGATCTTGAACATCTTATCTAATCTATTATTCAATTTGAACATTTAGGAAAATTCTTTCACTGAGAAAGGTTTTAAGACAATTCTTATCGGACTAGTTAAAGTGGTATTTCGATCGTTAGTCGGCTCAAGTCTTTTCTTTCTTTTCATTGTTGACTTTAGTGTAGTTCTATATATAGGTGTCAAGTTGTAAGGTTTATAAATTGGTTCACGTGTGTTATGAATTTGTGTATCAAAGAGAGAGATTACTTTAGTTGAATTACAAAATTCCAAAATTTCCAGCCAAAATATATGTATTGCTATGGTAAGTGTGTTAAAATATTAAAGAATCTAGCACAATATGTCAAAAATTCATACAAGCTCTTCAATAAGATATTCCAGCTTCAAAATACAATTAGCCCCGACAAAATAAAAATAAAAATATTGAGTATTAATATTAGTTATTAGGCCATGAACAAGAAGCAAAGAATTATATTCTAATCCTTTGATCTCCATCATGCCTAACAACATAACACCAACCTCAACTCTACAAAAGAGGTGTATGATAACATATATATAAAGTATCAAACATTTCTTTCAATGACCTATGTGGGATTAATACAACTATTCGCAAAAACAAATGTTGAGCTCATGCCATTAATCGAGTGAAACAATTATATATGAACAAGCATCATCATATATCCATATATCTTAGATAAACATAATACAAACCTCAGCTTATACATCACCATGTAGCTCCAACACACATACTGCCACCTTATATAGAACACGCATACAAACATACTTTCATCCACACACACAAACAAAAAAATCAAACACAAACAAAAAGAACTTAATCCTAGCATCAAACCAAACATCAAAACACAAACCAAAACTTGCTTTTGTATGCAATCAACTCGGTTGTTTGAGCGACCCATTCATTCATTTTCTCCCAACCGACCGAAAGCACCTCTAATAGGCGATCGACATTGACCGACAATGACCACCAATCCATTCGCCTAATTACAACTAGTCTAAAATATTACACAATGTAAATCAATAAGAGTGAAAGAACAAGGATATAATACAAATCAACATTGTAAAATTTCAATGAAAGTTCCAACTTACTCACGTATTGATCAATAAACTCTTGGTGCTGACCGGTTCAACATTCAGTGCTGGATTAGCCTATTAAGCACCAATCAATGTCATTAACTTGCTTGAATGAGTATGATTATGATTATGATTATAATGTTGTTAAATAAAATGATTGGAATCCATGCATTTGACCATGGTTTGGTGGTTGGGCCAGCGAATGTGTGCAAGCCATTACTAATCCGTATATAGCATAATAATAAACGAGTTCACCTTGGATAAAGGTCGATACGGGATCTTTGTGTTGGAAAAATAGTTTTGGAAAATGAATTTTTTCATATTTTGGACACCATTTAATATATGTATATGTTTTATATATATATATATATATATATATATATATATATATATATATATATGTATATATATATATATATATATATATATATATATATATATATATATATATATATGTATATATATATGTATATGTATATATATATGTATATATATATATATATATATATATATATATATATATATATATATATATATATATATATATATATATATATATGTTTCTTGGTAGCTTTATGCTCTCCTTGACGAGGGCTTTGCAACGAGCTAAAACGTGTCCAAAATGGAGCTAATATGAATGAGATATCGTGTCTCAAAGTAAGGCACTTGAAACACAAAATATGGGAACAAAATGCTATCCCACATCGCCTAGAAAAGGAAGTGGGAGTGTGTTTATATAGGAATCTTGATATGAACCTTCAAGTTGATTTGTTGGTTTTACTCCAACACCTACGTGCGCACGCGCAGGGGGTGTAGATTTCAAGATTTCTGGGCCAAAATGGGTTCGAAGCTTTTGAACTCATGTAATTCTATTTGTTTCCAGTTTTCTGTAATAAGTTGTCAGGTTCGGTTGTACAACAGCTTTGGACGTTGTACCCTAGGAAACAGATGGTACTTGAAGAACAAGTCGGGTCTTCATTATAAATATCACATAGTCTGATTCGGTTTCAAACACAAGAAAATCGCAGCTCCTTTTGCAGAAAATTTCCAGCAGTCTACCAATCAGAAACAACATAAGCTTCAGTGATCTTTCAGGCAAGTTGTCAGGTCCGGCCGTACAAAAGCTTTGGACGTTGTACCCTAGGAAACAGACGACGAATCTGTTTTAAGGAAATCGTGTTAAACACGAGCCTCGTGCCACGACCTTTACTGTTTTGTTTATTTATTGTTATTAGTGTCTGTCTTCTACTTCTACACCATTCTGTCTCTATTTAATTTTATGTTATTTACTTACTGTTATTTATTATATGTAATGTGATTATATTAATAAAAGTGTACACCGTTTCCCACACTTTGCAGTTCAAGTATCTATTCTTTTGGGTAACCATGGTTTTCGACTTTTTTGGTCGACTAGTCGATGGATTTTGAGTTCACCGCTACACAGGCTCAAACGGGTAAAACCTTCCCTTTTTAAGGAAGGTTGGCATGGCCACTAAGAGTTGTTTGCACCTATTACTCATTTCTTGTTTAGCTTTTATTTTTTTATCTTCTTTGGTCGTCGTCACAGGAAAATTTGAGGTTAATGCAACTCGATTTTTGTTGTTGAATCACATGCCTTTAAGTTTAGCCTAAGGAAATCCTAGTTATTGACATCAGTTTCGGGTTAAAAAAATCCTTTGCTTTAGCATTACAAACGTCATATTTCATTCGTTTTAGTATTCCTGGTGCAACATTTAAATCTATTAGTATCCACATAAGCGAGGAAAGATAATATTCTGTGTCATTTATTTTTTTTAGATAGAAATTCGATTCATCTACTTGCTAGAAAGTACTGGATTAAGCACCTATATATAGAACCATGGGAGAAACTCTTTGCGGTCTTTGTTATGCAAAAAATGGTTGGCAGTAAAAAGAAATTGAAAGTAAAAGTTAAGAATTGATATAAGTTTTCAATGATTTGATCTCAATATGGGAAAGTGATAGAATTATACTTTTCCCATAAGGAAATCAACCCAATGAAAGCATTTTACCAACACAATCACATATAATATCCATGCATTGAGGCATATTAATTACCACCATTTCCTTTCATTCTTATATGTAGGATTAAATGTTGAAATTGTCATCATAAAGAAAAAAACGAAGTATTAAGGTGCCTATAGTTACATTTACACATGACTCATTCTTAGTTGCAATTCTGAATAATACTATTTGTGTGCTCTTTATAAATTTAGCTGAATTTTTTTGTTTAGTGAATTTCCTGTCATGACAGTTAGTATTATCTAATGTGAAGTAACTCATGGGCTCTAAATCTGTAACTGTTTAATAACACTAACTGTATCGTATTAAAAAAAATGTATCGCTAGTAGCTCAACATTTTTTTTAACACTAGCTGTATCGTCAATAGCTCAATAAAAAGTCTGATTATTTAATAAAAACATGTTTAATGTCCATAAACATTAAAAGTATATAACAAATTCATATACATTTTTAAATTGATCATGCTGCAATTAAATTCATTTTCATAAACTCAACCTTATGGTATCACTTTGAAAAAGAGTATTAACCGGGAGCACTTTTAAGAACATTTTTTATGCTAATAAATATTAAGGAGTTAAAGTATCTACTTACATTTTCCAAGCCGTTTGTAGTTCAATAAAAAGTATGAGTATTTAATAAGAACGTTTTTAATGTTCATAAACATTAAAAAAGATAACAAATTCATATACATTTTCAAGTAATAAGTTGAGAAAAGTCTATTAGCCGGCACATATGTGATTCATATACAATGTTGTATATATGCAAAGAACATTTCAATAGTTGAACCAATGTCGGATAGATTTTTGGCTGAGATGGTTTTCAATTTTCATTTTTGATTGAGACACTTCAATTATCGTATCAGAGAGTTGCATCATATTTATATTTTGCTTTAAAACTTATACAAAGAAGTCTGCAAATAAAATAATAATATGCAAATCACCTCTCTTTCAACATACAATGTTGTATATAAGCAAACAACATATCAAAACTTTAACTAAGATCATCTATTTAACATTATCACTAGGCTTAATGGCTCAAACCCGCCGAATGATTTACATCATGGGCGTAAATAAAGTTCTTGGTTATTATCGTTGGGATCTTTTATTCGGTTTCGATTTAAATTAAACAATTGAAACTAAACTTTTATTTTTTTAATTATTATTTTTTTCACTGAGAAAAAGATAAGATAAATTTTCTACTGTTTAAAGTTATATTGCCGATTTTTGTATGATAAGTCAATGAAGAACGTAAGTGATCCGCTTGAAGACGAGTCGCGGATACCTCATTAATAACTATCAGGATTCTCACGCGATGCGACTTCAGGTACTCTGTAATTTAATTTTTTTCAGCTAATAATTTATTTTATTTGTACGTTTTTTGACAATAACTTTATTGATTAGTTTGTTCATTTAGATAATTTAAGCAATGACAAAAGTTTGGTGAAACTTTGCACAAAATATGTATAATTGGTTGTTTGTTTTTTGTGTTTAGTACCTTGCTTAGTTTGTACAATATATTTTTTTAATTGTATTTTTATTATTGAAAAAGGGTTTTTAAAGTATTTGAAATTAGCACTTGCATGACTTGTATTACATATTTTAATACTTTTATTTATCATTAAATGAGTGTTTTATATGCAAGACAAAACATATTGTACTTTTAGCTTCATTACTTTTATTGTTTAATTTTCGCTTTTAAATATCTTATGACATTTAATTTTCGCTTTAAATATGTTATGACATGTTGTACTTTTAGTTTCCTAGTTGTATTGCTAAATTTAAAAAACTAATGAAGAAAAGATCTTCCTCCATTAAAAGATAGTAAGATTCGAGATAAATACCATTATTAATCTCAAACACATGTGATCCAATTTTACTATGGTTGGTATCTTAGATTCTTAGCTAGTAACCTAGCAACATTTTTTGTTCTTGATTTTATGTAGCAAAAGTATCAAATACAAGTTACTTGCCTCACAATTTTCTTTCAAAACCGAACTCGAAATAAGATTGTGGACCCAAATCTCCAATGGCTCTACTGTGTGAAACTGCATAAAAATATCTTGTCAAATTTATTCTTGCAAACATTAATTATTTATCTTCATTGCGGTGCAACTTATAAGTTTATTGTTCCCCACAAAACTATGAGAAATTGTATTTTGCTTTTCTTTGTGAGTATGACGTACATCACTCAATCATTCAAGTGTAAAGAGTATTCTTCATCATTTTATATGCATTTGTCAGAAGTGGATAGTAGTGCGACAAAATGAATTGGTATACATTTTCGAGTTAGTGAGAATGCGGCTGAATTCATATTCTTACTTTCAGCCAGAATTACACAACTCGAAACTGTATATTAATCATTACACAATGCGTCCAGATACGATATAGCATATAACCATAGTACATTTCAATTCTTTGACCAATGTGGGATAGATGCATGGCTGAGAAAACTATTAACAAAAAAATTAACCAAGTACCTAAGTACTAATTGTTGACATATACATTTTTAATTTTCTATACCGTTAATGAATTAATGTGCTTACTTAATCACGTTTGACTCTCGAACAATTGACGATTCTCGGATAATTGATACGAACGTCAAATACGATTGCAAAGTGACAACGCAATTTATGGATTAGGAGACTAATCCAAATACGCATAGCTATTATTAATTATCTTTTTTTAACCAATGTGGGATGCATGCAAGGTTGAGATGAACTTTATATTAGTTATCTTAATGACGTACCTAAATGTTGACTCGTGCATTTTCTGTATTATACACCACCCTTTATGAGTTTACTTACCAACCGTATATCTCTTGAGGAGTTGGAGCTACTTGGATGAATCCCACGAACTGATAGCGCAATTAATGGATTAGGCTCCAACACAGGATACACTATTTTCATTCATTTTATCAGGTTCACTCTTTTCCGTTCTTCTTTGTTTGAATGTGTGATCACTGGGTACACTTTTATGTAGTTTTTGTTTTAGTCATTCTAATAATGCAACTTTTAAATCTATTATTACAACCGCAAAACTAGGAGAATTGGTATTTTGATTCATTGTGTATTTGATAATTTAAAGATAAATTGTAAGTTCCAGTTCTTTTTTTTTTCTTCTTCTTCTTTGAAGCTAGCTTAGAGTTGATATTAGTTTCCGAAGGCCACGATTTCACCCATTAAAATGGGTGAAGTTTTAGCGTTTGAAAACATGATGTTAGCCTAGACACAAATGATTCGTATACACCGGTATATTAGCTAGCAAAATCTACTTTCTTGCTTCTATGTAGGATTGAAGGGTTGAAATGGTTTTTAACTACAAACATCTAGATTTACTCTTTTACACGTTCGTTTTTACTATCCTAACCAACACCAGCTAGTGCTCCTTACAAATTTTGTATGCCTTTCGGAGCTACTTGAATAAATGATACCAAATTCGAAAACCGTCATTAAGTGTATGATGTAATCGGATTTGAATGACCTCCACGGAGTACCTAAATTATCCACAAGTCCACAAAATTAATTCCATCACCTCAAACAATAGGGAAATGATATATTTAAGAAGAGGGAGAATGGAAAAGAGAAACATAGGTGCAACCAACCTTGCCAGAAAACTAAACGAAGCATCAACAATTTAACTTTTTGACTGTCTGATAAAAATTGTATGCGCATTAATCTGTTACAATTAAGCATAGTACATTAATATAGCAGATTATTTTTCATATTTTCTATTCACTAAAATTTATTTACAAGGTCTTAAATATGTATTTGGTTTTGTTGGTACAAACTTTGGTCAGGAACTTGTTTAGTTTAATAAATGCTTTAGATATATGTTCATTAAAAAAGATACCTAGGTACATAAAAGTACTTTTAATTCAAACAAGAGTTATGTTATTTAAACCTGCAACACAAGCTTAAATATATAGCTAATGCATAAATTATTTGTACAATTGCATTAAGTACTTTATCTCTTTAAATTCTTACCAACCAATTTTTTAAATCAACCAATCAAATTATTAGGTTCATTTGTATGCATGATTAGTAGGTGCAACAATCATTTTTCTTCAAACAAATTTACTAATCTAATCTACACCATATTGGTCATTATTGTTGAGTGATACGTAGAATTTAGTACCGTAGGTTCTTTGTTTCATTAATTACTACTAGATGAGTACCGCGCTTAGCGTGCAACGATGTCTAGTTTTTGCAAAGTTCCGACGACCCATAAGTTTCTTTCAACAAACTGTATTTGTAGCATTAGAGAATCGCTTTGAATAACTACAATTCGATGCGTGGTTGCATAGCGACATAAATATATAGTTTTTAAAAATTATGTGAGTCGATATAAGTGTGTGAGTATATTTTCTAATAGGATTGTTTTAAGTTATTAAGATTTTTAGTAATAATAGATTCAAGCATTACAAAAAGCAACGGTATTATGTAGTTGTCAATATTATATTGTAGTTTAGAGGTATAGCCAACATGTGTGACCGCTTTTTCTTGTTTTGTCGAGAATTTAGGCGTTGATAACTATTTTTTTACATGTAACGCTTATCATTTGGTGTGTGGCTTTTAAAATTGTAACTTTGCAAATTGGATATCACCATATAAGATTATTTTGTACTATCGGTTTGTATAGATATTTATGCATTGTTCAAAGCTATTTGTTTGAGGTACAAATAATTATCGCTAAAGATAACAATACTATTTATTTTTGTGATTTTAATAAACTTACATAACATTATTGATACACTGGACAAAGGGCTATACAATATATATTAACTTTTAAACGACGATTCATATATGCTAGTCCCTTAAATGGTGCAAGAGCAACATTTTTAAAATAACATTATACAAATGACAAATTACATGTGTCAAAGCAAAATAAACCAAAACCTACAATTACTTGGTCTCTCCTTTCAAAAAATTGTCACGGGTTCCACAACTACTTCATCATTTCATATAATTTTTTCAAATTTGAAACCCGATTTCACGGTGATTCAACCGGTTGAACCGCTCGATAAAAAACAGTCGATTTAAACCGAGTCAAACCGATAGGTTGGGTCGAAAATGTCAAATTAAACCGGTCACCAGCGGGTTTGAAGCGTCCCGTCAACCCGTATCGGTTTCAACAGTCAACCGGTATCGGTTTCAACGGGTCAACCCGTATCGGTTTCAATTGGTTGTTTTAATTTGGTAGATGTGCTTTTAATTGGGTACAATGTGAATAAATTATTGTACTTTTAAGTAATGGGGTGTTTTAATAAGAGTATTAATTATATTATTTATTTCTCTCTCCATTGACCATGTTTTCAACATTCAACTTTCAACATTTTTCACTTTTTCCACTTTGACCATTTTTCCATTTTATATAGTATAGATTCTTAGATTACAATGCATAATAAAACCATAATGAAAATAACACACAAGCGGGCTTTGACCAAACATAATAGTGTATGTTACTTATAAACCGTTTATGTCTCGATGTTGTTATTGGTTAATGCATGTTTAGCGCGTAAAAACTCTTTTTTTGCAAAATATCAGCTCCGAAATATGATGAGATCTATTTGTTTTAACATTGCAGATGGGGTTCTCTCTATAACTTTTGATTACAACTAACATGTAACATTTGATATATAGGATCAAATAAGAAGAAAAATTAAAATAAAAATGATAATAAGAAAATACAACCACTCATTTAAGACGCATCTACAAAAATGGATGCATCTCCCCTTAAAATTCTCTTCCCTATTTGAAATGTGTGGCTAGAAATCCTTCTTATTTTTCTCATTTTAGTTTTTTTCTTACTGAATCTCTTTCCTTGATATAGAATCAAATCGACTATTTGACCTTTCGACTAGTTCGAAGGTGGGTTTCAAACCTACAGCTACTGGGCTATTTAATGGGCTCACTACTGGGCCAATTGATATATATAGTAGGCCATAAAGTTGATTCAAGTAACGAGATTTTAATTTCATTTAATTTGACTCATTTCTTGTTATGTAGTTGCGTAAAATGTTGGTGTGTATGTATCATGAGTTTGACGTTGGATGAAAATATATCGTAAAACCTTTTGACTAATTTATAAAAGAAAAATAAATAAAAGGGTAAACAAGATTGTATTTAATCCATTTGCTTATTTATTTGAGATGATCTATTTCGAATTTCTTATAATGTGTTTTGACATTGTCGTGTGAGCTTGTTATCAATTATATTCCCACATGTAGAAGAGTTCGTTCTCTCATCGTTTTGTTATGGAATTGATCATTAATTCATCTTAGTTAATGTACAAATTCGCTTAAAGAAATTCAACGCTCTTATGTCTTTAGTAAGTTTGGTTAACTTGGTTCCTTCGGTCGACAGGTGGGTTTGGACCCTTGAAAGTACGGGCGATTTCTCGGTGGCCTCCATTCGTAAGATTGTTGATGGTTCTCGTCTTAAGTCTGATCAATCCAAAACGAGATGGAATAAATACGTTCATATCAAAACTAATGTGCTTGCTTGGAAGATAAAGATGGACGCGTTACCAACAAGACTCAATATTTCTATACGTGGTGGTGTATTGATTATCTTGTCCCATTTGCGATGAACGTATTGAATCTTCTCATCATCTTTTTTCCATTTGCAATATGGCAAAGCGACTTGCTCGCAAAATCTCCTCTTGGTGGTGTATTGATTACGTGGATGTCAATTCTTATGGGGAGTGGTGTACTTGGACGTTGTCTCTCGACTGCGTCTAAAACCAAGGCTTTGTTTGAAGGCTTTTTATGCTTTGTGGTGGAATTTATGGACCTATAGCAAAAAAACTCATCTTTGAAGATAAGGCTCCTTCGAAGGCGTTTATTTTTGACAACATTGTCTCTAATTCCTTTTATTTGTGTAATTTTAAAAGTAAAGCCTTGTTCGGTTGGATCGAATGGCTTAAAAACCCTTATTTGATTACTTTGTAGTCTAGCTTCTTGCTAGTTTTTCCCTTTACAAATCGTCGTTAAAAAAAAAAAAAAAAAAAAAAAAAAGTCGCTTAAAGAAATTGATTTTCAATCTTTGAAAATATAATATTTAGAGTTCATATAAAAAAAAAAAAAAAAAAAAAGAAAAAAAATCGAGCTTATACGATTTACAAACTTGATTATAGAATTACTAAATACTTTATTTATTTCATCCATAACCAAGTTGTAAACATGATACTTTTCACAGACATAGGAGTCATATACACTATAGTATATTAGCTACTAATATTTTCCTTTTTTTTTTTTGAACGGCGGCTTGCATTAAAAACTAGCAAAAACTAGAAGAAAAGATTACATAGAGGCTAAAGTTTCTATAGGATTTTTCATCTAACCAATCCAACTAATCTTACATTTAGGATTTCTAGAGGAAAACCACAAAAAAGATTGAGAAATAATGAAGTCCCATAGAGTAGCCATCTTTGGGAAGGGGGGCAAGAAAAAAGCAATTGATTCCGAAAGTTCCATATTGACCAAAGGAGAGTCCCCCCTATGCCTTCAAAAGCCGAACGAGCCATAGCAGCTACACGGACAACATCAAGCCAGCCATACCATTCCGAAATGTTTGCACAAATTGGAATATCCAAATCCCACCACTTAGCCAATAAGGACCATAAATCTTTAGCCAACCCACAATTGAAGAAAATATGATTCACTGTTTCAACATCGAGCTGGCAAGTTTGGCAAAGGGTAGAGACAATCTGAACACCCCTCCTATCTAAGTTAACCCTAGACGGAAGCTTATTCAAACGAAGTCTCCAAAGAAACACGTTAACTTTGATGGGAATAGAGCGATTCCATCGAGTAGCCATAGAATCAACCTCCAACATTGAATCATTTACAAAAGCTCGAGCAGAAGCCACCGAAAATCCACCATCGACATCAAGAGACCATTGCCAAGTGTCTCTTTGGTCCGTAAGAGATGCGCTCCCAATAGCGACTTTAAGACCAGCAAATTGAGACATTTCCACACCTCTCCTAGGGGAACGCCTAAGAGCCGTGCTCCAGTCAGAACGGAGCAAAGGAATTCGATTTGCAATAAGACAATTTTTCTCGACGTCCAAATTATAAATGCTAGGGAATTGGAGTCTAAGAGGAGAATTGCCAAACCAAATGTCCTCCCAGAATCGAGTAGAATCGCCCTTACCAAGCTTTTTAGAACAAAAGGATAGGAGAATAATACCTTTGTCTTTTAGACGATGTACCGAAGATAAAATAGTGACCCATAATATTTTCCTCTTTGAACCAATGTGGGACTAAGGGGGTGTTTGGGATTGCTTATTGAAAATAGATTATGCGTTTTGTAAACGGATAATCAGATAATCAGCTGTTACAAAACGTGATTCTGAAACATAGTGTTTGGATTTCATTTTGCGGTTTAATAACGCAATAATCAGATAATCAATTTTTGAGTGTTTGGCAAATTAAATTTTGTTTTTGATTTTAAATGTAAAAAGACTAAAAAGTACTTTTATCCTTATTATACCAACACCCAACCATTTATTATATTTTGGCTTTATTAGAAGGTAGTATGGTAATTAAACATTCAATATACCCATTTGTCAAACTTGCGTTTTGCTACTGCATGTAGCTACTTGCTTTTGCAAACTGACGTTTTGGACCACTCATAACGTAGATAATCACTTTTTTTCTTTTGTTACCCAAACATTAGTTTTTGATTATTTGCGTTTTGCAACTGAAATAATCAGATAATCAGCAAGCAAACGCAAAGCCAAACACCCTCTAAATGTTGAGATGGCTTTTTAACGAAAAAGAGCTCAAGGTATCTACAATTTACTAGTTTAATGTATAGCATATACATGCTCGTCATAGAACATTTATTCAAGCTACTCAAATAACTAAAATTTGTTTGTGTGCAGATGAAGTGTCTTAAAAATATCAGAACTTTAGAACAAACTATCAAACCTATAACATAAGATTAAAGATCATTTGAGGACAAAAGGTTCTTTACATATCAATGGATCAATCTTCACCCTCCATTTTTATTAGATCTAATTGATGAGATTAATCCCAACAATTAAAAAAACCCACTTTCATCATTTTTTTTAAATATAAATATCTTTCAAACCGTTAATCGTCAAGCGAAAAAAATATATTACTACGACGAGCATTTAATTATCTTTCTTAAGATAGGCACTTTGACATACTTTCGACAAAAAAAAAATTTTTTCGTGTTTTTCACGTTTTTTTTTAAAGTTTTTTTTTTCCCTTTTTTTACGTTACTGAAATTTGCATGAAAAAATCATATATGATTTAACACTAGTATCACATATGATATTACATATCATATGTGATTTAACACTAATATCACATGTGATTTTCAAATAAGTGTCAAATCATATATGATATTTCATGCAAATTCTAGTTTCGAAGAAAAACGAAAAAAAGACGAAAAAACGTGAAAAAAACAATTTTTTGTTGTTTTTTCGAAAGTATATCAAAGTGCCCGTCTATAGAAAAATAATTAAATGTTCGTCGCGATGGTGTAAATATTTTTGCTTAACGATTAACGGTTTAAGAGATATTTAAATTATAAAAAATAGGTGAAATAATAAAATGCTTTTAATCTCAACCATTGATTTCTTTCTAGATGGATGGTGGAGATAAGTCCCTTGGTATGTAAGAAAAGTTTGGTATGTAAAATAACTCTCCTGTAACAAAATGCAAAACATTAAAATTGAATATCAAAACAAAAGATAAAAAGAAAATCAAGGGTACCTCTAGCAAAAATAGGTTTATAGGCAGGACTCCTATTTTGAAATAGATGTATAAGAGAGGTATAAAGAAGCAGCCAAAACATTAAAATTGCATCACATTCTTCGAATTACTCTATTTTAGTTTGTGTTTTAATATTTGGAAGTGAATTAATTGTAAAGATAAGGTTGACAATCTGACATTACAATTTCAAATCTAGAAACTCCATAATTTTCTTTATTAAAAGAGCCAAATTTTTATATAGATTAGTTTTTCTAACTTCTAAAATTACTTCACTACAGGAAAAAGTTAATAATTAATAATAATTTTCATGCAACCACCGGCATTATAAGTAATATTTTCATTGAGCAACTGGATGTATTGCAAGAAAACAAGGTATTAATTTAACACAAATGATACATATGCACTATGGTATATTAGCAACCTACATTTCTATTATCTAGTCTATGTGGGATTGAAGGTTGGAATGTTTCATCTAAAACTTACAAGTTACCCGAAGGACTCATGCACTTTTACTAACGTAATATTCCAAGTTAACCATGTTTTGCACCAACAAAGCTAACTACATATTGTACCAATGTATTTTGTTCAGTTGTAACATGCTAATACATTTTCTAAGCCAAAAGTTTTGCAAGCTACGTTTTGGAAACTATCGAGCTTTATTACATTAAATCATAGTAAACTATCCAACATTTTTATAAACTATTTAAAACCTATATCATAATTCAGTCTTTGTAAATGTGAAGTTTTTTGTTGTTAAAAAAAATTAAAATAAATAATAAAAAAATAAAAACTTTATCTCAAGCTAGAAATCATAATACTAACCTTTACATATTCAATCCATAAACTTTATAGTATATAAATAGATTGTTTTATATCTCAATACTGCTAAATTATTGATACATGTTCGTGTTCATGTTTAGCGTGTAAAAACTCCATAGTTGCAAAATATCAGCTTTGAAATTTGATGGTATTGATGTTAAACATTCAATCCGCAAAGGCTATATTATATTAGATAGGAAAAACTTATTTTCTTATCCTATTGGGATTCAATGTTGAAATTATTTTAGTTAAAGATAGATGCTAAGGAACCTAAATCGATCTACTGCTAATTCATGCAGTTTTACTAATCTACGATTGATACATATTGTGATATTGGTGTGCATATATAGGCTGTTAAAAAATCCATTATTTGCAAATTATCAGATTTGAAATATGATGGAATATATCTCTCTATTTAAATATTAGATGAGATTGCCTATATACATTTTGTCTCTGATTTTTAAGATATACAAGTTATTTACCTCACGATTTTCGTTCAAAATCATATTGTAAACAAAAATATCCAACGGCTCTACCGGTGAAATCGTACAAATTATCGTGTTGAACATTATTCTTGCAAACGATACATATTTATTTATTTTCATTGTCGTGCAGCTTACAAATCAATTGTTCTCCACAAAGCTATTAGAAATCGAATTTTGCTTTTCTTTGTGTCTATGACGTACATCACTCCATCATTAAATTGTAAAGAGTATATATGCATTTCGAAGTGGATAGTAGGCAATAAACAGTTTGTGACACAATTTACGGACATTATATATATGCGTTGATAAATGTTATAAAAGTTAACAAATTTTTATACATTTTCGAGATGATGAGGATGCGGATGAATTCATATTCTTACTTTCAACCACAACTGCACGACTCGAAACTGTATATCAATCGACACACAAGGTGTCCGGATACGATATAGTATATAACCACAGTACAATTCAATTCTTTAATTAATGTGGATGGATGCATGGCTGAGAGTTTTTATCAAAAAAAACTTACCACGTAACTAAATGTTGAGCTATACATTTTTAATATTCAATGAGTTTTTGTCAACTTTGGACACACGTAAATATGTATGTATTATATATATTATTACTATTTTTTGGGTTGGCATTCTCCTTAAACAGAGCTAGATGTGTTCAAAATGAAGTTATGGATGAGTTATCGACTCTCAAGTGAGTCACTTGAAACAGAAACACTGAAAATTAGAAATGAGTTTATGTTTGTCTCACTGGAATAGTTAGGTCAGATTGTGTTCCAAGCTTGTGAACTCATGCGGAGACTAATTACGCTATATCATATTAGCTACCGACATTGCTTATTGTTGACAAGTGCGGGAATAAAGACCGTATTTCTCATCCGAATGTATCAAGGCAAAATTGTAATAATGATACTTGTATTTTTTGTACTGTGTACAATACTTACTTTCATTTATAACTGTTTTTATATATTGAATCATTGAGATACACAACATCGAGTTTGGATACTCATGCTTTTGTATTTGAGATCTCTTTAATTAAGTACTGTATCGCAACATAACAACAATGTTTCAACTATATGAAATGGACTAATTCAAGCCTTCGAGGAAACTCAATTTCAATCATTGTGCTTTGTGCTTTTGTTGACGCGCTTAATAATACTCCGTATGTGATAGGTGATATTGTGATTCATAGAAATTACATATGTAGCCTGTTATTGACAAATATGTTTCGTGGGCTTAATATTTAATATAATTACGACAATACTTACGGTATCATCTAAAGCTTTAATTTCCAGGTAACTAACCATTTTTGTCAATGGTGTAACTATGTAGCTACTTAAATGAGAAAGATTGAAATACTTGATATTTAAGATAATTATGACATTAGCAAACTCTACCTCAATCTTTGTACAAGTAAAGTTTTGAATTTTGGTTCCAAACCATTTACAGTTAAAAAAAAAGTCAAGAGTTCATTTATATTTTCGGAGTTGAAATGCCATCGCGCTATCTTAATTTAGCGCATTTTCATTCCAACTTAGAAAGCATAACACAAATCTTAACACATTCAAGAAATAAATGCTGTGGTATATTACATAGAAAAATTTCATTCCATTATCCTATGTGGGATTGGATGCTCAAATGTTCTTCATTAAAAATGATGCTATTTTTAAGTTTAACTGATAAAATTCTTTGTAGTTCCTTATGTTTCATTTAAAACATGTAGATTACAATACAAAATGAAACCTTAATGAACATATCTCACAAGCGTTATAAACCGTTTATATCGGCTGCTACTAAATGACTGATACATGTTTTAAATTAGGGGTGTTCATCGGTTCGGTTATCGGGTTATTCGGTTTATTTGGTTCGGTTAGTTCGGTTAAAATTTTTTTCTGGGTATAACCGAAAACCGAACCGAACGGAACCGAAATTAAATTTGATTCAACCGAACCGAAAACCGAAAACCGAACCCGTATAACCGAAAACCGAACCGAATAACCCGAATTACATAATTTTAATTATTATTTTTATTTAATTATATTTATTTTTAGCACAAAATATTTTTTTCAAGCTTAAATCATGTTATATATATACTAAAAAAGAGTTTTAGTGATTTTTTTTCCATATATATACATAGAAAAAATATATATTTTATATGAATTCGGTTTTCGGTTTTCATTGCCAAAACCATATCCAACCCGATAACCAAATATTTAGTTCGGTTCGGTTTTGACCAATTCGGTTCGGTCACAAATTCGGCTCGGTTATTTTCGGTTCGGTTCGGTTTCGGTTTTCGGTTACTGTGGATATTACCCGATCCGTGAACACCCCTAGTTTTAATGATTTTAGCATGTAAAAATTCCATTTTTGCAGAATATCAACCTTGAAATATGATGGGATCTCTTTGTTTTAACATTTTTAGATGAGGTTGTCTCTATGCCTTTTGATTACAACTAACATGTAACACTTGATAGCTGCTAGGCTAACTACTGGGCCATTTGATATACAAAGTGGGCTATAAGTTGATTCGGTAACTCGCAAGGTTTTATTTTTATTTAATTTGACTTATATATATAGTTGCGAAAAATGTTAGTGTGTATTTTTTTGGATGAAAACATATCCTAAAACCTTTTGACTAATTGATAAAAAAAAGGTAAACAAAAGTGTATCCATTTACTTGAGGTGATCTATTTTGAATTTCTTATAACATGTTTTTGGCATTGTCGTGTAAGCTTTTTATCAATTATTTACTCACATGTAGGAGAGATCATTTTCCCATCATTTTTGCTATGCTATCGTAATTTACAATATTTATGTTCCTTCTAAAAGTTATTTATTGTCCTTGGAAATAACTCAGATGGATTATATCAAGTTTTAAATACGGATGCTTTTGGATTTGTGAGATTTCCTTTAGTACTTACAAACTTGCATACTTTGAAACTTGCAACACAAAGAAATCATTGAGAAAAACATCGAATCCAGTATAGTGCGATGTGCTTTTGTTTCATTCACGGGGCTTATTCGGTTGTCTGCCTCACATTTATTCCTTCATAAACAAACCCAAATGTATCATTAACAAGTTATGTGCCTCACATTATTCCTAAAAGCCAAACCCAAAAGTATCATAAACAAATATAATCCAACTTTTGTAAGCAAAACTATCGACTCGGAACCTTCTAAAAACATCTTTTGAACAATTGTTAAAAACACGTTAAGTTAAAATAAAAATAAAAACGTTAAGAACTTGTTATATATTTTAGATACCAGCACAATCGTCATCGTTCAAATTTTGTATTAAATATTGAATAAGAACAATTATGAAGTACCCAAAGTATAAACCAATTCTCAACACATACGTTTAACATAAACTTTACTATATAAGCTAGGAACTCTTTATGTATTTAACCTATGTGGGATTAGGCATGTATGGTTTTTATTCAAAAAGAATAAGCAAGGTACCCAAATATTGAAAAATGTACTTTTAGTATTCATAATGGCCATGTGTTTATTATATGTCGTTTATCTATTAATATATGGAGGACAATTCATATCATTGGTTTTCATGTGGGTTCACTATAATTTCTTCGTTCCTCTCGTGGGGAAAATTAACGTATAAATACGACAAGTCCTTTATTTCTTGAATTACATGCCAGGAAGTTTAGTTTCGTTGGTATCGTAAAGTATTTTTCGTCTAAACTTGATTCGAGTAACCCAGTTCTTTTTACTGGATGGTATCTTATTGTTTGCGAAAATCGTTTGTTTGTACGTGTGTATCGTGAGTTAAGCATTGCTATTTTTTTAGTTTATGGTTTTAGTTATGTCAAGATAAAAATCATAGTTACGGCTATTATTTCCGGCATCATCCAAGCTTTCATTATGTACGTAAGCTTTTGGCAATTTCACCTAAAAACTAAGAAATGTTGTTTCGTGTAAAAGTTCATAGATGCGAGATTTAACAAGTCAAGAAAATGATCAATTGACGACTAGTTCAACTATTCTTACTTTTGATATTTCTGCACATAAAGAGAGTAGGAGTAGCCTCAAGAGAATTATGAAAGTACAACAACGAAGGACACTCGAAAATTATGTTCTTGCAAACCGTGTAAAAAGGCTCGAAGCAGTTTGGAGTTGAGCAATATAATTGGCAAAGTTGTTTTAAGCACAAAAAAGAGTTCATAAGTTAAAAAAAGAAGAATATACATGTTGATGACGATGAATCTCAAGGTATGGTATTGAAGTCAGAAATCCATAAAGGAGGCCAATGGTATGGCAAATATTTTCAAAAAGTATCATATTTGTGATTATTTGTTTTTGTGAGTAGCGAACATATATTTTTTTGTGGGTAATTTTTTTTCAAATTTATCCTTTTATGGGTATTTTGCGAAATTTTTGGACATTTTTGCCCTTTTAGCTATTAGAAATTTTTTTCCCAAAGGGCAAAAATGTCACATAATACCCTAAAAAAAATGAATTTGAAAGAAAAGTACCCATAAAAGCAAAAAAAATTGTTCACTACCTACAAAAACAAATGGTGACAAATATGATACATTTTAGAAAACATTTGCCCTTTCGATTATTAGTAGTATTGCTAATTCTTTTAGAGTGGCTTTTGGCTTCTAACTATTGTTACAAGAGTGTTAGTATATCTTTTGGACTTAATGAGATACACAATATATTTTTTTTTTTTTTTTTTTTTTTTTTTGGTAAAAGATTTACCCAGATAAAATAACGATATCAATTTTGACTACAAATGCTTTTGGACTTAATGAGATACTCTAACCCAACCAACACAATTTTCAATCGACTGGAGCTTATTATGAAAAACATGTTTCCTAAATACTCCCCACTCAGGATTATGGAAGCTAGTTTTATTACTTTTGTCATTGTAGATTTTTGTTCTTAATCTTTGTAAAAGAAATATAAACAAAGTCTCTTCAATCGACTAGAGCTTGTTATGACAAACATGTTTCTTAAATACTCCCCGGCCACTAAGGATGAAGCTAGTTTTATTACTTTTGTCATTGTGGATTCTTGTTCTTAATCTTTGTTTAAAAAAAAAAAAAAAAAAAAAAAAAAAAGGCCTATGTTACAGAAACATAATAACTAATATAACTTTCTCAAATTTATGTATTAATCCGTGTAAATTTTTTACACGCACAAATACACAAATGTGAAACCATTATACTAACTTTACACATAAATGCTAAATGCATATAAGGTAGTAAAAGTTTCTCTCATTGACCTATGTGGGACAAAAAGTTGAGATAGTTTCATCGAAAAATAGTAAATAGAGAAGCTTTACACCAAATTCAAAATTGGTTAATAGAGATTGTCATTATGCTAAGACATATTCTACTTCGTATGTTTCCGAGCTTAGTGGGTTATAAAACTTTTTTTCATGCTAAAGTAATGAGGCAAATGATTGTAATAACGACACATGCATTTTTGTTATCGTATACCTATGTTCATTTTACAAGTTGCTTCTTATCTTTTGAGGTTAATGAGATAGATCGTACCGAGTATTAAAAACATATGCTTTCGGATTTGAGATAATACTTTAAGTACTCTATTAACACAACACGTAAACAATATTGAATCGACTACATACATGACCCATGATATAGAGGTTAAACAACTCCCAATTGTGGTTACCTCACTTTATGACAAGAACATTATCCATAGCTACCACACATGATTAAAGGTAGTTACAAACGATTACTAAGTCTGATTACAATGTCACATGAAGTACGGATTTACGTTCATTTAACGGTCTTTCGTCAAGTCTTTTTTTGTTTGACTTGTTTTAGATTCGAGAAATGAATTGCGGCCATCACATATCATGTCTATTTAGGTTATGGATTTAACGTGTCATGAAGTTTAGCATAGTTTTTATAGTGCAAAGTTTTAAAGTGTTTTAAAATGATTCAATTCTTTTATGAATTTAGATGTATCGAAAGAACATAATCCTTTGACTCAATCAAAAATCTTCAAGGTTTTCAAGAATGAAACCACAAAAATAAATGCAGCTGGAAGTTGTATTTCTATTCACAATGGTAAGTGTAAGTAAAGATATTCACACACATGTCAATTTATTAAAAACAGCACATCAAGCGTCACGCTACTTAGAAGAGTTGCAAAAAATAATTAAGATTTATATAAGTTGTTTAGCATAATCATCTAAAGGATTAATTATTTACTTATCTCAATTCTTTAACAACCATGCTAAACAACGTAATATTAATCTTAAATAATCATAGCCAATACACAACGATATATAAAGTGTCAAAAATGGGTTTCACTGACCCATGTGGGATTATCAATCAAAACAGTTACTTGCAAAATCACACGTCGAACTCAATACATAATAATATCATACATCCGAAAACGTTCATAGTGTGTTCATATTTATTATTTCACCGTTAAGAAGGTACAAAGTGTGAATGAATGGATGAATGATACCAACATTAATAATCAAAGCACGTTGTAAATTTACCATGAAAAATCAGACTTACAAAACATATTTAATTTTCAATTAAATATGTCTAAACTTTGATATAGAGTTATAAACGCCTTACCTCATTGGCACTTTAGTAGGGTGTTCAATAATCAGGTAATAGCCACTCGAATCAAAAATCGAAACCGAATCAAACCAAACTTGAAGTTGAACTGAATTTGTCAAAACTAAACCGTATCGAATTAAATATTCGATTTTCGATTTGAATATATTAAAACAAAAACCAAATTAAATATGATTTTAGCAAAATAAAAACCGAATTAAATACGGATATGGATATGAAAACCGAATTAAAATGAAAACCAAATTAAATATGGAAATGGATATAGTTTTAGCAAAATGAAAACCGAAGTAAATATCTTTTATATACGTATATACAAAAATAAAATAAAACATTAAAACTCTTTTATAGTATATATAACATTTTTTAAACTTTGAATTTCTTTTTGCTAAATTAAATATAATTAAATGAAAAAATATATATATAAATTGTTGGTGTGTATTCGCCCAGAACAGGGTAAGATAATCAATGTCAGTAGCAATACCACTAGGTGGTTACCGTATATCACTTGGAATCGTGTAATCACTTTCCAAAGAAAACTATTTGACCCTAATGTCTGTGTATCACGAATATCTACTTGGGATAAGACCAAATGTGTGTTAGTGATTTAGGCACAAATCAATAACACTTTTGCTTAGAAGTGTTAATCGTTTTCTGTATATCTTTTCATGCATAATCTGATATCCTATTTATAGGAAATTACTCTTAGCTAGTCAAATGGAATTATGAGAATTAATCGGCCCATTAATCGCCTCATAATTATCCCCATTAGTGGTTACATGACCAATTAAACGTGGTCATTAAGCAGTTGAAACTGCCACTTAGCGGTACTTTCATAGCACTAGCAGTACTTTCATAACACTAGCAGTACTTTCATAATACTAGCAGTACTTTCCACTAAAAGAGTCAGGGGGTTCAGGGACATTATGGGTGTACATTCCGTACCTCCTGACCCATTACCAGGTGTGAACTAATCCAACAAGTGCACTAAATTTTCCAACATAAATTATATAATTTAGGTGCGAAAACTGAACTGAATTCAAACTCGGTTTTCGGTTATGTTATAATCCAACTTGATTTTGGTTCAATTCGATTTTCGGTTGTACTCTGGGTAACAAATTAAAAATTAACCGAACAACCTGATAACCGAACCGATAAACACCCTTAAATTTTTGTAGGTTTGCAATTCAAATAATAAGGTCGCAATTTCTCAAATCTTTGCTTGGGTTAAACGTTAAAACTGAACCCAAAAAAAAAAGGAATGAGAAACTAATTCGTGTGTTAAAGGAAAATGAGATTGTCATTCCATTGTAAGTAAACTTAGAATGTAGTTTGTTTATTACTCTATATGTTAATGAGATTGTCCTCACAAATAAGAATACAATTGAAATTGAAAATTTTACTGTCTAAGTTTCAAATTAAAGACGTGTAGAATCATAGTTTTAATATTTCATGTCTAGTGTGGCTTCTCTAGTATAGAAACGACCAAAACATTGTTTACTCGTTACAAAGCTAAATCAATTTCTCTCGACGACCCTTTCTATTGTTTATCTTAACTTTCTACTCAAAAGTTGTCGATATATAACCTAAGTTCAAAATGAAGATAACGGTGATTGTTATTGCGCGCTTCTGGGGGTAATAGGTTCCATATGCAGCCTTGCATCCTAACGGCGCAACGATGGAGTATGTACATAACTTTTAACCACATTTTATATTATACTACTGTATTATGTAAGTTTTTATCAAGGAGTTTTTATGATGTAAGGATGTTTATAGAAATATTCTACATTTCCTTAAACATCTACAACAACACTCAACAACATAGCATAAATCCTAACATCTACTATCTTTACAATACATTCAGGGACGAAATCAGAACTAAATATGACTAGGTGCACAAATTTTTTAGAACAGTAATATAGAAACACATTTTGATGGACCGGATGCATTTAAGAAGCACTTAGGAGAAATTGATGTTTTTTTTTTTCAAAAATTAACACTATATCGGAAAAAATCCATATGGATCCTGGGTCCCAATGAGAACCCCTTGGTTTCGTCCATGTTGCTACTAGATTGTTCGGTTCAGTTTTTCTGTCCTTGATCAAACTAAACATCTGACCTCAATCCACATTCACTTCACATGATGTTGTTTTTGTGAAATAACTGCAAATGAATTTTTAACATACGCAATGGGCAAACCAACAGATATCTGCGACCTTGCGTCATGAAAAAATACAATTACCATCTACAACCACAAAATAGAGTCGAACGTATGTTTGTCTAGTCGTATAATCTTTATACTTGAACTTTGTATAAGTTATTTGAAAAGCATACAAATGGTATATATATTAGATTAAGAAGAGTGCACGAGTTGCCTTATTAATTGTTTTCTTTGATAAAAAAACCATTTTCACATAGAATCCCACTTAGGTTCAAGAAAGGAAATACTGGTAGCTAATATACCCATTATGTCCTAACAAAGCATCTTTAGATTAATGTTATGTTCTCATCCATTGTGAAGGTTTTCCGGTGAATAAAAGCATAGGATTACATTCACATTGCTTGGAAATATAGCATGAACTCTAAAATTTTTTAAGAGCTCATTTGGCCCACGAAAATGCAATATTCAACTAATATAATCATTAGTTCATAAAATTAACACTAATATAATCATTTGTTATAAAAATTTCAAAATGTTTTTGCATAATGGACGCTTGATTGTCACAATTATTATTATGTACGTGTCTTTGATTCTGCTTGATCGCTATATTTCATAAACTTATATGTGGTCTTTCAACAAACTTTTTAGACTTGACTTGACTTGATGTATGCTACCATTCATGTACCCCTTAAGATCAATGGTTACAATACATGTCTCGTACCAAGACATGTATAAGGATTATTTGAGACATTGATATAAAATGTCATGTGTCACTTAACCATAGTAATTTGTAAACCCGATAATGTCAACTTTGGAATATAATGTTTCAACAAACGTATATTTGATTTGATGTAATACATTATATAAAGCACATAATTTCCTTACATTGACCCATGTGTAACAGGTGGTACGTTTGTAGAGGCCCCTGAATAAAACTGAAGTCAACAAAGTATGAAATGAGGATATAAAAGCTACTTCCAAAACCACATGTTGAGCTCAAGTCAGAACATCTTAGAAGCGAAAACGGGTCGGATTCACACAGATTATTTCTTGGTTATAAAAACAATTATACTTCACAAGATAGAATAGCTGGTAAGGATTTAAGTTATTGGGCAGTTTAATGATGGACCGAATCATAGCGTGTTTGTGTTTGGTTTAAGAAATCCTATATTTAACATGTACATTTGTACAAAGGTGTCTCCCAAAATTCATTCTTCCAATCGATGTTTTTGATCTCGAATATCTTATGTCCTCTTTTTTCCAATTTGAACATTCAAGAAAATTCGTTCAAGTTTTTTGTAGAAGAATTCTTGTAGTGACAGGTTAAAGTGATATTTCCGGTCGTTAGTTGTTTTGTTATGACGTTTTAGGGTGCCTTTTGGCGATCCTGATTTGAGAAATGAATCGAGGCCGGTGCATATCACGTCTATTCAATTTATATTTCTTAAGTTAATGTTTTATGAAGTTTTATTTAGTTTTGTACTTCAAGTAATTAATGAATCTCGGTGTATCAGATAAAGAGCATCATTTGGCTGAATTGCAACATTTCAAGATGAAAACCCCACCTCAAAATAAAAGCCATATTTGAGGGTGTGAGAGATATGCAATCGCACATGATCTTCCATTTTTAAAGGTATCAAAATATATACATTTTTTAGTGAGGGCCTCAATATTCACTTGGAATATCAAAATGTTACGGCACATGAATTTACGTTTTAAATATTTTGTTAACATCTATTTCAAGTAGAAGCGAGTGATGAAGAACTCATAAAAGAGTTGAAACTAGATCATTACAATATAACTTTAATCGCCATTTCGATTATAAGATAAGTTTTTGCACAGGGCGTCCAGTAGCCCTGCTACGATACTGCCCTAAAACATATCTATATTACTTATAAATGAGCAAACAATCATCAAAATAAGCAATTTCTAACACCTTCTTGACTTAAATCAGTTGCACATTCTTTATTTTGGTGGTCATTGTTTAAAGAAATGCATGGTACAATGAGTTGACATGTTCAATTCTAGATTTCAAAAGTTTTACAATATATAAACAAATCATGTATTCTAATTTTTACATACAAAAAGGGACTCTCAATAAAAAGGAAAAAGTCCGGACTCTCGATCTTGGTATAGAAAAAGTTTCGAAGTCTATGTTAGAAAAATAAAATTTAAAATGTAATATAGCTTTTAATCAGAGTTATGCACCAATATATATTTTGTTTCAAAAACAAAATCTAAGAGTTAATATGGCTTTTCCAAGAAATTATTTGTGTATTCATTAAATACTTTATTTACTGAAGACACAATAGTAACTTGAAAACATCATACTAGCTTTAAAACGTATAACTAATATTATATCAGTAAACAACAAATTGTTTATGTAGTCTATGTGGGAAAAAGGTTGAAATGGTTAAAAAGGTGAAATAGTTTATGGATTGTTTATCTTTTCAAGCTACTCATATATTTTAATAGAGGGTTAGGTTTTCTAATGGCAAAAAGGCTTGTAATTTTCACTTAAAAAATATGTAGCGTCTCAAGTTTAATTCTTGATAGGTGTAAAAAATTTTGAAGTGGCAATGCCAATTTCCTGAAAGTGGAGGATTTTACCTGGTTTGAGTCTGTGTGACGATAGGTTCAAACCCATGAGTTAGTCGGCCAAAAAATTCGGAAACCATGGTCACCAAAATATATATGTATTGCATATACTTGTCTGGCCATCATCGACCATTTATCTTTCAAGGCTACTCGAATAAGGATACATATTTGTGTGCATATGAAGTATGTTAAATATCACTTTTCTAACATGATGATATCTCTTTGTTTTAACATTTGTTTTAACTAAAGCGTATTCATATAATTTGAGTAGTTATGACAAGTTTGGATTTTAGATGACTATATGGTTTTAACATTACTAATGAAACAAAACCAATTTTCGGATTTATTATCTATGTTTTTATAGATATAACATAATATCTCATAGACTCATACAAAGCATGAAAAAATGCGGAATCGCTCAAAGACGGGTTTCGATCACTAAGCTTTGTGGGCTAATAATAACATGTTATAAATAGTGTATGCGATCTTACACAATAGCTGGGCTTTGTGGGCCTGAGATGACGAATGTATTTTCGGTAAGGTGTTCGTCGGTTCGATTATCGAGTTATTTGGTTCGATTGGTTCGGTTAAAAACTTTTGGGTCAATCAAAAACCTAACCGAACCGAATTCAAATTTGATTCAATCGAAACGAATAACCGAAAACTAAACCTTTATAACCGAAAACCGAACCAAATAACCCGAATTACATAATTTTAATTATTTTTTAATTTAATTATATATATTTTTTGCACAATTATTTTTTCAAGCTTAAATAATGTCATAGTTATACTAAGAAAGAGCTTTAGTTATTTTTTTTCCATATAAATACATAAGAAAAATATATATTTATATGAATTCGGTTTTCGGTTCTCATTGCCAAAACCATATCCAAACCGATAACCGAATATTTAGTTCGCTTTGGTTACGAATTCTTTCAATTTTTTCGGTTCGGTTCAATTTTAGGTTTCGATTTTCGGTTACTGTGAATATTACCCGATCCGTGAACACCCTTAATTTTCAGGGCTTGATTATGGGAAAAATGATTCGATTTGATTGAATGGTCTTTCATCGAGTACTCTACCACCTACAACACAGCGGAAGGGGCATTTTTAAAGGGTTTTCGAGCAGGGACGGATCTAGCATGTAAGAGTGAGGGGCAAGCGCCCCCCATGGCTAGCCGAAAAAATTGATATTTTAGTGTAATTTTTATTTAATTTTGACATTTTTTCAAAAGTGACCTCCACAAAAAACTCAAATTGCCCCCCACTCACATACTAAAATCCAACATTTAACTCTTTAACGCCTTATAGATCCTTTATGTCTAAGTAAAAATACTCGATTTATCAAGACGTTTTAGTTTTTCTTTCGCATTTGTTGCTATCGTAAAAAAAATTGCCCCCACATCTTATTTTTCCGGGTCCGTCATCTTTGTTTCGAGGGGTTCACAAGAGCTTCATTTATTTTGTTGTCTAGTTTTTTTTTTTTTTTTTTTTTTTTAAATTGATATATTTTCAAAATAAACTTGGTCTCAAAAACATTGTATTCCATGTTTTGTTTTGTTGGCTCACAGTATTATCATAAAAGAAAATGGGAAATGCATACATAGTCATTTATATACTCGGGTCCACCACTACACCGCGACAAGTAGTTGAGAAAGTTTTATTAAATTTTGAGTATTAGGGAAAACTAGCGGGTTAACCCGCGCGTTGCGGCGGAAGTGCGTTGCCTTCGATTATTTTATTTACGGGAATGAATTTGCTAAAGTTTTGTTTTTTTGTTTTCTTTTCTTTTTTTTTTCAGGACTGTATATATATATATATTTGTTATTAAGGACGAAATTTGCAAAAGGTCGATAACGGGGGACTAACGGTACGATTTGAAGCTAATTTGACGGACTAAAATGTAATTGCGAATGAACAGGCACGCACTATTCAAAACTGGATATGTCTTTATGCAGTCTTGTGTTGCAATCATTACGCACTTTAGTGATAATATTTTCGTTTCGGTCCACGAATTTGGCGAATTTGTTGCAACGTTAGTCCATAGGGACTAACGGTGAAAAAAAAGGGTAACCTCAGGGGCTGTTTTTGCTTAATATTTGCACAGAAATAACCCCTCAAGTTATTGTTCCGTTTCAAATTTAATCCTCGACTGTTAGTTAACGGACGTTAAGGACTAACTTTGCAATTGAGCAGTAACCTCAGGGGCTAAAAGTGGCAAAACTGAAAAGTGTACGTACACTGTAGCTACAGTGCACCGGAATGTGTTTTAGTATATATATATAATTAGTTAATTGAGAAAGTTTTGAAGCTAAATTTTATGGTGACCTTAAAAGAGTGTTTTCGTCTTTTGTCAAGTCATTTTTTTGGGTGACTTGTTAGATTCGTGAAATGTAGTGGCCGGAACATATTACGTCTAATTAAGTTATGGATATAACGTGTCATGAAGTTTAGCGTATTTTTTACAGTGTAGAGCTTTAAGGATATGAGATAGATTCAAGCACGTTATGAATTTTGATGCATCAAAGAAAGATGTTTCTTTGGCCGAAGTACAAAACTCTAAGATTTTGAGAGAATGATATAGAAGTTATATCTTTTTTAATTATGTAAAAACATTTACACGCATATAAAGAATCTAGCACACATTGGTCAAGAACTTATACAACACATGATATTTACGCATCGAGAAACATGATGTTTGAGCATCGAAAAACAATTAACACAGAGTATCACACCGTTTTAAAAAGTTTCTACAGAAAAATATGAGAATTTATATTAGTTTTTGAACTATACAAAGTATCACATCATTTAACAAAGTTTCTACTAAAAAACATGATAATCTATATTCGTTATTGGATCAAGCTTGACATAGATGAACAAACATGTTTTCATCTCTTTGCAACTAGGTCCAATAACAAAATACTAATCTCATTTTACTAATATCCGTATACAACAAATATATAAAAGTATCAAAATTTTCTCTTAGTAACCTATGTGGGATTATAAATCAATATGACGATTAGCAAAAACGAACTTGGAGCTTAATAGTAACCATGCCGTCGTTTCAAGGAATTTATGAATTTAACATCGACTAGTTAAGAAGAGTTTATTATTGGGATGGTGGGTTGTTTAACGATGGGCCCAATAATAACGTGTTTGTGATGATTGATTGGTTGGTGGTAAGAAAATCACATATGCTAACGGTAAGATGAATGTGAGATGCAAAACAAAATTTTGCATCTCGATCATCTTATATGACCTTCTATTCAATTTGAACATTTAGAAAAAATCGTTTAATTGAGAAAGGTTTTGGTTTCGAGGCGAAAGTCTTATCATGACTAGTTAAAGTGGAATTTTTGGTTGTTAATAATTTGTCAAGTCTATATTTCGTTGTTGTTGACCTTAGTGTAGATTCTATAGTGTTAAGTTGTAAGGTTTATAAGTTGATTCAAGTCTATTAAGAATTCTGTGTGAATACTTTAGTTGCATTACAAAATTTCAAGATTTTTAGAGAATGGTACCACCAAAATAATGATGCGAAGTGTGTAAAAATATTAAAGAATCTAGCACAATATGTCGAAGCACTTGTACAAGTTCTTCAACATGATATTTGAGCATCAAAACACAATTAGCTAAGAAAGTAAAAAATAAAAAATAAAAAATAAAAAATAAAAAAATTAGAGTGTTTATATTAGTTATTGGACATTTGCGAAGAATACATTTTCACAATCCCACCAAAATAATAAGAACCTAGCTCAAGATGAGATGTACAATGATAAATATAACTATCAAACATTTCTTTTTAATCACCTATGTGGGATTATATATCAATACAACTATCCGCAAAAGCAAACGTTGAGATCATGTCATTAACTTGGTTGAAACAATTAAATATGAACAAGTATCAACATATATCCTTATATCTCAGATAAATATAATGGTGATTTATGAACTCACCATTAGAATATTATGAAGTGTGGATCAATGAGACTGGAGGAATAAAGAAACCGACATAAATAAAAGCAAATTGTAAAATCAAGGCTACACCGGTGAAGGTGTTCGGACAATTTTTAATGGATTATCATTGTTTATGATATCTATCGCCTTGTTTGGTACATCATAGAACAAACCCGTTAGTACAAGCCTTAATTGACCAATGACTAGAAGCCGAGCCATAAAATTTCAATCCTCCGAGCTAATTTTTGGCCCAACTATGAAACTCTAACAAGACGAGGCATTGATCAACCAAAGCCAAGCTTGCGGCGAAGGTGCTTTATGTTTATGAAAATAGGCTTTGGCTCGAGCCGCCACGTACTTAGATGGATGCTCGTGACTAGTTCACTATCGCTGATGATTTTTCTCCTTTGCCAAACGCTCAGTATTTAGTTGAGAAAGCTGATCAGACCAAGTTGTTTACACCGAGAATGAATCTAGCCGGTCAGCTGATGTATACAACTTACCGCCATTTCATTCCCTTAACATGCGTAGGACTAAAGGTTAAAATGGTTTATATACTAACAAAAATATATGTTATCCTCATCTCTGCCATCTATGAATTACTTATCAATTATGTATCGTTGAATCTACTCAAGTAACTAATGATTTGCACACTCATTAAATTTATTGAGACACTCTTTTATGCATCAATAAATTGTACAAAATTTATACTGTGCATTATCTACTTGTACCGTAAAGTGTTCGGATCAATAAATGGAGTGTGCGGATCAATTCCCTTTTATTAAAGTTTTTCTAACTTGTGAAGGGCCACAAGTTAATCACACAATAATTATCTGAGGGCGGCGAAAATGCACTGTGATGATTAGCATAAAAGTACAAATAAATATATTTTTATGTGGGTATATATGTAATTTTTGTGTACTTTTTTATACTTAATTTGTGCCCCTAAGGCACAAGTGGCACAAATTAGAAAGACATTTTATTAATATCTTAATACCGATATTCAAGTCGAATAGAGTTGAGCTGAGTCTGAAAGCGTCGATTACTTAAAGAAGCTTGAGCTCTATCTTGACAGTTAATACTCATTATGGCTCGAGTCTATTTCCAAGCTCGAGTTTTTAAATCGAGTTAAATTTTGAGCTTGAAAGTATTTGACTTCGCGTGACTTAATTTTGAATAAACTATAATCTAGACATAATATTAGACGAGCCACATACTTGTAATATACTTTCTAAATAGTATAAATCTGGTTTATTTAACTATTTTATATAATAAAAAATAAAAAAATATAGAATCAACATTATTAAATTCAGGACGCAAATGATCTCCTTCTGCTTGCAAAAGCTAATGCATACTTTAATGACAATCAAATATCAAATCGTATTTTTTCTGATTTCTCTAATATATTGTACGTAAAATTGAATACCCTGTATGAATTAATAGCAAAGTTGGAGCTCTTTAATAGTAACATTAATGAGGTTACAAGAGTGGATATGGAAGAAAAAAAAACATTAAGGGTGGTGGCAGTCATGCCTACCAATTTTTTTCATGCTTAATCATCTACCAATAATATCTCGCCAACTCACCTCATACCAATCTCATACCTAACAATAGATTTGTAGTGGCAACCATGCCTAACCCATACCTCAACTAAATATATCCATACATTAATAAATATATATGACCTTTAATGTCCAACGGTTAGTTTCTTTGCATGTAGAATCGGCAAAGATTGCCGATTTGCTTTCCTCTTGTCATGCGAATCATGCCAATTCGTAGGCATCACTATTGCCGATCGGCATTAGGCAAACCGAGCCCCAAACCGACTCCATTGCCACCACCCTAATGAGGTTACAAGAGTGGATATGGAAACAGAAACATGAAATCTAAAAAGGGTTTAAGCTATTAAATAGCCACGTATTTTCTCAAATGTTCCGATATGGTACCTGTACTTTTTTTGCAAACTGGTTAGGTAGTGTACTTTTTTTTCTGTGTCGATATGGTACATGTACTTTCTCCAATCTACGTGGCTTGCCCAGTCACTTGGGTTTGTGTGACGTGGCTTGCCAAGTCAGTTTTTTTGCCTACGTGGAAAAAAATAAAAAAAATAAATTAAAATTTTAATTTGGAAAAAAAATTAATTTTTTTTTTAAAAATTTACGTTTAAAAAAAAAAAAAAAAAAAAAAAATAAAAAACCTTTACATTTTAAAAATTTACGTTTTTTTTAAAAAACCTTCGTTTTAAAAAATTTACGTTTTAAATCAGAAAAAAAATTAATTTTCTACGTTAAAAAAAAAAAAAAAAAAAAAAAAAAACTTTACGTTTTTTTAAAAAAAAACCTTCGTTTTTTTAAATCGAGAAAAAAATTAATTTTTTAAAAATTTACGTTTTTTTTTATAAAAAAATGAAAAAATTACACGTTAAAATGGCAGAAGACCCACCTCTCTTTTTTTCTCTGTAATTCTGCTTCTAAGAGCACTCGGTATGGGATACCGATAACATGCCATTCATTCCAAGTATGAACCAATAACATGTTATTACCATACCGTGTTATGTACCGTTGGTGTGCCAAAGGTCCCCAAGCCATTTGAATGGCTCAAGCCATTGGTGATGTTGTGTGTGTATTGTGAGTGAGTGGGTATTTTTAGTGGGGTATTTTGTGGGACCCAATAACATGTTAGTGGTGTAATTTTTCATTTTTATAAAAAATTTCAACGATGTAATTTTTCATTTTTATAAAAAAGCGTAAATTTTTTTAAAAATTAATTTTTTTCGATTTAAAACGTAAATTTTAAAAAAAAAAAAAATTAAAATTTTTCAAAAAAAAGCGTAAGGTTTTTTTTTTATAAAAACGTAAATTTTTAAAGCGTAAAGGTTTTTTTTTTTTTTTTTTTTTTAAGCGTAAATTTTAAAACAAAATTTAATTTTTTTCCAAATTAAATTTTTAATTTTTTTTATTTTTTCCACGTAGGCAAAACCGACTTGGCAAGCCACGTCACAAAAACCCAAGTGATCGAGCAAGCCACGTTGATTGGAGAAAGACAGTACTATATCGATACAAAAAAAGTACACTACCTAACCGGGTTGAAAAATGTCTGGTCTATATCGAAACATTTGAGAAAGACGCCATTATTTAATAAACTAAACCCATCTAAAAAGGGCATTGAAACAGGCTTTTCAGAGGAACAACGTATGGAAAGTGAGACAGTGAAAGGTGAGGGGACCATCCATGAACTCCTTTGCATTTCGGAATACAAACTTGTACATGATATAATTCGTCATTCATTCAGAGTATAGGGTACGTTAAGGGTGTGTTTGATTGCCTCTTAATGATATCATTCAGCATTGATTTTTAAAAACTTAATCGGACAGAATGTTTGATAATTATAAGATTTGCCACTGAATGATAAATAATGGACTGAGCGATTTTGCATTGTGAGGCACACTAAACGATTCAGTGGACTATATATTTACGAAAATACCTTCTACATCTCACGTTTCCTACCCACGTGGATCTCCAATGCCTATTATTTAACTTAAAAGAAGTAGTAAAGAATCATTCCAGAACAATATTGTTACCACACTTTTATTCTCTATATATATTAAAATAATCTTTGATCCGGCTATGTCCTTGGTCATATATATCCAGTGGTAAAATATTGTGAACCTATTTAGGTGTTAAAATATTAGTATGATAAAATTACTTTTATTTATGTTAACTTCTTTTTTTTATATTCATTTTGTGAACTACTAGTGTTACAAATGAAGATTATTTATAAATCTAACATATTTTGATTAGTATGTAACGATATAAAGGGTTAAAATGGTCATTTTCTTTTATTCAAAAAGCGCAATCAGTTATTTATCAAACAATTTTTTTTCATTCAGAAACGTTTTCACTCAGCATATTTGAGTTATTCAGCATATTTGAGTTATTCAGCATCTTTGATTCGCTCAGCACTAAATAATACAGTTTTATCAAACAGCCCCTAAAATGACTATAATTAAGTGGTTAATGTACTAGAAAGTAAGTTGCAAACTCTTTTTGCAATTCATAGTCCGATTTCAATAATATGTTTCAATCGTGATAATTACTCCATAATTATCTTTTTCACCGAAGTATATTTACTTATACAGTTATACATGTATGTACCTTTATAGAAAAGTAAAAATGAAGCGAAAACTTGCATGCGGATGTAACCACAAACTCCCCCACGACACACCAACAAACAAGTATTTTTTATTACAAATATTGTTAGTCTATTAGTATTTATATTACTATTCGGCCCATTATGTATCTTATATAATATTGATGTACAAAACATATTAGATGATTCAATACAACCGATTTACACATTCCTACATGGTTTCAGAGCCTAAACCGATCCACATAAACCCTAAACCCTAAGTTTTTCGGTCGACAATACTACGCTACTGCTTCCGCAACTTTTTCTTTTATTCGGTGGCTCCTTATTTTTTATTGTGAATTGGACGGTTAGAGCATGATTTTATTGACCATAATTTATGTTTGAAAACTAATTTTGGTTCTTATATGCATGGTCCGACTGTTCGTATAAAATTTGAAGAGCGCATGATAAGGATTGAGAGTTAATACTGCTCATTTATTAATTTGTCCTGCTAGTTCACAATTGCCTTCATATGTATCTACTGCTACGATTATGTATCTTTTGCGACAAGTATCTCGTTTCTAGGTGTCTGACTAAGTTGATTTTGGTGGTTTAATTGACACGTTTCCCTTACGCACCTGTCCCTGAACCACCTATGCCCACTTTTAATGAACCTCTTCCTGAGCCCCCAACACCTGTTGTATCTATTCATCCCATGGTTACACGTTCTCGTGTCGGGACTACTCGTCCTAATCCTAAGTATGCTGGTCATGTGTCCACCGTCTCTCCTTCACCTAGGTCGTATAAGGATGCTCTTGATGATCCAAATTGGCGAAATGCTATGTTTGATGAATGTAATGGGCTTATTAAGAATAAAACTTGGACTTGCGGGTGTCAATGTTGTTAGGTGTATGTGGTTATTTAGCCATAAGTATTCGGCTGATGGCAGTCCTAGCGGTACAAGGCACGCCTTGTTGTCAACGGTAGCACACAGGTTGAGAGAGTTGATGTTGATGAGACATTTAGTCCGGTTGATAAGCCGGGCACCATTCGGACTGTTCTTAGTTTAGCTATTTTTCGACATTAGCTTTGTTCATCGCCTTGATGTCAAGAATGCGTTTTGCATGGTGATTTGGTGAACTGTTTATATGCATCAACCACCGGTTTCGGGGATCCCGAGCATCAAATTATGTTTGTTTATTACAACGATCTCTTTATGGTCTTAAGCGGGCGCTCGGGCATGGTTTCGGTTTCTTGCTTATATTATTCTTGTTGGGTTTCTCATGAGTCGGTGTGAGTCGGTGTGATTCTTCTTTATTTATTTACCGGCGAGTGCTTTGTGCAGCTTTTACATTACTATATGTGGATGATATTGTCTTGTTGCTTCCTCCGATAGTTTATTACATCGGATTATTGCTTCTTTGCATAAGGAGTTCTCTATGACCGATTTGGGTGCTCAATTATTTTTGGGTGTGTCGGTTCACGCGTGACTCTTACAGGATGTTTTTGTCACAGCAGTAAGTATGCTATGGAGATTTTGGGCGTGCGCATATGGTTGGTTGTAATCCTTCTCGGACTCCTGTTGACGCGAGTCTAAGTTGGGTGATGATGGTGATCCGCTTTTCGATCCTACGTTATATCCGAGTCTTGCGGGTTCTCTTCAGTATCTCACTTTCACTAGACCCGATATTAGTTATGTTGTGCAACAGGTTTGTCTATATATGCATGATCCTCGCGAGCCTCATTTCACTGCTCTCAAACGGATATTACGGTATGTTCAGGAGACTTTGGCTTATGGTTTACAGTTATTTTCTTCTACTATTGAGTCCTTAATTGCTTATTCGGATGCGGATTGGGCTGGTTGCCCTACCACTCACCGATCTACATCAGTTTATTGTGTTTTTCTTGGCAACAACTTACTTTCATGGTCCTCTAAACGTCGATAACGATTTCGTTCCAGTCTTGAGGTCGAGTATCGTGGTGTTGCCAATCTTGTAATTGAGACATGTTGGCTTGAATTTCTGCGTGAGCTTCATACAACGTTGTCCTCTGCTACTATTGTTTATTGCGATAATGTGAGTGCGATGTACTTGTCCTCTAATCACTGTTCGACATCGTCGCAGAAGCATATTGAGATTGATATTCATTTTGTTCGTGATTTGGTTGCTTCGGTCAAGTTCGAGTTCTACATGTTCCTTCTCGGTTTCGATATCTTGATATTTTTACCAAGGGGTTACCATTTGCCTTGTTTACTGAGTTTCGTGACAGCTTGAGTGTTCGGTCTCCTCCCGCTCAAACTGCGGGGGAGTGTTAGTCTATTAGTATTTATATTAGTATTCGACACATTGTATATTCTGCCTATTATGTATCTTATATAATCTTGATGTACCAAACATATTAGATGATTCAATACAATCGATTTACATATTCCTACAAATATAAATCACAAATTCTTCAATTACAAATTAGCCATTTATTTTTTATTAAAACAAAAGTCAACCATAGAAAAAAAATACACCATCACGACAAGAATTTTTATATCTTTCACTAGACATGTTTTTCGACGAACTTTTTCATGTGTCTTTTTTTCGATGAACTTTTTCTAGAGGTTGAAATTTACGCACTGAAAAATAACATGTTATTTGTTCTATTAAAAATCACATAATAATAAATCAACTCTGATTTTACAAATAAAATGTGGTTTTTCAGGACTTAGATTTCAACACTTACAAAATAAAATAAACAAAAGTTTTGTTGAATGTATAAATAATTGCCTCTTAATATAAAATCACGTGTGATTTGTAAAGTTAGAGTTGATTTGTTATTTCAAAAATCACATGTGACTTATGAAAATCACATGTGATTCAGGAAATTACAAGTGATTATTAATAGAGCAAATCATATGTGATTTTTCACCATAAATAGAAATCACAAATTCTTAAATTACAAATTTTAGCCATTTATTTTTTATTAAAACAAAATTCAACCATTTTTAATCCTTTTTCCTAAAAATAATATATTTTGTAAATTTTAGTTAAGCGGTCAAGAATCGTTAAGCAACAAAAATACATCATCGCAACAATAATTTTTTTGGTATATAAGCCAACATCATATCTTTCACTAGACATGCATTTTGATATACTTACTCACGACGAATTGTGCTATTTCTAACCTCGTTATGTGCTCATTATTTTCTTCTAAACCTATCATGTTAATTATTGCTAAGTTCCAATACACTGTTAAGGTTCGATTCAATTGGTTTCGAGATCGATCCTCCATTACCGATCATCAAGCAATATAAGGTGCCATGAGGGAATAGTTTGAAGTCTCCATTATAAACTTTCAAGCAAATTTTGGATCATCTATAGTTCGAGAAGATTCAGCAACCTTCTTTTGGGCTTAGTGGTTTGTTTGATGATGGGTCTGATATGACAAATGTTATATCATTCTTTTTAATGGTTTCTTGTGTATTTACTTTGATTCTTTGTCGTTAGTTGCGGTCAAGGGAAAAATTTATGTTTATACAATGGATTAATATTTTTTCAAATTTATTTGTAAAAAAACGTTACCAATCATATTCATACAAGCCTCAGAGAATCTCGCTCTATATATTTTCAAGTTTAAAGTAATTGATAAGCCATGGATTATGACACTGTTATTTTTGTAGTAACGAAGCATTCTAATATCTCGTCTACATCATATTTTTCTCGATATCATATTCAGAATATTATTGTTTCAGTCAAATTTAGCTTAGCACATAGTATAATTTTTGTCTTTGTGCTATAACGATTAATCGTTTATTGCCAAAAAAAACTACGGGATATCTTGTATTTTACCTCTAATTTCTTAGACTGATAAGAACACCGTGTTGCTTTGTAAAGTGATTATGGATCATAAATCTCTAAAATTAAAAATATTGGACACACATAAACAAGAAAAAGTAAAACAAAAATTTTAAAGTTAAGAAATAGTATAAGTTTATGACGTTTACTTTTCGTTGGAGTCCAATTCAATTTTTTTCATTAAACTCCAACAACAATTCAACATCATAAACATAACACTAATCCAATCACGCATGGTTGATACATTCTCCAGTGTATAAACAAAGAACTTTTCATTTCTTTAACCAATGTGGGATGTAAGGTTGACATGAACTTTATATTAGTTTTCTTAATAAGGTACCTAAATGTTGACTCGTTGATATTAGTTTCCGAAGGCCATAACTTCACCCATTAATTTCATTGTTTATATAATTGGTGAAGTTTTAGCGTTCGAAATTAGCCTAGACACAAATGATTCGTACATTAGCTAGCAAAATCTACCTTCTTGCTCCTACTACAAACATCTAGATTTACTCTTTGACACATTCTTTTTACTATCCTAACCAACACCACCTCGTGCCCTCGTTATAAATTTTGTATGCCTTTCGGAGCTACTTGAATAATTGATACCGAGTTCGAAAACTGTCTAAGTGACCTCCACGGATTAACCAAATTATCCACAAGTCCAAACATAATTCCATCACCGCAAACAATACGGAAATGATTTATTTAATAAGAGGGAGAACAAAAAATAGAAACATAGGTGCAGCCAACCTTGCCCGAAAACTAAACGAAGCATCAACAATTTAATCTCTCAACTGATTGATAAAAATTGTATGCGTATTAACCTATTACAAATATAAACATAATACGTTGATATAGGAGATTATTTTCATATTTTATATTCACCAAAATCTATTTCACAAGGGCTTAAATGTGTATTTGGTTTTGTTGGTACAAACTTTGGCCAGGAACTTGTTTAGTTTAATAAAATGTTTTAGATATATTTCATTGAAAAAGATACCAAGGTACATAAAACTACTTCTAATTCAGACAAATTTACTAATCTAATCTACACCATATTTTATGGTCATTATTGTTGAGTTATAGAATTTACGGTAAGTTCTTTGTTTCATTCATAACTATTCATAGATTACAATGTATAATGAAACCTTAATGAAAATAACACACAAGCGGGCTTCAACCAAACATAATATTGTTTACTTATAAACCGTTTATGTCTCGATGTTGTTATTGGTTGATACATGTTTAGCGCGTAAAAACTCCTTTAGTAGGTAGATCTAGGAAGAAGAGAGTCAGAGTAGAAATGGAGGACACATCATGCGTTAAGGATGGGAAGCTGAGTAGGAATTGGGAAAGTGTTAGATGTTCTACTTGTGGACACGTGGGTCATAACAAGCATCTTCTGGTTCTAAAAAGTAAAGTAAAAAAGAGTAAGGTTTGGATGATGAAATTCAAAGTTCATAAGTTGAAAGTCAAAGTGTATGCATACTATAACGTAAGAAACTATATACTCTTACTATTTTATAGCTTTTCAATTATTGTTACAAATTTTTATGAATGTTCATAATGTAGTTGAAAGTCAAAGTAGTGGAAATAAAAGTCATCATATTACAAGTCAAAGTGGTCAAATTTATGTGTTGGTGTTGCAACCCACATTGAAGGTGGTGCATCTGTTGGTGCAAGACAAAGTGATGATGGGAGGATCAATCCAAAGCAAAGTGAAGGTGGTGCATCTGCAAGTAAAAGTGTCAATGTTGGTGGAAGTCAAACTAGTCCACCTAAACGGAGCAGAAGTGTAATAAGGAATGAAAGACTTAGTGCTGGTAGAAGTCAAGTGTCTGGTTCACCAAAGAAGTCTATTGCTCCTGGCTCACCCAAATGGAGCAGATCTATAGCCAAGAGTAAAAGAGTTGGAGCTGGTTCACTAAAACAACCTTAAGTTGGATAGTTTGGTGTTTTAAACTTATATGGGATATTTGAACATGTTTAAGACTTATTTATGTTTTTATGTGGATGTTAAACTTTGGTAACTATGGTAGCCAATTGTAATTTTCAAGTCATTGCAACTTTTTGCAATGAAAATATGCAATTAAAGGCTTTTATCAGCTTAAGCGTACATGTGTAGCCCATTTTATTTGTTCCAATTACTTGCATCTGCTTTATGTGTATGCAAAAATAAAACTTCTTATCAGTTTAGTATGCAAAAAGGTAAAAGTAAACCCATTGACCAAATAGTCAACTACAACTTTTTAAACAAAAAAAAGTCATCAAGCTAAAAAAAATTCATTAAGCTGCCTTAAAAAAAATTGTTTTTCAGTTTTGTATGTCAAAAAAGGTCAAACTTAACCTACTGACCAAATGGTCAACTGCTAGTTTTTACCCAAAACAAAGTCAACAAACTAAAAAAGTTGCTTGAGTTAGCGTAAGCGGTACATAAGACCAAAGAGTTAGCCACCTTCCGGGTGAGAGGAATTTCCATCAACACATAAAAAACTAACAATCAAAATTGAAGAAATAGTAGCCTTAAACTAATATTTCATTACCACAAAAAATTACATCGTTCTTCAACTACATCTTTGACCCAAAAAATTCAAAACCCATCAACCTAATAGCTTCCTCATTGATAATTTATCTTGCTTTACTTGAAAAATACACGAAATTGCAAAAAAATAAAATAAAAATAAGTAAATAAAAATAAAAAATACTTAAGATCAAGTATTTCTTCATGTTAATAGCTTCAAGTCTTGTTTCCTCTAAAGTAGCTTCCATAATATTCCTTGCCTTTAGTAGACCAGAATGATATCAACTAATCTTGCACAAATTAGCGGATTGTTTCCGTCGACAAACTCACAATTAGATCCCTATAAAAAAATTAAAAAGTATTAATATTCTAATGTGTTGACAAAGTAAAGTAAAAATTAAAAATCTAATACCGGATCTGGACAACCATATAACCTACGTCCAAAATTTCGGTTTGTCCACGATGTGTGAATTACAACTTGTTTTCCACACAAACAAGCCATCATTTTTTTGTGTTCTTAAATTTTGGGGAAGAAATAAAAAAGATGAAGAGATGGAAAAAGTGAGTGGGTAAAACGTGTGGAGTACTCAAGATTTTAATCGGGATATGTAAAAATTAAGTACACGTATGAGCAAGTACAATAACATCAGTAAACAAAAGAGATTGAAAATGATATATAATATATGGTTGGACAAAGCTACCCTCATGTGATTTGTACGTGACATGGGAGATAGCAAGGAAACCTAACGTCATTAGCAAATTTGGAGCAGACGCGTATTATTCTAGAGATTTGAGACACGCCAAGTGAATTTCTCAATTTTGGACTAAGTACAAAATCTGGTTAAACCACATAGACGAATGGTGTATTTTACTCTAAGTTAAAAGAACAAAAAGATGCAAAAGAAAAGAGGATTTGTGTGAGAAGGTGAATGGGTGAAGCTTTGATTTGTGTTTAGAGCTACTAGTTATAATACATGTGCACGCACAGGGTTTTGACAAAAAAAAATTATTTTTTTTGTATCAATGCTAAATATTATGTCTTTAAAGATAATTATATATAATTATATACTTATGCACGAGTTTTTCATTATTCATTATATCCATTAGAATTTTGTATAATCAAACTTTGTAAAAAAAAAATTTGTTAGGTAACTCAAGATTCAACTATATTTAGCTGATATAGATGTTGATGTTCTTATTTAAATTTCACTATTGATATTACGATGTACACAAGATACAAGTTTAGTTGCACATAATAAACGAATTTTTTTAAAAATGTTTTTCTACATATCCTTATATAAATAAATAAAAGTTACATGAATAGTTATTATAAGTAAAATCACGTTTTTTTTTTTTTTTTCCATATTACGGTAACTCTTACTTACAATTTGATAATTATATTCTCGTTTTCAATAATTTAGCCGTATTTAATATTCAAATTCGTGTCCACATTTGTCATACTTTTAATATGAAATAAATGAGTAATTAGTAAACATATATAGTAAAAAAATGACAATTATAATCTTATGTATATTTATATGTTGGAGTTTTAAAACAACATATATATTGTATTTTTAAGTTATAAAGTATGGTACGGATCTATTAGAAAGTGAATAAAAATAAAAAGTGTGCAAAGCCATTCATTTCGTCTACGTGTCCTCCACCCACTCCTATTTTTTTTCTTATTAAATTTGGTTAGAAGGGTATTTTTGTCATTTAACCGTTTTCATATTCCACCCCAAATTTCAAACGCAAATAACTTTCAAGCGACAAACTTTTACGAAAACCGATTTCACCATAATTTTAAAATTCGATTCTCTTTAATTTGGTATAAATCTTGATAAATATTTTGAACTTTTTTTTTACATATCAAATGGTTCTTGATTTTCTTGATTTTTTGGCATTTTCGGCCCTATTTTTACGCTCATAAATGTCGAATCTTGAAAAACTTAAAACATGAAAGTTATAGATTTTGTTCACTCTTTACCCGAAATTCAAATCACTCAAATTCGATGTCATATGGGTAAGATATAACACGTTAAAGATGGTGTTTTACTCATATTTGTTGCATAAAAGGTGTTTGATGAAATGTCTAACTTAGATTTTAGTGTTAAAGTTGAGCTAAATGCACTAATTTTTGTCCCACAACGCATCATTAATCATTTTATTAATGTAAGATTCAAAAGTGATGTTTTAATAGTTAATGTTTTTAACTATTAAAGCGATGAACAAAGTGATGAACCGATGAGCCAAATCAAACTGTTCAAAAAAAAAAGCATAAAAGCAAAACGATGAACCAAACCAATAAGCGATGAACCAAACCAAAAGCTGAAACTATGATTGATGAACCTAACTAAACCGATGAACCAAACCAATAAGCGATGAACTAAACCAAAAGCGAAACTATGATTGATGGACCAAACCAAACGATGAACCAAAACCAAAGCGATGAACCAAACCAAAAGCGAAACTATGATTCATGAACCAAGAGAACCAAAGCGATGAACCAAACCAAAAGCGATGAACCAAACTAAAAGCGAAAGCGTGATTGATGAACCAAAATAAGCGATGAACAAAACAAAACAAACACCAACATGTTGGCTGAAACTATGATTGATGAACCAAAATAAAGCGATGAACTATGTTTGATTTGGTTCATCGATTTTAGTTTCGTTCATCGATCATCGGTTGGTTTGGTTCATCAATTTTGATTTGATTCATCGATTCATCGATTGATGAACCAAGATTAAGCGATGAACAAAGCGTGTATTTTTATTTTAAATTAACGACTAAAAAACATCACTTTTGAATCTTACATTAATAAAATGATTAATGATGCGTTGTGGTACAAAATTTAGAGCATTTAACGCATAATTTTAACACTAAAAATCTAAACTAGACATTTTATCAAACACATTGTGTGCAACAAATATGACTAAAACGCAATTTTAACGTCGATATCTCACTTATTTCATATCGGTTTGAGTGATTCAAAAACTTGTGTAAAGAGTGAACTAAAATCTACAACTTTCGTGTTTTAAATTTTGCGTAAATCAACCTTTAAATTAGATAAAAGTAGGGTCGAATATGCCGAAAATTTCAAGAAAATCATAACCCACTTGAAATCTTAAAAAAAATTCTGATTTATATATCAAAATGTATATCAAATTAAAGAGGATTAAATTTTAAAAATTATGGTGAAATCGGTTTTTCGTAAAAGTTTGTCGTTTGAAAGTTATTTGCGTTTGAAGTTCGGGGTGGAATTAAAAAACGAGTCAAATGTCCAAAATGCCTTTGACCCAAATTCTGTTTGAAAATTAGGTGGGACACATGTCGCATCGCGATGGCTTCAAGACTTTGTAAATTATTACACTTTCTAGAGGATCGCTCCTATATAAAGTATAGGGTATAAAATATAATGGAGTATTTGTTTAATTTTCAAAATTATTAAAAAACATAAAAACTAATAATATCACACTTAACTCTATAAAATTTTTAAAAATTTAACTACTAAAGTTTTATTAATTACCTCATCTTTTATAAAGTTTTTGTTTTCACAAATTTGACACCTATATTTTTATGTGTTTTTCTTCTCAACCAAATTTCTACACCAAATACCAAAATTAATTTAATTTTAACTTTTATTAACCAATCACGTCGCCCGATTTCGCTTACGTGGCAAAATCAACCTCTCCTATTAGTCTAATTTTTTTTCAATGAGAAGGGTTTTGCAAAATCACTCCGAAATAATGTAATTCTTTTATTATATAAAAGATTATAATACGGTCAAAACAAAAGATAATGGTTGGTGGTTCCCGTTGAATAATTCAACATTTGGAGTCATAAAATTTTTATATATAGATATGACAGAATCATTGATGGATAAATTCAATGTGATTTTAGTTTTGATATTAGGTTTAGAGTAAGGATCAAATAAGAAATAAAAGTAAAATGAGAAGGATGAGAAATAACCACAGGCGCAAATTTTAGATGCACCTACAAAAAGATATGCATCTCCCATGAAATTCTCCTTCTTCGTTTTAAATGTGTGACTGAAAACATTTCTTATTCTTCTTATTTTGATTTTTCTTCTTAGTGGATCTATTCCCATTATGTTTAACCTAATATTAACCTGTTGACCCTTGGGCTATGCACAATGGCAGCCTAGTTCGTCGCCGCCACATCAGCTTTCTCTCTCCGACGACCTGACGACGACCTAGTTGCCATAGTGACCTGACACGAGATTTTTTTTTTTTTTTTTTTTTTAATTCAAATATTTTTAAAACAAAATTAAACTTCATTAATAAAATACTTAACATTACAACAATAATTAAAACTTAAACTAATAAAACGTAGACGTTACAATACTTATTAAAAGCGCAACTTAATAATCTAAGGTGTAACATTCTTTGATTATGGCCTTAAGTTGTTCAAGTTCTTGTAGTTGTCGTGGGGCATATTTGTGTCGAGAGGTGTGTTGTAGAAAATTAAATCTTGCGCCCGGGTTGATTGTCTTTGCCATTGCAAGTCTTTGACGTTGAGCTCAAGTTTCTCCCTTTAACTCCTCGGCTCGCCTTGCCCTTGCCTCTGCAAGCTCCATCTCTTCTGCTTCAACTTTATGTATTCCTCTTCCATATTCTTGGTTTTTCCTTATTTGAACTTTTGTACTTGAAAAGTTCTTGGCCATATTAGTAACAAATGAAGCGGGTGGCTCGTGTGATTTCTTCTTGGCTGCGTCCACGACCTTTTGGTCGTGATTCTCGAGTCTCTTCTTCTTCGTAATCATCCACGCCTTGGGATGAAAAGGACCTTTGTTGACCCCGAGGTGGTTTCAAGTCTGGATTTCTTCCGACTAGTCTTGGTGAAATTAGGCATCTCAACAGTTTTCAAGCGAATGCCCTCTCAAAACTTTCCAACACTCTTCAATGTAAACTCATGCTTGTGAAGCACACGGTATTCGTTACAAGCCTTTTCATAGTCGTCTTCGTCATTCTCACCGCTTCCGTGATTATCCTTGATATTATCCATAATTGCACAAAAGAAACCAACCCTAGAACGAATCATACCGTTCCATTTGGTCGTTATGGAGTCGTAGGTTCTTGTTGAACCAGTTTCACTTTCAAAGTACGCTATCACCTCATCCCAAAACCCACTCCGGTTGATAGAGTTCACTTTTTCCGAATTTTCTGACACATGTACCCAAGCTCTACAAAGCGCGACTTCTTCCGTTTTTGTCCACGGTACGACGGGTGTGGTTGCAACATTCTTGCCCTTCCCCTTTGTAGCCCGTTTTGTAACCTTCTTTGATTTGACGGGTGACGTCTCTTCGACATCGTCTTCAACACGAATAGAACCGTGGTATGAACCGTGCCCCGAACCTTGTCCCATCGAAGCATCTTGAGTCGGGTATGAACCGTGCCCCGAACCTTGTCCCATCGAAGCATCTTGAGTCGGGTATTGTTGAGACGTGAAGCATTGAGCAGGAGGGAATTCCATAAAATGCTCATAATCCATATCAAGATTAACAACATGAAGCGGTGAAAACGATTGATTATGTTGGGAAGATTGTGAGAAATCCATGTTAGGATGATATGACGAACCGCTTGGTGTTTGGTTTTGATTGATACTCGGACGACCCGGTGGGAAATATGGACGATTGACGTAAAATAGGTTTTGATTAAGGTTGGGTTGTGGTAGTCGTGTTTGATAATTAAAACCGGGTGCTTGAAAACAAACATCCCTATTTTGTGGTGGTGTTAAACCGCTTAATTGAAACGGTGGATCCGTGAGAAATTCAAGTTCGGGAATTTTGGGAAGTCGGGATCGTCGGGTTTTGAGTTGGGAGTTTTCTTTGTGATATGATGATTATTGAAGAGTTGTTGTTTTTGAATTGTGTGTTTAAAAATGTGTTTGAGGTTGGTATTTATAATGTTGTAAAAGTGGTAAAGTTTTGAAAAAAAAGGTAAAGTGTGAGTTTATACTCGGTTGTTTGGCCAACCGAGTTTGGGTTTCTTTTCTCCCCAACCGAACACGACCGACACCTCCACAAAGGGAGGACCGACCTTGACCGACCTTCACAACCGAGCTTCACCGAAGCCACTGCGCTTAGCCTTACAAACAGAAAGTTTTGTGCTCTTCGGGCACGAAAAGAAGAAAAATATACTCGGTATTTTAGAAAAACGATTAACAAATTATGTATTTTTAGAAATAATTAACAGAACAATTACTTCCATTTTCATTTGTATAAAATCAAAAAAACTCTTGGAAGTTTTAGCAGTCATTGTTTTATCTATCCGCGAGTGATGATATACATCGTTCCAAGAGAATTTTATGTGTTTTTGTATAATAGGCGAGTACCCGCGCTTGACGGCAACGGTTTCAAGTGATAGACAATTAACGATATGCGATATTGTGACAAGTGTTTCGTTTAACATTCAAACTATAACGTAAAAAGATGAAAATGTAATTGCAATAATAAAGTAATACTCATAACCAAAAGTTAATGATTTAAAATTACAATAATAAACAAAAAATAATAGTAATACTTATGAGCGTACTTGTCGGTAATATGATTGATAGCAATGTTTTTAAACTCAAGTTGACCCGACCGGTTGAATCCGGAACCGGCTCGGACACCGGACAGAATAGAATCGGGTTTTTGCTTGTTTGATAATCGGATTGAATCGCTAGTTTTTTGTTGACCCGGTTTGATAAACCCGACCGGGTCATAATTTTTTATTAAAAAATTTAACAATATGATTTTTTGATTTTTTACTAAAAAATGTAACAATATGATATTTTCTTCCATTAGCTTTTCTAAGTTTGATTAAAAAGTTGAAATGGTGATGTTAGAATAGTAAATTATAGTTACACTACCTTAGAATCATCAATTAATATAATTTTACTAGATACCAATATAGTTCTTCCATTACTCGATTTGTACCTCATGTAGTAGAGATAAGTTTTTCATGTTGCCAAAAATAATTTTTCAATTTACCAAAAATAATTTTTCACATTATCACATTTTTCACATTTTCACATTTTGATTTTTTGACTATTTTTCTATTTAATGTAGTTAAGATAATTCCATTGCCAACAAACTAAAGTATACAACGTATGGGTTTGATTCGCAACCACCACAAAACCCAATAGTTCCTAACATATTAACAAACAATAAGAAAATCATAATTTCCAGAACGTCAAACGAAAGTATTTTACGTTCGCATTGATCCACTCATATTTATTTGATAAATAAATAAATAAATAAATAATTATAGTCATGAACTCATGATCCATCTTTTGTTACTACTTAGAAAAAAAAAAATCATAATAAACTTTTGCCTTTTTCTCTTTGTTTGACTTAACTCTTAAGTGACGTGTGTTATGAATTTGCAGTTGTGCTGCTCTCTGTTGTTGTTGCCTGTTTTTACCTAACCGACTTATTTGTGGTCAGCTATAAATACCGGCCGCTTCTCTCGGAATCTAAAATGTTAACGAAAGTAATTTGATTCGGAATACATTCAAAGATCAATATTGGATAAGTCGTTACTTATAGAAACCCTAAAGTTGTGGCATGTTACAAGTAAATAAGAGTTCGACAGATGGCTGAACGCAAAACAAAGATGCTAGTAATAAATGATTTTCACATAATGCAAGAGTTTTTTAGGTGAGGCTTGTAATTTAGAAAAATAATTAACAAAGTATCTAATTTTAGAAATAATTAACATAACAGTTACATCCATTTTCATTTATATAAAAATCGATGCATATTCAAACCATGGTTGATTTTTTATTTTATTATTATTATTATTTTTATTTTTTTTCATAAATTAAAAATAAGTGGTCCATAATAAGTGATGGCCCACCACTTGATTAAAATTAGTTGATAAGATATTGAACAATGATTATGGAGACAATGGTTGATTTTGTATTTTATTATTCAACGCTTGACATTAGCGTGTTTGAAGATTATGGAGACAATGCGTCAACGTCATGCGTGTTTAAGGATAAAAAATATGATTTAGCGTTGAATGAATCAAAGATCTTGAATGATTTTAAGATGCTAAATGAACCCGATTCCGAGTGAAAATGATTATTATAATTATTCTGAATGAGCACTTTGAGTTGGCTGAAAATACCAATTTAACCTTCTGTTTAATTTTGTATTGAACACAATATATTGTTTGATAAAAGAAAAAAATTGTTAACTCAAATAAAGATATAACATAAAGAAAGTAACATCTAAGTAAACAAAAGAAAACGTAAATGGTCTTATATATCATGGAACAACATACATTACGAACTAGAATTAAATTTGCGATGAAGCATTTAAAAAATGGTATATAGTAAAGTACAAAATAGTAACTTTCTATACTTATGTATAAGAGGAGAGTTATTTTACATACCAAACTTATCTTACATACAAAGGGACTCATCTCCACCATCCATCTAAAAAGAAATCAATGGTTGAGATTAAAAGCATTTTATTATTTCATCTATTTTTTATAATTTAAATATCTCTTAAACCGTTAATCGTTAAGCAAAAATAATTACACCATCGCGACGAGCATTTAATTATCTTTCTATAGACGGGCACTTTGATATACTTTCGAAAAAGAAAAAAATCGTTTTTCTTTCACCTTTTTCGTCTTTGATTTAACTTTTTCTTGATATTAGTGTTAAATCACATGTGAAAATTGCATGAAATATCATATGATATGATTTAACACTAATTTGAAGATCACATGTGATATTAGTGTTAAATCACATGTGATATGTAATATCATATGATACTAGTGTTAAATCATATATGATAAATCACATATGATATGTCATATGATGTAACACTAATATCACATGTGATATTCAAATTAGTGTTAAATCATATATGATATTTTAAACGTGCAAATTTCAATTGATCCGTTACTTCCAAAGTATCCCGATATATTTTTATATTCATATTAAGTTTATAAAATAATATTATGAGTTTAAGTGTTTTAACTTAAATATTACACGATAATTATTATTTCACTCAATTTTTGCAAGAAATGTATTTTTATAATTTTATGACCTCAATATATTTTATTTTGACCCGTTAAAATTTATCTTTAGCTAACGCTACCTTAAATGCTTAAATAAATACACAAGTTATTCATTATTCTCAATTAACTACACCTTTATCCTACATTAATATACTTAAATACTACTAAATGCATCTAGTCCTAATTTTTTTACATATGTCGACAATGTGAGTCATTTGGGTGAGTCATTTAAACTTGATAAATATCTCCTACTAAGTATAATGTATTATACTAATTTGCAAACACATTCACTTCACTTATTGAAAGTAAAAGATCAAAACTATCTTATCTATAGAAGAGAGGAATTAAAATTTCAAGACAAGGTTATTTAACAATCTAGTATCACTTGTTGTATAGGTTTTGCAATAAAACCTCAAGTGATTAGGAAAACCCTTTGTCCTTAAACCTCATCATATTTCTTGTAAGCATTCATATTCATGTTTTTATTTCATATTCATTATTATGATCATATCATTTTATTTGAGAAACATGCAAGTTATGTGATGTTTATACCACTTTTAATGTTTTTAAGTGTTAAATATATATAATCCATCCTATAAATTACTCCTTGTTATATATTAGTTTTGGTGATGTCTAGGAAACCATGACACCCTAAGGTGTATGGTAGGATTAGAATAGCTTGTTTTGAATATGTTAGAATAGGTTTGGCATAAAACTCATTTCGAAAGTTTGCAAATATTTTCAAAATGGAATATCCGGTAAAAATTTTGGCCTAGATATTTAGAATATACTTTAAAACGAAACCGTGGCCGCTTGAACGGATTAAAACGGAGCTATAACGAAGAAGTTATGAATTTTCAAGTTGACGACGAAATATAATTTTCTTTTCAAGAAACATTGTTTATTTTATACGAGTCAAAAATGAAGCTTAGACGTTATAAAAAGTGTCGACTTATCGAAAATATATATGTTATTTTGATACACAAAGTTTGGAGAACAACCCATTGGGGAACTAAATTTGGAGAACAAAAGAATTTGAAAACTCTATTTTGGAGAACTAAATTTGGAGAACAAAAGAATTGGAGAACTCTATTTTGGAGAACTAAAAGTTTGGAGAACAAATATTTTCAACAATTAACGGTTTGAAAGTTAATATTTTAAAAAGAGGATGAAAGTGGGTTTTTAACTTGATTAATCATATCCATTAAATCAAATAAAATGGATGGTGGAGATTGATCTCTTGGTGTAAATAATCTTTTGTACTCAAATGATCTTAAATTTATGTATAATACAATAGATATCTTTATAAAATCATTGTGGTGAATAATGGTAGGGTTGTTAACTAAAAGAATCAAATTTTGATTAAAAAGAAAAAATATTTGGAGAAATGTTGGCTACGAAAAAAATAAGAGAACATTTCATTCGTATATTTAAAGGGCAATCTATATTAGTCAAAATGGTTGGAAAACCAGAATGCAGGTTGGGACTTATTTTGCATTAACTCTCGGAGGTTGTTTTTGCCAAGTTGCAAATATTATTAATGCTAAAGGACTTACTCATGAATCGTGTTTTTGCCAAGTTGGCAAAGTTTGCATTGCACTATTCATGCACCTCCTCATGAGTCGCTCATGCAATGAGTTTTAGTATATATAATAATAATAATGGTTAAAGCTTGGGACCATTAAGGATCTCAAATTGTGACTATCATGCGAGTTTAATTGGACCTCCTATTAGTACATATTGTAGTAGCAAAGCTTAATTATCCACGCGAGGTATATAAATATCCGCCTTCTAGCAAAATTGTACCAAAGCTTAATTATGGAAAGCCATACCCAAATAATTGTCCAACTAACCATTCATGGTACTACAAGAATTTCAGCATTTAGCAATTGCATTTGCGACGGATTTTACCCTTACGACGGAGTTTGCGACATGTAGCACCATGTCGGTGTTAAAACGTCGCAGATTCGGCGTCTCCTCAAACTACGTCGCAAAAAATTGCGTCGTCAACTACGACATACTTGGTGGTCGCTAATAGCGACGTGAAATGATGTCGCTGGATGAATTGCGTCGGTCTTTCACTACTCCTAAGAAGTCGCTATCCGTCGCACCTTACGTCTCAAAAGAGCATAAACGTCGCTATTTCAGTTGCTAACTCTGTCCCTTTTTGTCATTTGACGTCGCTTAATGTCGCAAAAAAATCTCATAGACGTCGCGGGGATGTCGCAAATATATTCCTCCATTGAGCTCATGATGGGTTTTGATATCACGTAGCATTTTTCTCTATTCCCATTTTAGCCCAAACAATTCACATTTACTATATAAATGAACAGTAATTATTCAACAAACAATATATTGAATAAAACTATAACCACTTAATATTCCATAACAAAAATATCAGAAGTTCTTGGTTAAAAAGAGACACTAAAAGGTTAACACTTTAACCAAATATTGTACAACTACTACTAGTACTTCTTGTACGAGGATGTAACCCACCGGATTAGAGCGGGGTGGGCGAGATGGAGGGCGGCGTCAGGAGTCCTTTGTGACAGGAACATCCCATTTAAGTTAAAGGGAAAATTTTATAAGGTGGCGATTAGACCAGCTATCTTGTCTGACTACGAATGTTGGCCCATATTAAAGCACATGCTAACGTGGTAGATGTGGCGAATCGAGATGCTAAGATGGACTTGTGGTAAAACCTTGCTTGACATGATCCCGAACGGAGTTTTCAGAGCAAAACTTGAGGTCGGGAATATTGTTTCGAAAATGAGAGAACGAAGGTTGAGGTGGTTCGGACATGTCAGGAGAAGGCCACATTCAGCGCCAGTTAGAAGGGTCGAACCGCTAGTTGTAGAGGGCGTGAGAAGGAGAGGCAGACCCAACATTAGGTGGGAGGATAGACTTAAGCTTGACATGATAGAGCTTCGTTTGACAGAGGACATGATCTCAGATAGGAAGGGGTGGAGGGATAGAATTAGGATTTGCGGGTAGGGGTGCTAGGTTGGCTTTTAGGTGTCCCCTTTTACCTCCTTGCGTGTTTTGTTTTGTGGCCTCGTTTTTGCTTTGACGTAGTCTTAGGCCCGTCGTGGTGTGCGTTGCTCGTTGCTTTGTCTTGCCCCGAGTTTGGTCTTTGGTGCTACGCTTTTTTTTTTTTTTTTTTTTTTTTTTTTTGCCTTAGCTTTATGCCTCGTGTACTACTTTGCTTTGCTCTGTGTTGCCCCCTTTTGTTGGTCTTCTTTCGGTGTGCCTGGGTTTTTGGTTTTATGTTAGTTGCGCTTTGCTATTGGCTTATTTTCAGTGTGCTTGTGCGTGGTTCTTTTTCCTGTTTGCATGTTTGCTTGCTCTCTTTTCTACGCTTTTGCCTATTGTTTTTTGTCGTATGCTTTCTCTATCCTTCCGCACTAGCACACTTGCATTTGCCGGAGGTCTCGTTGGAAGCAGTCTCTCTACCCACGGGTTTACCCTGGCGGGATTGGGTTTGTTGTTGTTGTTACTACTAGTACTTACCAGACAAAAAAAGTTATTTGTTCCAACTAAGCATTTAAATAGTAAGCTGCAGACGTTGATGTAAATCAAGAACTTCTTGAGTAGCACCTTATATGACTTTAAATGTCGCCCTCGATCCTTGTCATAAGGTCCTGTGGCTCCCTCGATCCAAGTGAGTCAAATAACTTGAGCATCCATGTTAAGTTTTGTATCCCGAGTGTATTTCTAGAAGGCTCCCGCACATGATTACCTCAGCAGCTTAAAACGGGTTCGTGTAAAGGCCATTTCAAGACATGTTTTAGTGTGTGCGGATTTAGGAGACGTCGTACATTAAAAATTAAAAAAATGTTTGCCCCAGCAACCCATTTGACCCGTCTCCTACCCGTTCCACTTTAAAGCACAACCCAAATCAACCATTCATAGGTAAATGGGTCGAAAATGCCACCTCCACTTATTGACCATATGTCTAACACTGTTTACAGAAAGAAAAGTTCTAATAGTAAATGAGGAATAACCTTTTCTTATTGCATCTCGAGAACCAGTATTGATGACATTGAGTAGCTCAACTTCTGTAAAAAGCAAGACATAAAAGAAATTCCAATAAGACAACAAAGATACGCACAAAGCAATCCTATAAGTATAGAGATTTATCACTGCTGTCGTGCAAAAAAATAAAGAGATTTATCGCAGTAAAGATGGAGGTGACGAGAGCACAAATATAGCCTTATAGGTAACACTACTCGTCTACTTTTCATGTCTTCTGGAAAATAAGGCTTTATTAATGACCAAGTATATGATCAAAAATAAAACCTTCTTAACAAAAGTATTTTTGGGTAAAGGGATTGTACCGGTGAAAATAAACAATAATTTGAGGCATTCCGAGAATTGAACTCGGACCTCTCGCACCCTAAGCGAGAATCATACCACTAGACCAAATGCCCTTGTTTACAATACAAGAAGCTTTGACCACGAGCTTAACAAAAGTAATAAATTCATGATAAAGGAAATGCTTGCCTTTATAGATATGGTATCATGATGGAACAGAGAAGCTCAAATCGCAAAGGGATGACTAGTAGATCATACCATGAACCCTCATCTGGATAAACCAGTGATGCATAACGAAAATATGAATGAGTTCCTGTTCCATAAGATATGTGATAGCAATGAAGGGGCATTCGATACATGATGCACAAAACCAAATAAACTATTTCAAGAACTCTACAATGTGTTCATAATTAACATCATCTTACGAACCTTTCTTGCTTCTGTATCATTCTGTATATTACCAGCTATATACCTAGAAAAATCACCACTACAATCTGAAAAATGAATATAGCTTCAGTCAACTTGTCAATCATAGCATGCATAGCGCTAAGCTTTGGTTCTGCTACACCTCAGTTCACCCCCAACTTGGTCTCATTGCCTGGAAAACAAATCAAGGATCACGTATAAGCTGAATCAGAGCTAAGCGCCTCTATTATACAACTAAGTCTAGATCTACTCCTATTGTAAAAATATAGAGAACTACAAGACCATACACTCAAGGAAGCAAGACAGGGTAAAAAAAAACAACATAAAGATAAATAAAGTAGAATTTTCTCATTTTACCTGGGTAAAAAATCCCTTTACCCAAAAAAAAAAGTAGAATTTTACCATAGATATATGTTTGTGGCTGCAGCAACTTTTGCTTTCACTACGTTACAAATTGCTATTACTAGTGTATTTGGACCACTACGACCAGTCTGTAGAAGTAACACACGACATCGAAACTTCAGTTATCAACTTTCATATAAAAAGAACAAAACTCTTAAAGATTATTAGCATCATATAGAATTTCCAAGGCTTCAATCCAAAACTATTATATTCAAACATTTGTCTATACATTACTAAGGTATGGATGCACCCATATGAAGTATCTTAAGTAAAATTTACGGGTACAACCTTTCCATCTGTTTTATCGATCTTGAAATGATTTTTTAATCTCAAGTCGCTTTACAATATATCTATTAGCTAGTATCATGCATTATGCATTTATCTTCTATAAACATACCAAAAGCTCAAAATCATAGTGATTTATATCATCTATATACAAAGAATTGCTATACGATATAAAGAGAGTTGAGTAATGTATACCACGAAGCATATCCCTTTAGTTGCTATTCACCAAAAGCATTGGAAGAAATATACTATCATTTTACATTAATATACAAAAGTTGATTATCATTGTTATCATATCGAATTCAATATATGCTCCTATAGAGCTGCCAACTATTTCTACTAGTAGACATATTCTCTTGTAGATATCCGTAGGTATTCAAATCAAGTTGCCAACAAACTAAAAGAACTTTTAATAAACACTTCACACAATATATTCAAAGTATAATCCAATTCGTAGAGGAGCTTTTACAAACACATCACAAGCAATTCGACAAACACTTGATAAACAATTTAACAAACTAACATAATAAACTTGAACACATGAACAAAATGTATACTAATCAAATGGATATTAATATATCACTCATGCTTTTAGAGTTAGTACCTTCTGGTGCTGATTCAGTGGTAGGTGGCGGTGCAACCATGCCGTATGTGACGGTTGATTAGTACCTGATCAAAGGTCTGCAAACAAACAACTCAGTCACAAAATTGGCCGAACACTTGTTTTACACAAATCATCCACAACATTTTACGAAAAAGAATATACGCGCAACTCAGTCACTCATTTCAACGAACACTTGGATTACACACTAAACATACAATTCACAACATTTTAAACAAAAAAAATACACAAAACTGATTCAGACATTTCGTGAACACGTGGTCCACATGTACTTAATACATTCAAACTGATTTAACGCTTTCAACCTTGCAACACAATTCAGCATGAATAAACCCTAATAACAGATCACAATCAAGTTAAAATCAAGTCAAAATCAACTTTAATATAGCGATTGTACCTTAGGGTTTCGTACTGTAAATACGCAACCTCCATTGTTAGCTTCATGCCTGAGATGGAGAGAGTGATGTTTTGGAAAGATTTCTAATTTTTAGAATTATAGTGTGATAACAGTCATCCATCTGATAATTTAATTTGGTGTTGGATTAGTTTTTTGAAATGGATAGCCAAGGTATTTTCTTTTCCAACTGTTTTAAAGTACACAGTACACTCTTTACTTAAACTATTGTCTACACTCTTATATCGCCACTATTTTTCTGATAAACAAAATGCACGGTTTGTGTCGCAACAAAATACACTCTTATATCACCACTCTTTACATAAACTATTGTCTACACTCTTTACTTAAACATGATCAGCTCACTCTGCGAATGTTCTGAAAAAACCCATACTAACTAGAAACGTGAAACCATATGTAGTCGTTTCCACTGGTAGCTATGGCAGAGTTACTCATACAACCCATACAGATAGGGAACATGGTACAAGTCACGTGTGGAATATGGCTGAACCTCAAGTTACGAACAATACCCGCTTAATGAGAATGTCATCTTTGAAATTAAGCATAAATCCGCTCTGATTTGGACAAAAATTCATATGGACAATATAAACATCTTAGTCAAAAAAAACATTATCTGACCAAATTCAATCTAAACTCAAAAACTACTAATCTTGAACCTTAATAAATAAATAAATATGCGCGTTCTTTTTTTTCTTTTTTTTTTTTTTGTTACTAGTAGTATCACAGCCGGTGTGGTTTTGATTGTGATTTTTGTGTGTGTGTTTTGATATTACCATGGATGAATCTGGAATGAGATGTGAGAGAGAGAAGAAAGTGAAAGTACCTTCAAGAAGCTTCATATATATACAGATTTTCCACACCACAAAGTGATTTTACACTTGTGTGGTTTATATTGCATGGCACTTTAATTACATCTGCATTAAGTCGCTAATGAAGAAGCAGTGTGTATTATGGAGTTCATTACGTGAAAACCGGGATGAATAGTTCTGATGTCGACTACACCGGGCCAATGACAAAGCGCCATAGGGTGCACATACGGTTTTATTCTTGTTCGGTTGGTTATCCTAAAACGTGGCCCAATTAGGTGAAAGATTAGCATATAACCGATAGGTTAAGAAAACACTATTCAGCCGGTTCAAAAATCATATTTAGTATATACTCGTATTTGTCTGTCTATGAAAGTGAAAGTACCTTCAAGAAGCTTCATATATATGCAGATTTTCCACACCATAGTACAAAGTGATTTTACACCTGTGTGGTTCTTGTTCCGTCGTACAATGATTATCTGGATTACGGGGCCATTACGCAAAAATGAGGATGAACAAGAAAAGTCCCAACTCGCTTCATCCAACCAAACCTCCGCATAACCACTGTTGGGCATATTCACATTGTTAACCACACTTGGTGGACCAATGAGATTAAAATTTAACTAATAACCGACCACCGAGTTTGGCCCGTTCAATTTACATCTTTATAATATATTTCCATTGTCAATAAACACTAAGGGTGCGTTTGCTATGCGCTTATCAGAATGGATATATGGATTTTATTTTGACTAATGGTGTTTGTTTAGTGAGCCTGAAAATAAAATGGGTATATTATAGTCATAGATTTATTACACATCAATTTGGTGTCTATGAAATCCATTCCATGGACTTTTTTTTTTCACTACAAAATTCAAATATCTATACACTTTTTATTCCATATTTTATCAACCAAACATAAACAATCGTAACGATACATTTTTTTTTATATCCATTGTCCTTTACCTTATACCAAATCCAATACCTATTGTGATTCAACAAACCAAACCAAACGGTCCTAAATTATACAACGTTTGGGTTTGATTCGCAACCACTACATAACCCAATAATTCCCGGAACGTCAAACGAAAGTATTTTACGTTCACATTGATCCATTCATATTTATTTGATAAAAAAAATGATGAGTCATGATCCATCCTTTTGGAGAAGGAAGAAGATTGACATCTTCCCAGAAAAGAGAGAGACAGAAGGTCTTGTCACAAAGAAAAAATAAAAAAAGACGGCGTTCTATTTCTATCTCACCAAACGAGATATTTGTTACTTAGAAAAGAAGTTTTTCATAATAAACTTTTGACTTTTTCTCTTTGGTTACGTAACCGACTTATTTGTGGTCAGCTATAAACACCTGCTCCTCTCGGATCTAAAATGTTAACAAATCATCATGGAAAGCCCTTACCTTTACCATTTCATTCTCCAACTAACCATTCACTATGCGAATGGTCTGAAAAAACAAACTAACTAGAAAGCTGAAAGCATATGTAGTCACTTCCATTTCCACTGGTGTCAATAGCAGAGTTACTCATACAACCCATACAGATAGGGAACATGGTACAAGTCCTGTGTGGGAATATGGCTTGACCCTCAAGTTTACAGAGCAATACCCGCTTGATGAGAATGTCATCTTTAAAATTAGGCATAATTCATCCACTCAGATTGACAGGAGCATCGGAAAGGTCAAGGTGCCTCTCAAAGATTTCATGTCTGGAGAAGAAGGACATGAGAAGAGGGTCAGTTACCAGGTTCGTTCATCGAAAGGCAAATTAAGGGGTAAACTTATTCTGTCTCACCAATACAACACTATCATCCCGCCTCCCATTGTCAACACAGTTGATGAAGAGCTTCTAGATGATCTTGGAGCACCGGAAGTTCCCAATAATGTGCCGACGACACCTTCACGGTTATCAGCAGTGCATCGTGGACTTAGGATTGCTGCTAGCGTCTTTTCGATTTCTGAAGATACCATGGACATGACGGGCGACTCCTGATCGAGAGGTAGGTGTTCTTCTATTTAGCTTCTTAATTATTTATGTTGAAAAAAAAATGGTTAATAATTTGTTACTAATTTCTCAGTTTGTTGTGTATCCTTGTTGCTTGTGGTACCATGAATACAAAAACATACTGTATATAGCATGAACTATTAAAACTACGTACGTATTTTATTCAGAGACCCGAGAATATTTATGTTTATTACGTCCATGGATTTGATTTGGTTTTTACTTTCTGTTTGAAAAAAATATATATATAAAAAATAAAAAATAAAAATTCTCACAACCACTAGACATATGCGGTTACGATGTTTTGTCTAGGTCAGGAGTTCTTCTATATTTTAGGTTTTAGTTTATGTTCTATTGAATGAAGTTGCTTCATTTGTAGTGGAAATGTTGATTTTAGTTTTACTGATTTTAGTTTTCTAATTGTGATGTTGTACTGTTAAGTTACTCACTCATCGGCTTATAATATGCTATTGCAATCATCCAATCATAAAGTTTCAACAAATACATCACTCCGTTAGTAAAGTTAATATATACATCCATCGGTTAAAATAAGGACTAAGGGTGCAAATTATTTCTCCGTTATCTCCTAACGAGATAGATAATGTTTACACGTTAATCCTCTAGGTTAACGGTACTTGCACCGTTAGTCCTTTTTCGTTTTCTTCGGTTTTTCATTTTCTCCGTGTTTTCGTTTCGCCCGTTTTTCGTTTCGTCCGTTTTTACGTTTTGCCCTTTTTACGTTCTCGTATGATTTTTCGTTTTAAATACTGTTTTTTACGTTTTCTTCTTTTTTTTTTTACATTTTTGTCCTTTTTTACATTTTCGTCCGTTATTTTGAATTTTCAGGTTAAAATCTCGCGAGTTTTGATGTAAAACATCATTCCGGACAACTTTCGTGTTTTACACTTTTGATGATTCGGACCAGAAATTGGTCAAAATCGTTAGTTAAAATCGATACACAAACATTTTTATCCATTTCTATACGTTTTTATCCATTTCATGCATTTTTATCCGCTTTCATACATATTATATGTATAAAAATGAATGAAAGCGGATAAAAGCATAAGAAAACAAGCGAAAACGTAGAATAATGAGCGAAAACCAATAAAGTGTATGAAAATGGATAAAACTTATGAAAACGTGAAAAATGACGAAAACATAAAAAACATATGAAAACATAAAAAGAGCCGCGTAAAAGCAGATGAAAACGTAAAAAGCGGGCGAAATGTTTAAAAGCGGATAAAGACTTAAAATCGGAATAAAGCGTAAAAAATACGGTAAAACGTAAAAAGCGGCGAAAACATAAAAAAGCAGAAAGCGTAAAAATGGAAAAGAACATAAAAAGCGAAGTAAGCGTAAAGGACTAACGATGAAAATACCGTTAACCCGGAGGATTAACGGTGTAAACATATCTATCTCGTTAGGAGATAGCGGAGAAATAATTTGCACCGTTAGTCCTTATTTTAAGCGAGGATGTATATAGGTTAATTTTACTAACGGATGATGTATCTGTTGAAACTTTTGAGAGGGATGTATGGTGCGAAACGGGCTAAACCACAATGATGTATTTTGGAGTTTACTCTTTTTTTTTATAAATAAATAGCCTTTATATAAACAATTTCACTTATCACCCGCATATAATAAGTGTCAAATGCATCCAAGTACGATAGCGCTTTGTTGCCTTAAATCAAATCCGACCCGACTTGTTTTTGTTAGTCGTATGTTTCATATTTTGCTACTTCTTATGAGTTACCTATCCGTATCAATTATGTACCCTGATATATGCATATGCTCTAGAAATATTCCTCGGGAATTTGAATAACTGTTTTGGTTACATGGGTCAATGAATGTTCTGTTTTCTGATCGAGAGTTGTGCTTTAATGTACTACTTCCGTCTCAAATTATAAGTCTAGTTTGACTTTTTGACTCAAACTTTTACCTTAAATATTTTTGTTTGTATTATATAATATTTGATGCAAAATATATAAATGGATTGTGTTTTAAATGTGTTTTTATTTTGTATAATTTTCTTTAAGTGTTATATAATACAAACAAAAATATTTAAGGTCAAAGTTCAGTCAAAAGTCAAGTGAACTTAAATTTTAGACGGAGGAGAATAGGTAGCAGCCAACTCTAGCAGCAAGGGCGAGGAAAGAGTTCTTGGAGTTTGATGAAGATTGATCAATAAAACCATGCAAGTTTTTATTTTAAATAGACTGCAAATGTGTGTACTGTTTGATTTGTAATGTTTGATTTGTAATCAACTTGTACTGTTTGATTTGTTATCAACTTGTACTGTTTGATTGGTTATCAATTTGTAATGTTTGATTTGTTATCAACTATCATGCGTGTTTAATTGGACCTCCTATTAGTACATATTGTAGTAGCAAAGCTTAATTATCCACGCGAGGGTTGGATACAAATATCCGCCTTCTATTAACAAAATTGTACCAAAGCTTAATTATGGAAAGCCATAATTAAGATGCTTGTACCAAAGCTTAATATCCGCCTTCTTAATTATTTCTGTTGAAAAAAAAATAAAAATGCTTGTCTTACGAATTTTATGATTACTTATTTGAACGGCGACAACCGATAGACATAACACTCGTCAAATGTTATATATATATATATATATATATACTCGTCCGTCTTTGAAAATGTAAAAAATATTTGGGGCCCGGCTCGAGAATAAAAAATGGGCCTCTAGAAAATCAATAGTAAATAGTAAAATGGGCCTGAAAACTTTCACACTTTGCAAAAGCACTAAAAAGACCAAGTATAAAAGAAAACCAAACGGTAAATGGGCCTGAAAACTAAGTTTACTTATATACTACTAGTTGGGCCATCCTGAAAACTATGTTTACTTATATACTAGCAGTTATTCCAAGATTAAAAGAGTATAAATATAATAAGGACTAGCTTACTCAATTAGTTGAAATCCTTTAAAGAAAAAACTAGCCCTCTGTAAATTTCATTTTAAGAAGTAAAAAACTACGAAGATCAAAGTTTTAAAGAAAAAATAATAATAAGTAAAAACTGAGAAATATTAATTGTGGTTCCCAAAAGAATAATTACAAAATACAAACCATTCATTACTCACCCACGTGACACAAAATAAAAGCAAAAAGTATTTTGATTTCTTTCTCTCTCTTAGTTTATCTTCTTCCTCAAACACGTAAAACCAAACACCTTGTGTTCTTCTTTATTGAACTTATAAATTTTCCTATTTATAATTTCTCTCATGTATAAAAATCAGAAAAAAATGCCCCTTGTTTGTGTGATGCCTTGGGCGGCCGCCTGATTGCCTATATAGGGGCCGTGCTCAGCGATGCTTCAATAAACCGTGATTTTCCGATGATGATAATTGCTCCGCCTCGAATATGGGCCCCAGGGAAGGGCCCGGCTCGGCACCCCTTGCACTCCTCCCCTATATATATATATATATATATATATATATATATATATATATATATATATATATATATATATATATATATATATATATATATATATATATATATATAGGGGCTTTATTTTGAGAACCTCATTAAGTCAAGAAACTGAGAACCCTTTATGTACTCATAGTAATGCATATTATCCAACATATCAATGCAACATAGCATTTTTAAATTATTAAACTTTTTATTTAATCCAAAATGGTATAATAGTAAAGTCAATTTTATATTATTTTGAAATTTTAAAATAAATAAATCATATTTTTTTATAAACATTCAATTTTCGTTTTTTTTTTTTTTTTTTTTTTTTTTTTTTTTGCACTTTTTTTCTCGAACATGCATGTTTTAAAACCGATTTAGTGCATATGTGTTTTTATGAATTGATTTTATTATTTTGGTTTTTGGAATAGTTTATTCGACATAATGTTTTTCATAGTAAAGTGCATACGTGTTTTCTAGATAAGTAAGTTTATATGAAACCAAGAACATACATGTTAAATACAAAATCCAATATCGATTGATATACAGTAAATACAAATTTCTAAGAAGCAGAAATATATAAATCTAATCGATCTATACACGTGTGCACAAGTAATATTTAACGCAAACAGATATATGTGCAAACTCCTTGTTATCAACATTTTTAGAAGTCGGACATATATGCACACTCGTAGTCGTCAAAGTTAAGAAGTTGGACATATGTGCACGCTCCTTTTCAATGTCTCAAAAGACGGACAAATGTGCACACTCGTTGTCATCATTCTTTTAATTCAGCTACATCTGATACAAAGAAAAGTATAAAAATTAGAAAAAATAAACGCAAACTAATATACACACGTAACACAATTTATGTTTTTCAAATATTAAAGTGCCTATGTGTTTTCTAGATAATGTAAATTTATCAGAAACCAAGAACATACATGTTAAATGCAAAATAAAGAAGTTATAACCATTAAATTAAAATTATTTGTATAACCAATTTAAAAACATACATGTTAAACCAAGAACATACATGTTTAATATATGTTAAACCAAGAACAAACATGTTAAACCAAAAACATATATGTTAAACATACACACTATACATGTTAAACCAAGAACATATATGTCACATACCCATTGACCTGTTTGTAGGGTTTATTAATCCATTAACATCTAGTGATGCAACTTACCCAGACCTGTTTGTTATATCTTGTTATTAGAGACGGAGTATACATAGCATTAATTAGATAAATACTGAGCCACCAGGGAAACAAAACATGTATATCTTCATATTTTGCATAAGTACCACTAAATACATATTTTGCATAAAGTACCACTAATTGATATTAGAAACGCAGTATAGATAGCATTAATTCACCTTGAGAAACAAAACATGTATATTTTCATATTTTGCATAAAGTACCACCAGATACATTATATACACTCACATAGAGCATGTTGTATGTTTACCACGTGTGCATAAAGATCGAGTACCAACTTGTAAACATTCTCGTAAACTCGTCACTCATTACGAAAACAAAAACAAAAACAAAAATATTTTACAGATCAAAACCGCAAATACAGTAAAACCTCTATAAATTAATACTCGATAAATTAATAACCTCGATAAAATTAATAATTTGTCCCGTCCCAACTTGGGACCAGTACAAATTAGATCCCAATCGATAAAATAATAAGATAATAATTTTTTGAAACCCTAGTATATATATATTAGTCACGAAACTATAAATTAATAATTACTAAAAATTCATATATATGTACATATATATATATATATATATATATATATATATATATATATATATATATATATATATATATATATATATGTGTGTGTGTGTGTGTGTGTAGAGAGAGAGATACACTTTAAAATCCTAAGATTGTTTAGTAAAATATGAATCCCTAGTCACTTGTTTTTTTGTGGAACTTCAAATCTATATTGAGTTTATCTTAAAATATCCTTATTGCACTAAAGTTGGTGCGTTGTCTTCTCGTATATTAGATTTGAAAATTTAATGGTCATACGTAAAACCTCTATAAATTAATAAATTATTAATTTATCGATATAATAATATCTCGCTAAATTAATAAAATATCCCGGTCCCAACACTATTAATTTATAGAGGTTTTACTGTATATTTTACATTCTCGTAAACTCGTCACTCGTTACGAAAACAAAAACAAAATATTTTACAGATCAAAAACAAATATATCTTATCCGCTATTTCTTTACAGATCAAAACCACAAAGACGAACCGACTTAACTAAATACGATGAAAACCACAAAGATGAACCGACTTAACTAAATACGATGAATTGATATAAAAGAAAAATGAAGCATATGAAGAAAACCAACCTCATAACGAGCGAGGTGATTCAAAATGGTGGGAGCGACTGGGACACGAGGTGATGAGAGTATCCGCTATGGTTTCTTTGTATAAACCCCGAACCTCATATCGATGGTTGATAGAGGGCCAACTGGTTTACAGATCTAGAGAGAGGCGGAGGCGCAGAGAATATTGTAGTGGCGGTTTTTAGGGTTTACAGAGAAGAGATGAGACATATGGATGATAAATGAGATAACTGTTATTTTGATTTCTAGATCTAATGGGATAATAATATGATTTTGAAGATATTTACCAAATTTGAATTTGGAAAAAATCAGGTTTAATGAAATATATGGAAAATTACTTTATTGACCATGTGAATTTAAATAAGTAAATTAAACTGAAATTAATTTACTAAATTATGATTGGACAATATGGGTTCTCGTAGTTCTCGCACTTAATAGGGTTCTCAAAATAAAGATACACTATATATATATATCTTAATACCTTATAATGCATTTAGGCCTTCCCTAAATGGCAAGGCTTAAAATTCAGATTTTAAAACTTACTTGTTATGGAAAGAAGCTTGTACCATACACTTTATTGAGCCTTTTACTACATACTTTATGGGGTCATAACAGCCCATTTAAAAGATCTGATCTCACTTGCTTAATATGAAATCAATAGATTGCATTGTACGCTTACAACCAGAAAATTAAATACCCTCTTGTAACAGTCCATATATTGATACAGAATTAAATTGCCACTTATATCACTCATCATATATTGCTACATTTCATTTTAAAACTTTGTAACAGCCAACTTCAAAATCGTATATAAACTAACATAAAATACAAAAACATTCGTCTCCCTTTCAAAGAACACCAGCTGTCCGTTACCGCCTCACCAAAAACCCCTCCCACGGGAAACCTCGCAACCTAGAACACCACCTTCAAGACTTACATATCATCCACCACCACCACCACTTCGTCACTCTAGCAACCGCCTCCGGCGATACACCTACCATAACCATGACCAACCCCCACCGAGAACGACCCACCACCAAATCCAAATCGAACAACGACAAACCCATAACTAACCTAAAACCCATCACCATCTCACGAACACAGTCAAGAAACCAACATCAAAATCTAGACACGAATCATTATAGATCTATAAGAAAGAACCAAAACATACACAGGTTCATTCTTCTTTTTTTTTGGTTCGGTCAAAAACAAATACAAATTAACATAAAGGTACCTACCCGAGACCCATTTAAAAGATCTTGAAGCCTTCTTTATTTTCTGTTCACGTTCGAAACACAGGGGACGATTTAATTTTATTTGCGATTTTTCAAAACGAAAACCATTCAAGTTTTTTTTTATTGGGTTCGGTTGTGATAAATGCTGATATAACCCAAGTGTTGTTCGGTTTTGTGGTGATAGTATAATTGCAGGATCTTTTGTTTGGGTACTGTTATCAAAAGAAGAATACAAGATATGTATTTTTTTATTTGGTTTGAGAGAATTTATGTGGTGGTCTCGTGAAGTATGTCAACGTGTGACAAAAGTGAATAGGGTTATTAAAGTTTAAGGTTGGTATTGGATCATTCTTTGGGCCTTTTGATTTTCGGATTGGGGCTATAACTTCATTTGGGTTTGGTGTTATATGGTTGTAGTAATTAGTGATCATTTGAAAATATAGTTCTGGTGCCGCCACGCATTAACATGCTGGTGCCTGCTAGTATATATATATATATATATATATATATATATATATATATATATATATATATATATATATATATATATATATATATATATATATATATATATATATATATATATATATATATATATATATATATATATATATATATATATATATATATATATATATATATATATATATATATATATATATATATATATATATATATATATATATATATATATATATATATATATACCTTCTTAATTATTTCTGTTGTAAAAAAAAGATGCTTGTCTTAGGAATTTTTTGATTACTTATTTGAACGCAGCGACAACCGATAGACATAATAATCGTCAAATGTTATATAAATATGATATATATATATATATATATATATATATATATATATATATATATATATATATATATATATATATATATATATGCAATAAATTTTATTTATATTTTTGAAAAGGCAATTTTATATTCAATATTGAATCTGTTAAAAAAATGATAAGGCATATATGTATAAAAATCCATTTGACTATATCAATCCATCAATCAATCAAATGTGCATATGAAAAGTGTAGAGGTGTTGAGAAATATTCTTAAACATATATATTGTTCAACAATTTTAAAGGATTAAGATACGTGATTTAAAGTTTGGTTGAGGCATGTTTGAAACCACGAGAATCGATTAGTGATGGAAACCCGATTTGGTTGTAGTGTTCTACATTACTTAATTTAATAAATGATATTAAAGTCATTAAAAGATAGAAGGTGCTATCAACTAATTGACGTGGGTTTGTCAAAATTAAGATGACATGATTCTCTTAACAAAATTTTAGAACGAGTTGTAGAACATTGTGTACTTGTAGAGTCAAACTGTTTCACTCTTTTTTAATTAGATACTAAGGAGGATAAATATGCATTTCGGCGTAAAACTGCTATTTGTATCCGGTTTGTTTTCTCTTAATTTATTCTTTTGCATTAGAGTAAAATTTTGGATTACAACATTTATCTATCACTTAAAAGGTTTGCAAGTATTATGAAGTAAATAACTCGCAACCTTTTTTTGTGTGTAGTAATTAGCAATATAAATGATAATAAAGTTGTTAGCTTTGAACTAGTGTTTGAGTTATGGGGCATAAGAATATAGTAAGAAGGTTATTGGTTAATGTATTGATACAACATTATGAAGAAAAATATATATATATATATATATATATATATATATATATATATATATATATATATATATATAAATAAATAAATTAAAAAAGAAAAAAAAAAAAAAAAAAAGACGCTCACTTGAATCCATGTTAAGTAGTAGGCCATGTTACTATTTTCAACAATAAGGTACATCGCTCAATCTAAAATTTTACATGTAATCTAGTACGCCCAATGTGATATCCTGCTTAAAGTGTAACTTGGTTTATGGGAGAATGAGAAAATTAGTTTAAAAGTGGTTCTTAATTTAGTTTTTAGTTTTAGTTATTGTCCAGGTTTGTTAAAAGTCGATCTTATATCATAATCAATTTAGGCGCAAGGTGTGTACAGGTTTGTTATTGAAGTTGACTATTTTGTCATGTCAGGTGGTTAAAAGGGATAGAATGTTTCCTTTCATCCTACAAAGTGGGACATGTTCTATTTTATTCCCTTTTTGTTCCATTTTGTCGTGTGCAAAAGTGTTGGTCACTGGTAGGGGTGTTATCGGGTCGGGTTATCGGGGTTATCGGATTTGTCGGGTCGGGTTGAGTCGGGTTTTGAATTTTTTGAAAGTCACCCGCAACCTGACTCGATAAGTAATCGGGTTATCGGGTTCGGGTGGGATTCGGGTCGGGTTATGTCGGGTCGGGTGATTCGGGTTATCGGGTGACCCGATTAAGTAACAGTAAGTAAAAACCATCAATTACAACTTGTGAAATTATTTGGTGTCACATGAATCAACATATCCTACACTTTACATTCATTATAAATTAGAATTATATTAAAACAAAAGTCTATAACATGTTACAGCCAATTATTTCTATTAAAAATGCTAGTATTTGATTTCTGTACATGTTTATAATCGTCATGTTTACAATTTGCATTATAAAATTAGAATAATATTGAAACAAAAGTCTTTAACATGCAAATAAAAGGCAATATCCTTGTTAACCTTTCTATATAGAGAAAAACAGCATAGTAGTATAATTCAAAAAAATAAATATGCAAATAAAAGGCAAGCAATAGCTGCACAAATTGAGTTGCAACTTGCAAGCACCCAATTTACATGTTGTGACAAATAAAAGGCAAGAACTAGTTGCACATATCAGTAGTGAATCAGACCAGAATTGCAGACCACAATTGAAGCGCCTCTACAAGAATGAAACTAAGTCAATAATAGTATAAGTAATGATGAAAAGCAGGTAACCAAAGGTTTCATGCATAGGGATATTATACTACCTGAAGCGCCTCTAAAAAGTACGGAGTAATAATTAAAAAATCAATAAGTGATTGTCGGGTCTTATCGGGTTGACCCGATAACCCGATAGCATTATTTATTTAACCCTAACCTGACCCGATAACACTATTGGGTTATCGGGTTCGGGTCAAAACAACCCGACAAGATTTTTGACCCGATTAGACCCGACCCGATAAGGCCTTATTGGGTTCGGGTTCGGGTCGGGTCAACCCGACCCTACTGACACCCCTAGTCACTGGGCCCTTACTTTCAATCATTTGCATCTCTCACTCCTGCATAATCATCCTTTCATGTTTATTTGAACATGAGAAATCATATTATGTGTCATGTGATGAATGTGGATTTATTGCAAAGTGTGATAAAATTAAAAAGTATAGAAAGCTATTCATAGTGTGACACGTGTCCCCCACCTTAATTTATATATAAAATGGTCATTTGCATATAGATCCCTCCAAAGATGCAAAATTGCATATATATCATTTGCATGCATAAAAATTATTGTACCATATGCATCTAAAATTTGTACGAAGGATATATATGCAATTTTGCATCTTTGGAAGGATATATATGCAATTCCCCATACATAAAATTCGTCTAGGGGTAATATAGTCTTTTGACTCGTTTTTTTTCTTTTTCCACCTCAAATTTCAAACGCCCGTATCAATTAAACGATAAACTTTTATAAAAACCTATTTCACCATAATTTATAAAATTTAATCCTCTTTAAATTGGTATACATTTTGTTAAAAATTTCAAAACTTTTTTTTTACATATCAAATGGGTGTTATTATTTTTTTTTGTTAATTTTATTTTTTTTTATTTTTTTATTTTTTTAAGCATTTTCATCCCTATTTTTTACCCTCATAAATGTCGATTCGTGAAAAACTTAAAACATGAAAGTTATAGATTTTCGTTCACTCTTTACACAGATTTTTGAATCACTCGAATCCCATGTCATATGGGTAATATATCACCCGTTAAAGATGACTTTTTAATCATATTTGTTGCACACAAGGTGTTTGATGAAATGTCTAACTTAGATTTTTAGTGTTAAAATTGCGTCAAATGCTCTAATTTTTTACCACAACGCACTATTAATCATTTTATTAACATAAGATTCAAAAAGTGAGGTTTTTTAACTGTTAATTTTCTTAAAGAAATGAATGTTTTGTTCATCAGTTAATCTTTGTTCATTAGTTAGTCTTTGTTCATCAGTTACTCATGTTCATCAGTTAGTATTGTTCATCAATTAGTCTTTATTCATTAATAATGTTGTTCAAGACTGATGAGGTGATGGATAATAATAACTGATGAACAAGACATACTTCTGTTCATCAAAACGAGATTTTGTTCATCACATGTCTTCCCATTTTACTTGTGTTAATCAATATCACCAGTTAGTTTTTATTCATTAGTTAACCTTTTTCATCAGTTAGTATTAACTGATGAACAAGACATACTTCTAATGAATAAAAACTGATGAACAATATTTAATGATAAAAACATGATGAATAATAACTGACACTTACTGATGAACAAAATAGAATAACTGATGAACAAAAACATGTGGAAAAATAATCGACACTAACTCATGATTTAAAAAACAACCGACACTAACTCATGAACAAAACAACCTAATAATGAATTTTTTATTATTTAGTCTTTTTCATTAGTATTTAAAAAAAAATAGTAATGTTCATTAGTTCATCAGTTATTTTTTATATTGTTTATCAGTTATTTTTTATAACGCTCATCGGTTATTTTTCATAATGTTCAGCAGTTATTTTGAGAGTATTCATCGGTTGTCTAAAAGAAATCGCAATGTTCATATGTTAGTTGTTCATCGCTCATCGATTAGTCTTGTTCATCGCTTAGTATTGTTTATCAATAAAAAGTTATTCATCGCCTCTCTTAAATTTTGTTCATCAAGATTAAAAAAAATCATAATGTTCATCAGTTGTCGAAAAAATCATAATGTTCATCAGTTATGGTCACAATGTTTATCGGTTTATCATTTGGTCGTTCACAGTTCAAAATAAACTAATAATAACAAAAATAACAAAAGATGTATTTTTGTATACCAATTAGTGCATTTGAATGTACCTTTATAAGAAAAATCTATTTTAGGCATTTTATCAAACACTTTGTATGCACTAAATATGACTAAGACGTCAACATTAACGTGCAATATCTCACTCATATCATATCGGATTTGAGTGATTCAAAATTCGGTAAAGAATGGTCAAAAGCCTACAATTTTCATGTTTTAAGTTTTGTAAAATTCGGCTTTTAAACTAGTCGAAATTAGAGCCGAGAATACCAAAAATTCAAGAAAATCAACACCTACTTAAAAAGTTGGAAAAACAAGTTGAGATTTATATATCATAATGCATACCAAATTAAAGAGAATTAAATTTTAAAAAAGTTGGTGAAATCGGTTTTTCATAAAAGTTTTTCGTTTAAAAGTTATTTACGTTTGAAATTTTTGGGTGAAATAAAAAAATGAGTTAAAATGACCAAAGTGCCCCCTTACTGAATTTGATAAGAAAAAAGGGAAGTATTTTGTGGGTGACACATGTAACTCAGTTACAGGCTTTCTAGACTTTTTAATTTTTTTTTTTTCACTTTACAAAGGATCTCAACTCTTCATGTGATTGTACATTGTTATTATTGCAAAATATTGATTTTATATTAATTCAAATGTACAATCACATGAAACATAACATGACCTCTTATGTTCAAATGAACATGAGAGGAACCTTATCCCGCCCTCCTACAATATGTATCTCTCACTTTCTTCTCTGCTTTCAATCTTTACTCTAAGTAGGCTTATGTTATCCCCACTTTTTAGGATGTTATATAAGAGGGTCAGGATACAAAAGATTTTTTTGTCTTTCAGTTTACAGTAGCACATAGTTTTTTTTTGTCAGTTTTTCTTCTGTGTTCGATTAGTTTTAAACTTTTGACTTATCAAATTTTATATTTCTGTTATGTACTTCAAGTTTATAGTAATTTTATATAAACAAAATTATTTAAAAAAAAAAAAAAAAAAAAAAGAAAAGAAAAGATGGTGTCTTTTAAAGGGAAAAAAAGTTTGTATAACTTGCTCTTTCTTTATAATCTTTTCCTCTCTACTTGTAAACAACTTCCTTAAATTCAAATTAAATAATCATAAAATCTACTTTATTCTATAACAAGTATAATCGCATTCTTTCTTGAATTCCTTATAACTTAACGACATAAGAGCAAATTTACATGTAATATCACGTGTGACTCACTACAAATAGCCGGCAATGAAAACTTTTAGTTACACGACCTATCGTTTAGAACTTGTATATGTTTATGACACTAGAAATAATTAGACGTGTGCCATATCCAAAATGTGTTATTTCAAATTTACTTCGATTACGATAGCTAATTAATGTTGAGTGCAAAATTTAGGACATTCGTTATATAAAGAAGAATCCAGTTTTCCTTAATCTAAAACATTTTGCTTCATTTCAAATATGCTTTATTTCAACATTTTGCTTCTAAAACACCTAAAATGTGAAAATGAACGATTTTAAATAGTAACGGATGTAAAATGTGTCGATTTAAGGCTTAAATGATTCCCTTAAAACGTATGTTTTAAATCCTTATCAAATAGCTAATTAATACAAAATTTGAATCATTATATATCAATGTCACAAAAAAAGCCCTAAAAGGCCAATTAATCGCCGCATAGGAGCAACTGGGCCATCAACATTTTTGATTTGTGTAAATCGGTTAATCGTGGTCAAAGGCGGTCAACGACTGTTAACGGTGGTCAAACTTGCCGGAAACTTGCAAATCTTGCCGATAATATCCAAAACTCGTCGTAAACTAGTTTAATCACTTGTAGTCGTTGTTTATAATTATTGCAAAATGTTTTTAAAGGAAGTCTTATCAGAAATACCCAAAACACCGAAAACTTGCCGGAAATGCCAATCCGATTAATCACATATTTAATCACCACATATATTTATGACTATGTTATGGCATATAAATAATAAGTACATAACTACGTGTTTAGTGTTTAGATGGGCTTTAGTTAATTAGTTAAAACACCAAAAATATACATAACATTAGAAGTTGTTTTCGTTGTATGGGGTATAAAATCATGTGTTATATCACCTCTTATCCATTTGAGCTCAGTATTAGCTTTTCCTTCCTCTACAAAGCATAAATCATAAGCTAGATATCCATCTTAGACAAAATTTCACTGCCAAAGTACATAGCCTTCTGTTATCCGTCTACTATCCATCATCCAAATACTCCTTTAACCCATAAGTGAAGAGTAAGTTAATTTGTGTTACAAAAGATAAGACCTATAAGTTTTAAAATTAATATTCTATACCAAATAACTTAAAGAAAAAAAAAAGTTTGACACTAACACTATGGTTTACACCAAATAAGTTTTTAAAATTTAGTTGATGTAGACGTAGACTTGAAAGTTGAAACCATAATATTAACTTCAACACATGCAAACACCATGCACTGTGATATATAACGTAGGAAAGTTTTCTCTCATTAAACTATGTGGGACAAAGGTTGAGACACTTTCATAAAAAATAATAAATGCTATTTCATTAATCGAATGGGTTGATTCTTTTATGAGCTTTATTATCATCTACAACCAAACAACGTTTCAAACGCCAAGTGACTAGTGTAGCTCACTCCGAATAAAACTTAGGTTGGTAAAGATTATACACAAACGCATATTCCACTTTGTTTGTTTGCCAGCTTAGTGAGTTATAAATGTTGGTTTAATGGACATAAACTAATAGACGTGCGTTAGGATCGAACTCGAGATCACAGGATTGCACATTTTACGTATGAGAATTAAAGTTAATAATTAAATGTAATAGTTATATTTATTTATTAATTAAACGAAATAACTATAACGGACGTTAAGTAATTAGTTGTAATGGACTAACGGTCGTTAAGTATAATTGGGAAGGACTAAGGATGAAATTGGAGATCGAGAAGGTTCTAGAATCTTTTGTGGGAGTACATGGCCGATCGTCCATATGGTTTCCATAAACTAATCCTTAGCCAACTTGTTCACCAAGTTTGTTTGAGTATAAATACAAAACAAGGGTGTTTGTAATTTAACTCTTGTATTCATTAGCTAAACTTAAAACTTGTTTTGTGTGTGTGTTTGCTAAAACCGGTCGACACCCTATCATAGGGATCGATCCATAACTTTTCCCAAATCTAAGTTATTTGTTTAATCAAAACTAGCATTACTTTAATTCGGTTTAGTACGTGTGTACAAGAAAGTGGTACTAACACAATATTGTTAGTTTTTTTGGATTGAATTACAAAACGGTAAAGGGTAATTCACATAATCCTATAAACCCTAATTATGGTTCATCCAATTGCTAGTTTGTGGATTTGATTCTTGTTCGGCTAGAATCAAGTAAGGTACGCATATTCTTCTTATGTTAATTAATTATTCGTTATTAAATCTCATACGCTTCCGCATGTATACTTTGATGTTTTGTGATTATTTGTTGATTGTCATGTTATATAATTCCAACAATAAATCCATTTGAGATTGCCTCTTTACGGTTCTTTTGCATCTAACAAAGCTTATAGTATTCCAGTTTACCTACAAGACTTTTTGGTTAAAAGATGTCTAAATCGTTTAAACATAAATATTTAAATTCTTATTGCCCCAATTATTACCTCTATTAGATTGAGTCACATTTCACACTTCAATATTAAAACCCACGTTTTCACCCCAATGTATTGTGGCACGTAAGTTTATTATTGACGTATACATCATCTTTGGCTCTTTGCCATTGTAATCTACCATCTTTATGTTCATTTTTCTAAGTTGGTTATTATCTAATGAGTGATGTATCATCGTATTGGGTTTTAATATCAATGCTTTTGGATTTGAGATAACACTTTTAGTACTCTATCACTTACAACACGATGGCATCTTTTGAAACAAAACTGATTCGACTATAGTACTCGACATCAATGAGATTCATTTTCAATCGTTGGGCTTAGCGGGCTTGGCATAACAAATGTATCTTTTGGTTTGATATTTTGGGCCAGATGATTTCATTTGATTAAACGATTTCTCATCGAGTACTCTATCACATACAAGACCGCGGCATATTTTCCAGACAAATGATAGGCCTGTAACGTTTTTCTGATGGTGGCGTAAAGGAAATTCCACTTCCTAACGGTCAAGACGAATGTGAGCCATAAAACGAAGTTTTGGATCTTGAACATCTGATATGATCTTTTATTAAATCTAAAGCCAAATTCTTATCGTGACTAGCTAAAGTGGTATTTTTGGGTGTTAGTCTTTTGTCAAGTCTTGATTGGTTTTTGGAGTGACTTGTTTTATATTCGAGAAACGAATTGAGGCTGGCACATATCATATCTATTTAAGTTATGGATTTAATGTGTCATGAAGTTTAGTGTAAAGTTTTAGGGTTTATAAAGATTCAAGTGTGTTATGGATTTTGTGAGAATATTAATATTGTAGAGAAAGACCATTTATAAAGATTCAAGTGTGTTAGCTGAATTACAAGATTTTAAGATTTCGAGAGAATGGTAAATGTATCTCAAAGTTGTATCTCTATTCACTATGATAAGTGTATGTAAACAAGTATAATCTGGCCTCACGTTGTTGAGGGTCGAAATTTTCATCTACGTGCTTGGATTGGGGAAAGACGTTATATATAGTTTAAATTGTTTATTGAATGTTTATTTGTAATTTTATTGAAGATCAAACAAGGATCATATTCGATGAATATATATATTTATAAAACGAGATTTATGAGTTCAATATATATAAAAACTTAAAAAAGCAAAAAAAAGAAAAACCAAAAATCAAAAAGTTCAACCTATTATGGATTCAAACTCGTGACCTATAGTTTCCAATTGGTTGTATTTAACTGTTTAGTTATATTTGTTACTCCTTCATCGGCACCGTTCACTATGACAATGTATAATAGAATCTAGCACAATATGTCAAGAACTTATACAAGTTCTTCAACATGATATTCGAGCATCGACAAACATGATATTTGAGCATCCAAAAACAATTAGCACATAGAAGTATAACGTACACCATATAATTTTTTTTTTTTTTTTTTTTTTAAATATGGGAATTTATATTAGTTATTGGAGATAGCTTGCAGAAGAAGAAACATGTTTTCATCTTCTTACGCGGTATATATTGAGCTTATGAAGTTGAGAGCAACATAATGTGCAGTTTTAATGCCTAAGTGATAATATCATTGTTTAGTGATACAATTGAAAAAAACAGTTTGGTTTGATTTCAGTTTTTGGTAATACGATTCTGAACACCCCTAACTTTTTGGTTAAAAAAAAGATGTCTATATCGGTTTAAACATCAATACTTAAAATCTAATTGCCCCAATTTATGAACTTATTTCATATTAGATAGAGGTTGTAATCCATTCACACTTAAGTATATTAGCTAAGTGCAGTTCTTATGTTCATTTTATATGTTGTTTGTTATCTTTGAAGTAATGTATCATATTGAGTTTTAGTACCAATGCTTTCGGATCTGAGATAATCTTTATTGTACTCTTATCACTTGCAACACAACGACATTGTTTTAAACAAAGTTTACTCGACTATATAATACTAGACTTCGATGAGAGTTAGTTTCAATCGTTGGGCTTGACATTACAAATGTACTTTTTGGCTTGATTCAAAGGTAGATGATTTATTTTGATTGAATGATGTCTCATCGAGTACCCTATCACCTACAACACCATGACATCGTTTCAATCATTTTAGGAATTTAACCATGGACTAGTTTCGGGATGAGTTTATACCATTGGGCTTGGTGGTCTACTGGGTTGTCTAATGATAGGCCTATAAATAATGTGTTTGTAATGGTGGTGTAAAGGAAATTCTACATGCTAATGGTTAAGAGTCAAGACAAATGTGAGCCATGAAATGAAGCTTTGGATCTTGAACATCTTATATGATCTTTTATTAAGTTTGAACATTCAGGAAAATTGTTCATTGAGAAAGGTTTTGAAGCTAAGTTCTTATTGTTAGTGTGTTATGTTTGATTGATTAGAAAGTCCCAAACCGGGACATACAAATACACAATAAACCTTAAAATGACATGGGCTTGAGCCCGAACATAGGGAATAGGCCTAATACATATACATACAATATTTATAATACTAACACACCAGCGGAGGACACGAACACTCAAACTGTCGCGAAATTCTTCAAATAAAGCGGAAGGCAATCCTTAGTGAAGATATCCGCAAACTGCCGAGAAGGCACATGAAGAACTCGACTTGACTGCAGCCCACCAAATCCCGAACAAAACCGATATCAATCTCGATATCGTGGTCCGTTGATGCTGAACCGATTCGAGGACATGTAGACGAGACTAACATTATCGCAGATACAAGTGTTCTCGAAGATACCGGAGTATGTAGCTCTCGAAGAAGATTCCGCAACCAAAACGTTTCAAAGAATCGCATTGGAAACTCCGATACTCGCCTCGACTAGGACGAGATAAAGGTTTCGGTTGGTGCTAGAGGACCATGAGAGTAAATTGTTGCCAAGAAATACACGATAGCAGTGGACCTTGAGTGGTTGGGCAACCACCCAATCGACATCGAATATGCAACCAATGAGGTAGTAGAAGATGAATACAATCAGAACCCATAATCCAAAGTACCGAATGTAGCACAAAATCCGCTCGAGAGCAGAGAAATGAGGCTCGCGGATCATGCATATGAAGACACACCGCTATACAAAGATAAGATATATCGTGGCTAGTGAATGTGAGGTAATCAAGTGACCCTTCAAGACCGATATAATGCGGGATCGATACCAAATGCCATCATCTCCGCTTTAGACTCGGTGTCAACCGAGTCCAACTGAATTACAATCAACCATGTGAGCACGCCTAATGATCTCTCAGAGCATACTTGCTACATGCGACAAAACATACCGAAGAGTCACGTAACAGATATGCCCAAAAAATAATTTAGAGAACCCAAATCTGTCATAGAGAACTCCTTATGCAGAGATGCAATAATACGTTGTACTAATCCATCAGAAGAAGAAGTCAGTACAATATCATCAACATATAATAAAAGATAAGCAGTATCAGTCCCCTGATGATAGATAAACAAGGAGGAGTCACAGCAAGATAAGCAGTATCAGTCCCCTGATGATAGATAAACAAGGAGGAGTCACAGCGACTGTGTGTAAAGCCAATCCCAAGAACATATGTAGCAAAACGCTGAAACCAAGCCCGATGAGCTTGTTTCAACCCATATAGTGATCTGCGTAACAAACATACATAATCCGGATGCTTAGTATCACGAAACCCAGGGGCTGGTGTATGTAAACAGTCTCAGATAAATCCCCATACAAAAAAGCATTCTTAACATCAAGCTGGTGAACCGGCTAATGTCTAGAAGCAGCCAAACTGAGAACTGTGCGTATAGTGCCAAGTTTGACAACCGAGCTAAAGGTCTCATCAACATCAACCCCCTATAACTGAGTGTTGCCATTCGCAACAAGACGATCCTTGTAGTGACTGAGAGTACCATCCGCCAAGTACTTGTGACGAAATAACAACATACAACAAACAATATTGGTGTCCATAGGACGGGGTACAAGAATCCAAGTGTTGTTTTTAATAAGAGCATTAAATTCATCATACATAGCATTTAATCAATTCGGATCGTGGAAAGCAGCGTCATAGGATCGTGGTAAAGGGGAAACTAAAGACAAATGACAAGCGTAACGAGGATTGGGACGGGTAGTCCCGACGCGGGAACGTGTAACCATGGGATGAACCGATGTCGTGGTCGGGGTAGGGTCAGCAGTAGGAGGGGGTTTTGGGAAACGGAAGGGTCGTAGGTTGTGTAGGAGGGTGGTTATTTGTGGGGAGGAAGTATGTCCGGAGATGCCATAACGGGAAAAGGTGGAGAGTCGAGTACGGGTGAAATGGGGAAGAAGGTGGGGTGGTGGTTCGAGAATGATGGTTGTGTGGATGGAGTTGGTGTTGGGGTGAGTTTTATGATGTTGGAAATGATGTTAGTGAATCATCCAAGAAGTCGAGGATGGTTTTACAAAGGGTGTGGTGGTACCAAAGGGAAAACTGTCTCATCAAAGGTGACATGGCGAGATATAATGATTTTGTTAGTGTTTAGGTCTAAGCAACAGTAGCCACGATGATTGGTGGCATGCCCAAAAAATATGGATGGTGTGGCTCGTGGCCCGAGTTTGTGGTTGGCATCTATGTGAGGGTAACAAAGACACCCAAAAAACACGTAAAATACGGTAGTCAGGTGGGGTGCCAAACATGCGTGTAAAGGGAATTTGATTATCAATGGCACGAGAGGGTATGATATTTAAGAGGTAAACAACCATGTTGAGGGCTTCGACCCAGTAGTTTGGGGGTAGATGGGCTTGAAAAAGCAAGGTGCGGATAAGGTTGTTAATGGTGCGAATCATCCGTTCAGATTTACCATTTTGTTGGGAGGTGCGGGGATAGGAGAAACGAAATTGTATCCCATTGTTGTTAAATAATTTATGAAAGACATGGTTATAAAATTCACCACCATCGTCACACTGAAAAGACTTGATTTTACGGTTAAATTGAGTTTTGACAAAGGTGCAAAATAATGTAAATTTGGACAAAACATCAGATTTGTTAAGCAACGGATAAACCCATACAAACTGATAATAATGATCCAGAAAAATAACATAATATTTGAAACCGCATGATTCGGATTGGGAAAGCCCATAAATCCGAGTGAACAATATCGAAACAACTTTGAACTAAAGTACATGAATTAACAATGGAAGTCTCGTGTTTGCCAGTGACAAGCATGACAAAGCACGGAGATTTCTCTTTATTACATGAAATATAATTATTTGAAATAACACGACGCAACACTTCACTTCCTGGATGACCAAGACGTTGATGCCACATATAGTGACTTGTAAGGTAGGCTTGAGGAATGGGAGAAGGCTTGGTGATGTGGTAGAGGTCCCAGTGCTATCACAATGAGCAACAATTGACTGGGTTTGAAAGTCCTTAATGAAAACCAAAAGGATCAAATTCAACAAAGGCAATAATTTTCACATACAAACTGACGCACGTAATTTAAGTTTTTAACAATATAAAGGGTGATAAGGAAATTATTTAGGTGAAGAGGTCGAAAAGGGGTCGGTAAAATGCTATGGCCAGAGTTGGTGACGGGAATAGTGTGCCCGTCACCAACTGCAATAGATGACTAAATACTCGAATTAAATACATCACTAAGATTATTGACCGAGTCATTTAGGTGAGAAGACGCACCTGTATCCATAATCCAGTTTCCAGGAGCGGGTTCAAGAAGGGTGGGAGTGGCAAATGCATGTGGTAGAATAGTCTCGTGACCCGAAACGGCCCCTAAAGATCCTCCCGAAGCAACCGACCACACCCAAGTGGACCGGCAGCGTGTCTAAAGATACCTGATTGATTGTGAACCGCAACAGGAAATTGCAAAGGAACATGCGATCGACCCGGTCACGAATCATTTGGTATGGATGGTCGACCCGAGTTAACGAGTCGAATCGATCGCTACGCTGAACCGCATATGGATCTTGGTGATCGACCAGTTCACAACTGTTGAACTCTGCCGCTGTGAACTGGGTACGTGAATCGCAGTTGCTGAACTGTAAACAGAGGGGTTCATGAACTGCGAAGGAGTTGAAGGGCCGACTAGGTCTGCTATGTGCCAAAACCTCGTGGACTGTGTAAAGGCGATGGGGTTCAGGTCTTTGGAAGAAGCGGTTTGGCGGATGACAAGGTACCACGGACGGGTCCATTACACCTCATTTTAGCCAAAAGAAGTTGTAAAGTTTGCATATCAGTGGGTGATAGAGTATTGGTAGATGAGTGAGGTTGAAGGGGGCTAGTACCATGCATACCATTATGCAAGAATTCACACGATGCACCAAATCTACAAGATCCTTTTGCCCAATTTAAGCACGGTTTGTGAACCTTGTCCAAGGGTGAAGATGAATGGCGAGAGTTGGAACCGTTGTTGGCTAATAAGACCATGGGTGATGAGGATGGAGCGAGTCCTTTTGTTGTCGTAAAAAATGGCGGCTAGGGTTTCCCATGCTTAATGAGCCGGTTTAGGGTTTGCAACAACTAGCCGTTGTTGAAGAGTTTTGGAGATATTCACAAAGATCCAAGAAAGAAGAATCGAATCTATTTTCAACCACTCCGCATCCGGAGGCGAAGAGGTACCCCACTCTTGATTTCAAGGTGATCCATTAGTAGGTTTCCATGACAAAAATGGGTGAAGAAATACACCCATGATGAGTAGTTCATCTCATCCACGTCGAGTTGAACCGGGATTATGTTGTTTAAATTAGTGATTGCCATTAATTTATCGGAGAGGAGAATAGTAGGTTGGGGATGAGAGTCATGGTGTAGGAGATTGGATCGAATTAAAGGAGTGGAAGGTGAAGAGGGAGAGGCGACAGAAAGAGAGGAGCAGAGGGAGGTGAGCAGCGGAAAAGGAAAAAAAATAGGGTTTTTGGATCGGTATTATTCTACTGATACCATGTAAGTGTGTTGTGTTTGATTGATTAGAAAGTCCCAAACCGGGACAAACAAATACACAATAACCCTAGAATGACATGGGCTTAAGCCCGAACATAGGGAATAGGGCCTAATACATATACATACAATATTACATAATACTAACACTTATTGTGGCCGGGCTAAATAGTATTTTCGGTCGATAGTCATTTGTTAAGCCTTTTTCGGGGTAACTTGTTCCAGTTTCGAGAACGAATTGTGGCCACCCATGTCATGTCTATTTAAAATATGGATTAAGCGTGTCATGAAGTTTAGTGTAGCTTTTATAATGTAACCCTTTAAGGTTTTTAGATTGATTCAAGTACGTTATGAATTTTGATGCATCAAAGAAAGATAATTCTTTTACTCAATTACAAAATTTTATGATCTTAATTTGAGCGAATGATACCACCAAATTAAATGAATGTGGAAATTATATCTCTATTCATAATGTAAAAAACATTCGCTTAATTGGTCAAGAACTTATAAAAGTTCTTCAACATGATATTCTAGCATCGACAAACATGATATTTGATCATTGAACAACAATTAGCGCATGAAGTATCAGACCATTTTAAAAAGTTTGAACAAAAAAATACAGAAATTTATATTAGATCTTGGACTTAGAAGAGCCAAAGACGAAGAAGCATGTTTTCATCTCTTTGCAACTAAGTCCAACAACATAATACTAATCTCAAATTACAACTATCTGTATACAACAACTATATAAAATAACAAAAGTTTATCTCATTGACCTATGTGGGATCATAAATCAATACAACTATTCACAAATAATAACTTGGTTGAAACAATTAAACATGAACAAGCATCGATATATCCTGATATCTCAAATAAATATAATGGTGATTAATTTATTAACTCGTCATTAAAATATAACAAAGTGTGAATCGATGGGAGGAAGGAAGGGATACCAGGTTCTACAAAAAGAGATGGAAGAATACCAACATAAATCGAAGCACATTGTAAAATTTATAGGAACAGCTTATACTAGCGTGCCAATTATCATCAATTTGTTGGCAAAAAACACAAGAATAACCGTATCTCAGCTCGTTAACTTGTTATTACATCCATAGTTATTCTTCTTCCTATCAACTTAAATCAAAAGAGGTCCTTCAGCTACTGTTTGGGTGTTTTAAAGTCCATTGTCGAAAAAATCTAGCACTAAAAGTTAAGGAATTGTATAAACTTTCGAAGTAGAGGGTCAAAGTCACTAGACCTGTTAAGTTAGTGCGTGTCGCCGCACCTGAATGCATGATACTCTTGTTAGTAGTATTGGATTCTCTGTATTTGTCTTAGGCCCATTTCCCAAGGCCCATGACTTTCTAGGGTTATGTGTATATATGTATGAGTCTTGGAGGACAACACAATCAATAAACACAATCATTCTATATTCTCTATTATTATCTTACAACTCTTACTAACAAACATGATTTGAATGCATTACGGTATACAATCTAGCACTATCTCTCTTCTTTAACCTATGTGGGTATATAATTGTGCCAAAATTTGTTACAAGTATTAAAGAATACAAGAACATGTTTCTACTCTCTTGTTACTGTGGGTTTTTCATGATGCTAGCATTGTGTGTTGTGACTTTTTGACGGGTTAAAATCCGAAAGTAATGTTTCAATTAACGATTTTCTTGTAATGATTCAATTTTATTCAATGACCTTTCATTGTATACTATCACTTGCAAGTCAACGACATCGTTTCGAACAACATTCGGTGATTGCTTTGAACTACTAACATGGTGGACTCTTTTATTCGAGTCAAACACGTGAAAAATGAAGCAAATTCTATTTCATTGAGAAAGGATTTGAAGTGAAATCATTATTGACTATATAATGGCGGATACTCTTATCATTAGTAACAATAAAATCGTTCCAAACAAGAATTTACTGGTCAACCTTTGATCAGGATATGAAGTTGATTGATAAGGATTATACGACCACACAAACACATGTTCGATTCACTTCTGTGGTGGTAATATCGTTTTTTTTTCATGACACGGTGCGTCAAGCACCTGTTTGTTTTCTTGTTAAACACATATTGCCTCAATTTATTGTATGTTTCATATTGGATATAGATTGTAATCCAATTTTTATCAATTCCAAAGCTACTCTAATAATTGATATTACATTCGAATACTATTATTAAGTGTAATTGTTGCAATTGGATTAGGATATTCTACCAGATATACTCCATCATTCGCAAGTCCACAATACATTTTCATCATTCCACAGGAACGAATAGCATAAAAAATGGTGAGAATTAATTAAACTTGCCCGTAAACTTAATGCAATCTTTGAAAACGAGGTTGCTGGAGTCAAAATATACTAAGCTATGACGGAAATAGTTTGAGAAAAAGATAAATGAGTCATGGAACAACATTTTAGTTTACATATTCTCATATAACTTTTATTATGCGTAAGTTAATATAAGTAACTCACAAAGGTCTACTTTCTATTGTTATGTTATTTGACCTAATTCTTGTTTTATTGTTGCCAACAATGTTTGTATGTGCGAGTGAGCGCAACCATGTATCATGAGTTTGACGTTGACAATCGTAAAAACTTAGACTAACTGATAAAAAGAAGGTAAACAAGAATGTATTTAATCCACTGCTTATTTACTTGAGGTGATCTATTTCGAATTTTTTATAATGTGTTTTTGATATTGTTGCTAGATTTTTAATAGCATGACAATCGTAATTAAATACAATAAATATCAAGTACACATGCGAAAGCGTATAAGAACATATAATGAATAATTAATTAACATAAAAATAAAAGTATGCGTACCTTTGATTCTAGCTAAAAAAGAATCAATTCCAAGCTAACAATTGAGATGAACCCTAATTAGGATTTATAAGGATTATAAGAATTGCCCCTTACTATATTTGCAATTCAATCCAAGATACTAACAATAGTGTGTTACTATATTTGCAATTCAATCCAAGTTAGGGGAGGATTGCCTTCCTAATCCATGTGGCCGATCGGTTATTACTCGTTATACGTATTTCAAGTTTTGTGTAGCTTTAATATAGGTGTTTGTTGTTCGCCCATGCTAGATGGTGACAACTAAAAAATGGAGGGAGCTAAGTACACTTTCGGATTGTCATCAACTACAACAATTGCTTTCTATGTATTAAGAAAGCGTTAATTAAGACTGTTGTATCAGTATAAAAACACTTATTTTCTAAGATCGGAACCTCTATCGAGCAGTCATGTATATATACGTAATTGTTTAAAAAATGAAAATTGTTTATACAAAAATATTATAAATCTTCGCTAAGGTAGGTACACGTACAAACATACATATTATGTTCGTCTCATTGGTTGTTCATCATTTGAAGCTACTGGGATAATTGAAACAATGTTCGAATATGGGTATATAGTCACGATGCAAGTGGATTCTGAGACATTACATGGAGTACTCTATCATCTCTTTGCAACTATGTCCAACAACATAATACTAATCACAAATTGTTATTTTTCATATACAACAACTATCTAAAATAACAAAAGTTTATCTCATCGACCTATGTGGGATCATAAATCAATACAACTATTCACAAAAACAAACGTCGACCCCGTGTCAATAACTTGGTTGAAACAATTAAACATGAACATATATCCTGATATCTCAAATAAATATAATGGTGATTAATTTATTAACTCACCCATAAAATCTTACAAAGTGTGAATCAATGGGAGGAAGGAACGGAAACCAGGTTAAAAAATAGAAAAAAGAATAAGGATACAAACATAAATCGAACCACATTGTAAAATTTGTAGGAAACAACTTATACTTGCGACTGCCAATTATCATCAAGTTGTTGGCAAAAAAACGCAAGATTAACCGTATCTCAGCTCGCTAACTTGTTATTACATCCATATGTATTCTTATTCCTATTAACTTAAACCAAAAGAGGTCCTTCAACTACTGTTTGGGTGTTTTAAAGTCCATTGTCGAAAAAATCTAGCATTAAAAGATAAGGCTGAAAGGTTTTATGGATATTTAAATAATAGTATGTCCGGATTCGAAGTCGAGACTTCGGGATTGCACACATTACGTATGAGAATTGATGTAAATAATTAATATATATAAAACGTTATTATTATTAATTGTTAGTCACGAAATAAAACATAACGATAGTTAAATAATTAACGAGGTTTGGTTAATGGTCGTTAAATATTAACTAGAAGGACTAAGAACGAAATTAGAAGTCGGAAGGTTCTAGAATCCTTTTGGGAGACTAGGCCGATCGGTTGAGTATTCCAAACCCAATCCCACACAACTTGGTCACCAAGTTAAGTTAACTATAAATACAATTCATTGTATTCATTCACAACTTAATCTTGGACCACCAATAACCTAATTTCTCCTCTCTCTCCTCTTTGTGTGGCGGTCGAAACTCCCAAACCCCAAGGGATTTCGATTTTGCTTAACCCAAAGATACAAGTGTTTGGTTTTATTTGTGATTCAAGGAACTAGCTTTTCCACATCAAATCGCTATTAGTATGTGTGTACAAGAACGAAGAACAAGCACGCTGAGCTTGTAATCCTGGTGGTCGATTTCTTGTTTGGGTCGATTGTAAACCCTAAATTAGGGTTTTGGGTTTTGGTTCTTGTTAAATCAACGCTTGATTCTTGAATTGCTAAAAGGTACGCGTTTTCTTATTCGGTTAATTATTTACATATATTATTCCTATTTACTTCCGCTGCATGCTTTGATGATGTTATTTGATTTATATATAATTGTTATGAGTATTAAATTCCAACAGTGGCATCACGAGGCGTTAATATGATGTAATTAATTACCGAAACACATAAAAATTGAATCTTTATGATTGTTTGCATGCTTTTTATGGTTTCTAGGGTTTTGAATTCGAAACCATAATTTTATTTATTTTGGGTCGATTACCCTTATATTTATTTAATTAGGTTTTAATTTTGTAAAACTTGTAGAAACCCTAGGATTGCATGCTAATTTTATGTGGTTAATTAATGAATAATTGTTATGTGACATGTAATATGTGTATCTTGGGTGATAATTGTTATGGAATCCATGGTGGAACATGCATGTTTTGCCATGGAGTATTGTTTTTGTTTATTGATTAATTGTTAAGTGATACACACATGTTTTATTTATTTAATAACTATTGAATTGGGAAGACCTCAATTATAACTAATAAAATTCGATTACGTGCTAATTGGTATACTATTAACTTTGGCTTACGAATCGACTTGTCGATGTATGTGGCTCATCTTCTTGCGAGATGAAAGTCCTAGTTAATGTATGCATTTATTTACGCCTAGAATTGTTTATTAGAGTTTATTGAAATAATTATGCATGTGGCTAATTGTTTTTACATATGTTAAAATTATTTAGTTATATGTTTATATTATTTGAGTGTGTTTAATTTTTATTAAAATGTTTTTTGTTTATATATTGTTTGACATGTTAGTAAGCAAAAGGGTTTTTATGAATAGAAAATTAAATGGACTAAATAATGGCGAAATTGATTTGTTATCTAAGAATTATTCTTGAACTTTTAATCGATTGATGCGATCGTACTAAATGGTTAGAACGGCTCACCCACTAGAACAAACTATAAAGGGTTATTTAAGAAGTGAGCACAGCCTCAATTGAATGGATGTCTAAGGTTATGCTTGGTAACTTACGGTCCTCTCCCTGTGAGTTCGATTGAGCTACCTAGTATAACCATTCTATGTACGAAGCATCTTAGTGCAAAGTTGTAAGTTTCTCAACGCATCGATTAAAACTTTGTAGAATTCAATCTTAGCAATTAAAATCTTTATGTAAGTTTTTCAAAATATTATGTTATAAAGTTGTATGCATGCTTCTTTATACATAAGTTTTGATTACACGTCAAAATTGTACCCTTTAAATTTAAGTTTATGCCATCTAATGATATGAAACACTTGAAGTTGTAATTTAGTTATGTGAGACCTTGATCTAGATTACAATAACGAGGTGAATTATTTTGTTGTGTGAGACCTCGGCTTTATGATTTGCGCTTTCTAAATTAGACAACTTAATTAAGTTAGTTAGAGACCTATAACTTAAGGCATAAGATGGGATAAAACATGCTTACGCTTTGCATTAATTATTTTGGCAAAATTGTAAATCCCATAACTTTTGGAATTGAAAACTTGTTTGTCAATTATCGCTTTTCAACGACACCTATTCTATACTTTCACCACTAGCGCATCAACCGATGTGGTGGAACTATGATAATGAGGATCCAAAATTCAAGGAAAATACTATGGTTAATATGAATATTGACCAAAGGGTATTTTATTTTCTTGAATGTTTACTTATCGAAAGTACTAACTTTTGAACTCTTATTTCAGAGAAATGGCTCAAGTCAATCTACTACACTAGCCTCGCTCGCTCAAATCTATGTTTGATCGAGAGAAATTGACCGTAGCGCCAATTTCAATGATTGGTATCGACAACTCGAAATTGTCTTGAGGGTTGCCAAAAGACTCAATTATTTGACTATGCCTTGTCCTCCGAACTGCACCATGCTACTTTGACACGAGCCGCATGGCAATCGAGTATGACAAGCATAATGAGGTCGCCGCATTATGCTCTGGAGTATGAACTCAAGCTTGCAAAAGCAATTTGAGAATTACTTCCTAATCTCATCTTGGAAGAATTGCAAAGGTTGTTTGAAAAGCCCGTGATCGTAGAGTCAGTATGACTTGATTGATGCTCTTCATAGTTGCAAGCAAGGAGAAGGAAACCATGGCCCACGCTGGAAATGATGAGTTACATGGACCGCTTAGGCGTCTTAACTATGTCTACCCTAATGACATACAAATTGGCCTCGATCAATGGATCCCTTAACAAGGAATTTGATGGTTTAAATGCAAGAATTATAATATGCATTGCACGGGAAGACAATCGGTGAGGTACATGCAATGCTCATTGATTACGAGAAAGGTTTGCCCAAGAAGGCCTCTACACTGCGGTTTTGACCATCCGTAAGGGTAGAATTTCTAAGCCTAATAAGCCGCTAGCGAACAAGAAAGGGAAAGGTAAGGGTAAAGTCGATAAGTGAAAACAAGTTGACTTATCAACAAGAACCCAAGTACCATCCCAAAAGCGTGAGAATCAAGAGGGATCGGGCTTGTCATCACGCACCGAGGTTGGACCTTTGGAAGAGGAATTGTCCATCGTACCTTGATGAGTTGCGCAATAAGAGGTATAAAATATCGCACCGGGCCGCATTGTGTACTCTTTGATGATAGAATTATTTGCTTTTCCTCATAAAATAAGTTCCCGGGTATATGATCTTGGATGTGGTATTCACATATGTAATACACTGTGGACTTAGAGGAGCAAGGAAGCTTGCCTATGGACATCAATACCGCACGCGTGGGTAATGAAGCACATGCGATCGTTGAAGCTATAGGCACGTTTGATTTAGTTTTACCTTCGGTTTAGTATCGCATTAAACGATTGTCATTCGCACCTTCCATTGTTAGGGGTGTCGTTTCGCTTCCTTGTTAAAAGATATTGGTTTCGTTCATACATTTACCGATTATGGAATTTCTGCTTCTTTAAATGATGTTTTTACTTTAATGTTATTCCAAATAAATGGTGTGTTTGAAATTGATTTGCATGATAATGTAATTGATAAAAATAATTACGCCTTTAGCATCAATAATAAAAGAATCAAAGGTGATTTGGATTCTTCATTTCTTTGGCATTGTAGACTTGCTCATATAGGCAAGAAACGCATGCAACAAATTGCAACACGATGGGCTTTTGCAAGACATCAATGATGAATCATTTGATAAATGCGAATCTTGTATATCCGGGAAGATGACCAAGAAACCTTTACAAATAGTTTAGAAAGGGCTTCGATATTCTTGGTGTGATACATCTTGACGTATGTGGACCACTAAGACATGTGTCAAGAAAGGGTGCTAGCTACTTCTTAAACTTTAATCGATGATTTCGGTCGTTATGGTTATGTTTATTTACTTAAACATAAACATGAAGTCTTTGAAACATTTAAGGTTTTAAGAGTGAAGTAGAACTGTAACTAGGAAAGAAGATTAAAGCTCTTGATCCGATAGAGGTGGTGAATATTTAAGCCAAGAGTTTAAAGATTATCTAGTGAGTGTGGTATCGTCCGAAACTCACATCTCCATATACCCGAACAAAATGGTGTATCGAGAGAAGGAATCGTACATTGCTAAACATGGTGCGATCGATGTTTAATCTACAACTCTTCCTTATCCTTTGGGATTATGCTTTAGAAACCGCTGTCGTTCGCATATTGAATATGGTTCCAACTAAGAAGGTTGATAAGACTCCTCATGAAGTGTGGTATGGAAACCTCCCAACTTGTCTTACTTAAAGGTCCAGGGTTGAGGCGCTTGTTAAACGCGACTCTGGCGATAAGTCGCAACAAAGATCATTAATGTGTCTTTGTAGGATACCCAAAGGAAACTATGGGTTACTACTTTACTTTCCACCGAAAACAAAGTAATTGTTGCTAGGTATGGAGACTTTCTTGAAAAGGATCTCATATCTCATGAATTCAAAGGGGAGAGTATATGATCGGAAGATGATCAAGAAGATACAACACCTTCTCGAAAACACTAGCCAACCTCAAGTAGAACCCGAAAGTCCAGGCGTTCCACCGAGATTGAAGTGGTTCCCATTCAGATCCGCAAGGACTACGCGCGTGCACTGAGCGCCTATGTCTCAACGTAGGTGGCGAGGAAAATTTGTTAGGGATCTTGGTGAACTCGCTAACTATAAAGCTGCCACGATGAGTCCCGAAAAGGAAAATGGCGAAGTTGCAATGAATGGGGAAATATAATCCATGAAAGATAACGAAGTCGGTTGAGGTTGACTTACCTCCAAATGCTAAGGTAGTTGGAAGTAAGTGGCTCTTTAAGATAAAGACCGACATGGATGGCAATGCACACACCTATAAAGCTCGCCTTGTAGCCCAAGGGTATACTCAAACCTATGGGGTAGACTACGAGGAGACATTTTCTCCTGTTGAGACATTAGAGCTATTAGATTCTTATAGCCATAGTGTGTACTATGACTATGAGATATAGCAAATGGATGTCAAAGCGCCTTCTTAAACGGTCTCCTAGATGAGGACATCTATATGGCGCACTGAAGGGTTTAATGAATCCAAAGTTTCGAGGTGTATGCAAACTTCAAAGATCCATTTATGGATTGAAGCAAGCATCAAGGCAATGGAACAAGAAGTTTGATGAAGAAATCAAGAAATTTTGTTTTACTCAAAATCTTGATGAGCCATGTGTATCACAAAGCTAGTGGGAGTAATGTTATTTTCCTTGTCTTATATGTTGATGACATATTGATCATGGGAAAAGACATTCCAAGTATGCAAGATGTAAAGTCTTATCTTGAGAGTGCTTTTCTATGAAGGACTTAGGGAAGCGAGATTTATTCAGGAATCAAGATCTACCGAGATAGATCAAGGCGGTTAATCGATTAAGCCAAAGTGCTTACATTGATAAAATATTGAAAAGATTCAAGATGCAAAATTCCAAGAAGGGATATTTGCCGATGCAAGTTGAACATGGCTTAAGTAATAAACTATGCGCCAACACCAAGAGGTGGCTTACATGAAGAAAGTTCCTTATGCTTCGGTTGTAGGATCTCACATGTATCTTTGTGAGATGTACAAGGCCGGATGTGGCGTTGCACAAAATATCACCAATCGGTATCAACAGTAACCTGGTGTGAAACACGGCAGTCATTAAGAACATTCTTAAGTATCTAAGGGCTACTAAAGAAATGTTTCTAGTGTATGGAGGAAATCCAGATGCGTAACTTGATGTTACAGTTTTTGCGATCGTCATTCCAAACCGATAAAGATGATCTGAAGTCTCGCACGGGTTATGTCTTTGTCATTAATGGAGGAGCAGATTGATGGAAGAGCAAGAAGCAAACAACAGTTGCGATGTCTATTACGGTTGAGTACATAGTCGCTTGAGTCTGCGATGGAAGTCTGTTGATTAGGAAATTCATTTCGGGACTCTGAGTAATGCCTCAATCGAATTACCTTTAAATGTGTATTGTGACAACTCTTCAGCAATAACATTTGCCAATGAGCCCTGAGTCATGAAGGCGCCAGACATTTTCCTCGTCGATATCACTATGTTCGAGAACAAGTCGACATAGGTGAAATCAATCTACTCAAAGTTCATACAGATGATAATCTAGCCGATCCTTTTACGAAGCCTTTGCCAAAAGAAAACTTATCGACCATGTTGATGGGATAGGACTTCGCTTAGCTAGTAGTTTCATGCGGATCTATGATTAGTATTTGGATAAAGGATGTTATGAACAAATATTACTTTAATGAAATAAAATAGTTGTTTATGTTTATTTTCATTTTCTTAATATTATATCCTATATTTGCATGTTTAATCCATGAATAACTTATGTTATTCTAAATAGTCCGTTGTCGATCAATGATGTGGAATATCATTGAATTAAGACAAATCTGAGTTTTGTAGAATATACTTTTAAAGTATATTGATGCGTGGGACATACCATATTCACATGATATTCAATGAATTGAATATAGGACTCATCCCAACTTTACATGATGATACTTTATGGATCTCGTCATTAAGTATATCATGAAGTGTTTATCCTCGAGACTTGAGATACCGGATAAGCGATATGAATGTAGTGCATTTGTGTAAGATAGTCTAACGCTATCCGTGAATCGGTAGTTATAAGGGCTATTTTCGAAATGTTGCAAAATTCATGAGTTATGTTTGTAGTCAAGAGAATTTATTCATTTGAATTTGTTTCAAAGCATAATACTATATTTGGGCCCCTCGTAGGGTTGACAAGATGTTTGTATGGCCATACCCAAGATCTATCCGGAATACGTTCGGATGATTTGGTAATCTTGTTCAATCATATACAACGAAAATGTAATGTTAACTTATGAAATGACTTGATCCATATTCATAGTTAATGTAGTATTAGTAACAAAAGGATAAGTAAAATGATGAATCATTAAATGGTTTTTTCGAGGAGACCATGCTCGATTCGATCACGGGGCGTTGGCGTGTGAGCTAGACTAACCAATGCCATTACTATATTTAGTAATATCCAAGTGGAGTGAAAGGTTTTATGGATATTTAAATAATAGTATGTCCGGTTCGAACTCGAGACTTGAGGATTGCACACATTACGATATGAGAATTGATGTAAATAATTAATATATATAAAACGTTATTATTATTAATTATTAGTCACGAAATAAAACATAACGATAGTTAAATAATTAACGAGGTTTGGTTAATGGTCGTTAAATATTAACTAGAAGGACTAAGAACGAAATTAGAAGTCGGGAAGGTTCTAGAATCCCTTTTGGGAGACTAGGCCGATCGGTTGGGGTATTCCAAACCCAATCCCACACAAACTTGGTCACCAAGTTAAGTTAACTATAAATACAATTCATTGTATTCATTCACAATTTAATCTTGGATCACCAATAACCTAATTTCTCCTCTCCTCTCTCCCTCTTTGTGTGGCCGGTCGAAACTCCCAAACCTCAAGGGATTTCGATTTTGCTTAACCCAAAGATACAAGTGTTTGGTTTTATTTGTGATTCAAGGAACTAGCTTTTCCACATCAAATCGCTATTAGTACGTGTGTACAAGAACGAAGAACAAGCACGCTTGAGCTTGTAATCCTTGGTGGTCGATTTCTTGTTTGGGTCGATTTGTGTAAACCCTAAATTAGGGTTTTGGGTTTTGGTTCTTGTTAAATCAACGTTTGATTCTTGAATTGCTAAAAGGTATGCGTTTTCTTATTCGGTTAATTATTTACATATATTATTCCTATTTACTTCCGCTGCATGCTTTGATGATGTTATTTGATTTATATATAATTGTTATGAGTATTAAATTCCAACAGAATTGTATAAACTTTTCAAGTAAAGGGTCAAAGTCATTAGACCCGTTGATTTAGTGACATAGATAACTACACTTGAAAGCATTATACTCTTACTAACACATATGTGGGAATATAGTTATGACAAAATAAAAAAAGTTTTGAAGTTATATGAATTTACAAATTGCGATTATAGCGTGACAAAACCTTATATTTAGTACTTCCATAACCACTATTCGTAAACATTATACTACATCACACGCATATAAGCCATATACACAGGGCTGGCCCATAGATTTTGGGGGCCCTGTGCGACAACTATGACTTAGATCGCTTAGAAACAAGAGAAATTATGTACGCAAAATTGAAATACTAAAAAATGTGTTATAAGCAAATGAAATTTTTTGAAAAGTGTATAAAATATCACAATTGATCACCATTGAAAATTTTTCATTGAAAATTTATAAAAGTTCAATAATTTCATATACAAAGAGAAAGACAATATTAAACTTGAACCAGTTATTCGGATTAAATTGGCGTATGGGCAATCAAAATTAGGAAACTTGTCCATTCTTAAAATAATATCAAACTTGGGGTGATATTGTCAAGTTTTTAAACTTGTTTGGACTAGTTAGAAAATTAAAATAAAAGATAAAATAAGAGGGTAAATTCTATAAACTTGAGGGTGCCATGTGAAAACAACAAAAAGACATTGTCTTCCTCATATGGCCTGGTTATTCCATGTTTAAAAAAAATGGTTTGAAAGTTGAAGCTAGTAGATTTTCCACAACAATCTACCAAAATAAAACTACATTATCTTTTTGGTTACATACTCATCATATTTACACCAAAACCCAAACTAAATTTAGCCGTGCGTTAAAAATCTTGTGGCCCCTCGAAAATACGGAGGCCCTGTGCGGTTGAGCACCATGCACATACTCAAATCCGGCCCTGCATATACACTATGGTATATTAGCCTCTAATATTTTCTTTCTAGAATCAATGTAGGACTAAATGCTAAAATGGTTGAAAACTTGAAATGGTTTGGATCGAAAAAGAACTAAAGGTAGCTAAATATAGTGACCCATATACATGCATGCCCATCATAGACCATTTATCTTAAAAAGCGAGTAACTCGTATTTGTTTGTATGCATATGATAAGCAAACATCATTTATCGAAATGACTCTCGAACTTCTGTATAACCAAATAACACTTTTTAAGCAGTCACACCTAATCCTAAACCAGCCATCTATAAGTCCAACACCCAAATACCAGTTTTTGAACATGACATCATCCTTTTGTTTTAAATTTGTAGGATGCGGAATCGCTCAAGCATGGTTTCGATTGCTCAGCTTCGTGGGATAATAATAAGGGCTAATAACATATTAAAGCACTATACTTGTCAAAAATGGCAGTTCTACGTAGCGAACTAAAAAAATAGCTCTTTTAGACATTAATGTTGATATTTTTGTCTTCCTTTAAGTATTATGACCATTTTACCCTTCCAAATTACATAAATGGTCCCTGTGGGTTTGCGAAAATTGCATCCATCGTCCCTAGGCTGAATTACATAAATGGTCCCCGTCGTTTGGAAAAATTACGCCCATCGTCCTTACTGACAATTACATCAGTTCACATAACGGATTCCATAACTACATAAACAAAAAAAAGAGAAAGAAAACTGTCACCAGATGGCATGAAAGATGGCATGAACATGAAAACAAACACTCTGCATAGCCCTTATTATCCCACGAAGCTGAGTACATGAAAACAAACACTCTTCACGCGTGATTTGAAAGATGGCATGAACATGAGGGCTATGAAGAGTGTTTGTTTTCATGTTCATGAAAACAAACACTCTTCATTAACAAACACTCTACGGAAGCACCATAAAAACCGCGTGATTTGATGAGATTGCTAATGAACTTATGCCTTCCAAACACGTATTGAGCCATCCACCGATGCGGTTATCATACTGATCATCCTTTGGGTGATAACTAACACTTGTTACCCGCCAACAAGAAAGTATAATTATTGGGTGTGATATTGAGAACTGAAAGAACATAACAAAATCCATGTACTCCGGTATATGAAGCAGTTCTATTGTTTAGTTAACAAACCCAACATATTGCTTCAAATTTAAAGATAGATGACTCGTAAATGCTTAATCTATAGCAAAGGCTGCAATATAAAGAACTACATTTCCTTGTCTAAGAAAAACTGCAACATCTCTTATATGGTTGTCAACAAACAAATCCTACGTTTCTTTTATATTTTTCAAACAAGACTCGTATAAAGAATGCTCATGACACTAATTTTGTCCGGACCCATGTTCTACTTATTTATGTAATTCTCCAGTTCATGAATCGTAGACATAATCATATGAAAGCGAGACCAAGATAAGCTTACCATCGATGAGTGAGCACGAAACTTTGAAACCATGACGCATCCACGGATCCCGGATGAAAAGATAGCTATCTTCCCAACCCCCGATTACATGGGCATCACTGTTTGTAAGACAACAATCCATTTTGAATGGCTGTCAACAAAATCCATAAGTTAGTTGCAGCAAGAAATTTGTAAGAGCAGCCAAATTAATTTTAGATCGCATAAACGATCTTGCCACTAGTTTCTACAAAATCATTAAATGCATCAGAAACTTTGGTGTGCCACCCCAACCTGACCCATTTCAACATGGTACCCAACTTGCCTATTTTTTCACTTCTACTAAACGAACTATTGAAATCTTATCACCCTGATCTTACCTTACAAGTATGGCCTTTATATTCTTGTAGTAATTCACCAGTAGTTCTGCAAAGTAAAAAGGAAAGTCAGTACACAGTCATCCTTATATGTAACCAGATATAAGAAAGAATGCAAATTTAAATTTACCGGTCCAAAAGAAGCAAAGTAGAATCTAGGAAGCTTGCTAATACACAGTTGCCGTCATTTGACAAAGAGATACAGTTGACAGGTTGCCCAAAGTCATCAGATAATTATCTGGAGATGGAACAATTAATAAAAAAAAGTTAAGCCTTTAGCCCAGTCTCTTGGGGAAGGTGGAATACGACCATGATTTAGACTATTCTCACATACCTACCCATTCGAATGTCAAATGTGCGTACAGTTCCATCAACACTTCCAGCAATGATTTCTGTTTTTGTTAAACTAACAGACATGATACTGTCCATGAAGGTGTCGATGATCTGCAATCAAAGATATAAACAACATAAATTATTATGTGTTAACTGAAATAATAGTATACAGAAGTCTAAAATCACCCCTTCCCCCATAGGCAGCTTGTTCTCAAGGTTTATTCTCAACCCATATGATTGACCCCTTCATCTATTTGTGTTCCTAAATGGTCGATGTTCACTCAAATTTATCTTATTGGTTCATTTCACCCCGTAATCCCATATCGAGACCATCTCTCTAAATCGAGCAACATCGCTTCGCCCTTGTGCTCAATCTTAACCAGTTCGACCCTTTAAAACCACCACGAATGTAAGTTTCGGATCCCGAATTTTTGATGCATATCATTTAACAATACTCACACAAAGTTTCTTATCCTTGCATCATCAGGAAATCCCCAACGCATCTGTGAACTATTTACAGGATTCACACCAACATCTTTGTTCTTAAGTAACGATTTCATGGTTATGGTTTAAAAGGCTGCGTATAAGGGTGTTTGGATGTAACAGTAACGAATGGGTAAAAACAAACAATATACTAATAACGATATGTTATAGATACTGATAATGGTTGTTGTTGTGATTTCCACAGATTGGAAACTCACTTTAAATACACAATGAAACGGCACATTGAGTTTTCTCCAAACGTTATGTCGTTTGGGTGAATAACCGTTTTCCTAATAACTAACATTTGAATGGGCCTGTTTGGGTTACACAGTTTCGACCCATTGCAGACATAGTTCGACCCATTCACAAATACAGAAATATACATAAACTAAAAGTCTTTAAACATAATAACTTTAATACTAAACATTTGATATAAAGACATTATAAGGGCTAACAATTTCCCCCTAATGTTTTAGACTCAAACTTCTTGAACTCCTGCTTGTTGCTTCTTCAAGTAATGATCTGTAAATCATTACTTCCTCCACTGCTATCATCATGATCTTCATCATCTTCAACATTTTCTTCAAGACTCACACCGAAATGGTCTCGACTGGACTCTATTGCTCCATCCTTCACCCTCTTGTCCTTCGGTCTTGCGGTCCATGGCCAAGCCAACTTTGCTTGCGTCTCCTACATTCTTTTGACGTTTCACCCAAGGCACACTAGCGGTTTCATGGTAGACTACAACTAGATCCAAATACTTCTTGTAACAACTCTTGATCGCTTCTCCATCTTTGATGTCTAGGCCTTATAATCGGGCTATGGTTCCCATTTATCACCCATGGTGACGGAAAATAGCCACCAAACTTTCAACACTTTTCAACAAACATAGCGTGTTCACTTGACATCTTTGACAACGGTGGAATTACAACGAGTGCATCATAATTCAAATGCACCAAGTAAAACCATCTTATCATATCTACAAATCTCTTGTTGAGGACTTCCCAATTCTTGTATAATATACTATCCTTTTCAACAAGTTCATGAATGAGAGAAATCTAGAATGAATTAACCTTGAGAGCGTATAACGTTCCATTAAAACTGAGGAAGTCTTCGTCTATGTAATCTTGGGTTACATCTTTATTCCAATCTAAATCCTCCAAGCCTCTAACTAATGAACATTCGTCTCCTGGGTCAATTGCTTCAAAGTACTTTTGCAAATACTGATTATGTTCTTGTACCACTTCTTTCGGTCCAACTTTTTCTTTTCCATGTTCACGTGGCACATCCGAATCTGTTTCCTCATCATAATACATATGGTATATGCTACATCTAGCATCCTTAATTTTCACAGAAAATCCTTACTTCTCTAACAACTCTAGACTAAGGATATTATGAGAAACTTCAGGAGTATATTGTATTTGTCTCACAACTAAATTACCCAACTCTGTTTTGATAGTGGTAGTGCCAATTCCATACGAAAATATGAATTTGCAATCATGTTCATCCTTGCCTATTAACTTAAACTTATAATTCACATCATCAAACATGATTCTCCTAGGGCACATATGAAATTTGTAATGCTTACTTACGTACCATATATCGTTCCAACCATCTCCATCGGTTCCATTCAAGGTGTAGTCGCCGTATATGTAAACCTTCTCGGGATACATTATTTCTTGATCAATTATTTGGTTCGTTAGGATCGCTTCTTGTTCTAATTCAACGCGAGCCAACTTCTTTCTTCGTTCACACGCCCAAAAGGGGTGTCCCTTTTCTCGACAAATATAGCACTTTGCATTCTTTGCCTTTTTCTTTGCAACGGTTTTCTTCTTCTTCTCAATCATACAATCAGCTTTGGTCTTGGCGTTAAAGACTTCATTGTACAGAACTGTTTGAACCAATAACTGCTTTCCTTTTGGCGATATAGACTTTTTCTTTCTCATGTTCCATTGAAACATGCTCTTGGGTGTTTCCCTCAATAGGTATCGCCCACTTTGGAACCCTGAAGTGTGTTTAAACGTTGGCGTTTCCCACGGACTGGAACCTATGCTCTGATGCCTTTTATTTACAGGATTCACGCCAACATCTTTGTTCTTAAGTAACGATTTCATGGTTATGGTTTAAAAGGCTGCGTATAAGGGTGTTTGGATGTATGAAGAACGAATGGGTAAAAACAAACAATATACTAATAACGATATGTTATAGATACTGATAATGGTTGTTGTTGTGATTTCCACAGATTGGAAACTCACTTTAAATACAAAATGAAACGGCACATTGAATTTTCTCCAAACGTTATGTCATTTGGGAGAATAACCGTTTTCCTAATAACTACCATTTGAATGGGCCTGTTTGGGTTACACAGTTTCGACCCATTGCAGACATAGTTCGACCCATTCACAAATACAGAAATATACATAAACTAAAAGTCTTTAAACATAATAACTTTAATACTAAACATTTGATCTAAAGACATTATAAGGGCTAACATGAACGACTCTTGACCTACTTATACCATGCTCAATCCTAGCGAATCAATTAGCGATACAGAGTGCAACATGTATATTGACTTTGGATAATCTGGTTGTGAGTCTTACTACATTAACTAATTTGTTCAGCATGGATGGTTATATGAAACTGGATTTCTTTCTTTTGTTGAGTAATAGAAGCAATTTTAAGAGCCGTAACCTTCGGACTTCTGCAAAAACTTATGTTAAAGTCTGGGAGATGTGTTACTATGCTTAGGCGCCCAAATTACAATATGCAATATGAGTGTTCGCATGTTAGAATCCATGTTTATTTCACAAATCCTTAGAAGGCAATAATTCATCTAAGCTAAGAGTTCTCAAATTCCTTAAAACAGGTCCATGTTTATTAATAAGCACCCTACGAATAATATGTGCTTGTTTTACCAAAATCTAAGCAAATAATCCAATAAGCCTATAACAATCTAAACACTAAGATCCAAATACTTAGATAGACATGCTCCAACTAGATTTCCTATTGCTAATCTCTATCTAAATATTATAGCTATTTATAGATATAAAAAACATAAAAATCGCTATTCATAGCCGAAACAATATTATAGCTATTCATAGCCGAAACAAACCAAAGACAACTCTTAATTCGTTTACCACCACACAAATTATATAAAATCGCTTCTAATTCAATTTAGTCCACGAATTTTGTAAATAAATATGTTAATCGGTTTTAAAACAAAGAAAGTAATAGAAATGGATTTAGGTTTTGACATACCCAAGATAGGAGAGAAAGAAAGAAGACGAGTTGATGGCGACGGCTGTGACAACGGTGGTGGCGTCCGGGCGATGGATGAGTATAAAGGGTGGCGGCGCGGAATCATGGTGTACGGTTAGATGGCGACCCGAGAGAGGGGGGGGTGTTAGTTGTGTGTGTAAAATCGGTGGTGGGTTATTTATATACTTGGGACAAGAGATGTAATTTTAAAAATTCAAGGGTAAAATGGTCATCACAATTTTTTGTACTCAATTGAAAACAAAAAAGTCAACACTAATGTCTAAAAGAGTTATTTTTTAGTTCACACGTAAAGCTATTTTTTTACAAGTATATCGCTTTAATAGGTTATTAGCCCTAATAATAACATGTTATGAAACATGTATGTATTGATCTTAAATAATCTTGAGGCTGTTTTATTTGAGTATTAATTGTTTGATTAAAGAATTTTTCATTACATTAAGAAATTATTTGAACAAATTTCCTTACTGTTTAAGGTGTTATTGTGTATTTGTGTTGAACGTAAGTTATTTGTTTGAAAATGAGTACGATTAAGAAAGGAAGTTAAATCCGAAGAAAAATGAGATCTCATTTTTCGACAATCGAAAGGTCCTTTAGACGACATTAAAGGTAGTTAAATCGATGAAAAAAACGATATTATTTTTCGACAATAGAAAGGTCTTTTAGACAGACTTTAGTAGTGGTGATCAATGTTCACTTTTTAATATTAAAAATCTAAGAACAAATATATATTCCGGATTTATTAGCCGGAGGAGAGCTCAAATATTGTTTTGTATACTGAACTCTCCTATCAATAATGTATCCGAAACATATTATTATTCTAGAAACATATCATTCATGTGGACTATTGTATATAACCAAGTCATCTTTCAATTCTCTAACCTACGTGGGATGTAAGGGTACTCGCAACCCATGCGGGTGGCCTTCGGTTTGCACCATGCCGAAGCGGGGTGATCATTGCCTCGAATTCGCATCATGCGGCATGGAAGGAGGGAACCCAAATCGGCAAACATCTCCGATTCTACATGGGCAAAATATGAACGTTATATAGCATTTAATGGGTCAAAAGAGGCGTTTGAGGCATTAAAAATTTTAAATCCTAATTTTTTCTCCTATTTAAATTCAATAACATCTCTAATTTTTGTCAAACAATGTCATTTCTATTTCACAAACAAAACGTATTCATCTTCATCTTCATCTTCATCTTTATCTTCTTCATCGGATGAACAAGTTAGATTTTTATCCGACTCTTCATCCGACATATTTTCTACGGTTCTACCATAGAAACCTATTTAGCCGTGGCGATAGCATTGAAGACACGCTAGCTCTACCAAGACATGTTACCGTTATCGTGAAAAGCGCTAGTAACTCTAATGAATGACTATTTCGTAGAAGAAAACCCAAAGTTTCCTCGATGTTTTTCGTGAAAGATTTCGTATGGATAAGAGCTTGTTTCTAAAAATTGTAGGTGATATTGAGCTAATTTGAATGGTTTCAAGAGGGTGTAGGCGCTAGGGGAAAAAAAGTTTCACGGCGTTGCAAAAATGTACATCGGCTATTCGTCAACTCGGTGCGGGTGGACCTCCTGATAGATCGATGATTACTTAAACATGGCACGAAGAACATCGTTATTATTATTTTATATAATTCGGTATTTTAAATTTTTATAATTCGATATTTTAAATTTTATATAATTCGTATTTTAAATTGTATATAAATCGGTATTATTTATTTTATATAATTCGTTATTATTATTTTATATAAACCGTATTTTAAATTTTATATAATTCGTATTATTATTTTATATAATTCGGTATTTTATTATTTTTGTATACTTTGTAGGTGAATGCCTTCATCATTTTTGTGAAGCGGTAATCCAATTATATAAGCAAGAGTTCTTACGTAGGCCAACAACCCACGACGTTGCACGCTTATACGAGGCATATGAAGAGGAACATCACATTCCTGGAATGCTTGGTAGCATTGATTGTACACATTTCGTTTGGCGAAATTGTCCTAGGTATTTGAGAGGGCAATATAAAAGAGGTGATCACCAATACCGATTATTATGCTTGAAGCCGTTGCTTCAAATGATATGTGGTTTGGCATTCATTTTTGGTCCTCCCTGCAAATAACGACATCAATGTTTTGAATCAATCACCTGTATCTTACTCATCGTAATGGAACGGCGTAATAGTTCATTTACTCAAATGAACGGCTTTACAAACGATGGGTATTATCTTACCGATGGAATCTATCCCACGATTCAACATTTGTTTCAAGATATCGTTATCCAACCGACCCGAAGAAAAGAGATTCAAGAAGCTACAAGAGTATGCACGAAAAGGATGTCGAAAGAGCTTTTGGTCGTCTTAAAGCAAAATGGATTATTCTCAAATCCTCTCCGGCTATGACCGTCGGAAGATTCGAAAAATAGTTCATATGTGTGTTACATTACACAATATGATTTTAAAAGACGACGGGTGGCAATATCACCGGTTCATATAATGGATCCGCCGGTCACGCCGGTTTATGACCAATGTACTACCGAGTTACAAGATGAAAATATCCATCACCGTCTCCGTTTGATCTTACGGAGTATGTGGACGCTCAAGACTTACCATACCTTGATGACTAGTGTTTTATTTAATAAGTACTATGTAATTTTCTTTTAAGTCTTATGTAATTCTCTTTTAAGTATTAATAAAATATTATGTTTTTATTAAATTGTTTAATAAAATTATTAAAAAAAAAAAAAAATGAGTAATGAGTTAGGCATGGTTGCCACTAAAAATCTATTGTTAGGTATGAGATTGGTATGAGGTGAGATGGAGGGATATTATTGGTGGGTGATTAGGCATGAAAAAATCTATTAAGTACCCTAATGCTAAGATGGTTATTATTGGAAATTGAAGCATATAACTTAGTAAATCGATATGTAGCAACTAAAGATCTTAATATTCCAAGTTTCCAACTATATCATACGGTGGTTAAACTTATAATTAGCTTTTAACATACAAAAAAAATCACACTAGTTTATATGAAATATTGTTTTTATGATAATTTCAGTTTTTGACAAATGCTTTCACTTTATTAACTGTTTATATAGTGAAACCTGGTTCAAATAAATCATAGTAATGTTGTGCTAATCTAATATATACCATTGTATTTGGATGCCCAGATAAAGGCGTTCGGTGTTTGGTTTGAAACAAAATAAACCGGTAAATGACTGATACCAAGTTTCAGTACTGTTATTCAGTGACCGGTCTAATTTTACTACATATAGAAAAATGGGTTAATAAAGATTGTACGACAAGACAAACACTTGTTCGACTCTCTTTTGAGGTGGTAAATGGTATTGGTGTTCTTTCATGACGCACGGTCGCAACCCATGCTTGTTTAAATTGCCCATTCAGTAAGAAATCCATTTGCAGTTTTGCACAAAATCATTACTAAAATCTATACTACTTTATAAAATGTTTGGGACTTGCTAAATAAAGTAGTCTTAAAACTTGTAAGACCAAAAACATTTCTTAATAAAGAAATAACAATCCATTTAGTCAAAAGAAACAACAATCCATTTAGTCTTATGCTTGCTACATTAAAGCCATGTAATAAAAGCTATAATAATAGAGCTATAAATTTCTCTACAAAATAAAAAGCTTACTGCTTTTAATAGCCTTAAACTTACACGTCCAAAATTGTTGTTACACAAAAGGGCTAAAAATCAGTCAAAGACTTTTTACTAATAGCTTCCATCACAATTTTCATAAATAAATAAGTAACAACCGAGACTTGTAACATAACAATTGTAACAGCCCATTGAATTGTTAAGTTGTAACTGCCCATCGACACCATCATCACCATGTTTAATCCCTCCCGTAACCTCCCAACTATATATAACCCAAACTAAAAAATAAAACACACCAAATCCCACAACCACATAAAGACAACCACATGCCACCGGAACACATCTCTACCGCTGCCAAGACTGTGTTTGGTATTTGTGTCTTTTCGGTGTCCTGCAGTCGACAATGGCACAAACTTACAACAACTCACATCAATTCCCTAACTCACAAACAGTCAACAAAAACAATAAGAAAGAAGATAAGAAAACCAAAAATGAGAAACAGTAGCCACTCACCAACAACAAATCCATCTAACCTAAAACCCATCACCACCTCATCACATAAACAATAACAATCGACATCACCATACATCTACAACTAAAACCCATCACCACCTCACCACGAGTTATCAAGAAACCCAGTCAAAACTCGTGGGTTTTTGACCTACCTTTGTTTTGACACAACAAAAGACCGGTGGTGGCTTCAGTGGTCTTTATTAAGGTGGCGCGTGGTGGTGGTCGAGAGGTGGGGAGGGTTTTTAAGCGCGTGACCTAGGAGATCGGGTGAGCAGGAGTGGGGAGTGTTTTGAGGTGGAGTGGTGTAGTATGGGTGGCGGTGTGGTGGTGGTGGTGGCTTGAAGTAGCCGGCTGGGGTGTAAAGAGAGAGAAATTTTTGATGATGATGGTGATAATATGTGTTTTGTGTGTGAGATGTGGAGATATATACCACATGGACGATTTTGTATTTTACTCTTTAAAATTGATATAATTTCAAAATGGTGAGAGTGTGGGGCGCGGCCAAGTAAAACCACAATGACCAATCCGTAGTTTTTCTAAAGTTTCCCCGATTCCTCTATTCCCGATCTCAAATGTTTCTATTAAAAGTCTATTAAGTTCCTCTCGAGTCATTTGTATTTGCATCACTCTCGTACCCTACTATTGTCATTTGTATTTGCACCACTCTCGTACCCTACTATTTTTATATGAAATAGTTTGTTATTGCTTAAAGTTATTCCAACTTAAAACTATCATCATTTGTAAATTTATTGTCACGAAGTTATGGTAAATGTGTTGATGGATTAGTAGTTTAGTCATTTTATTTGAAGTTTTACTTGTAATGTTTTAAATGTATTTGAATTATTATGTAATGGTTGAAAAAAAAATGTCGGTCGCCTTCTTTTGTAAAAGTTCACATGAAAACATTTGTTCGCAATAAAAATGGTCATCGGTTTTCACGCCGCCGCATTGGCGGGTACCCTTCTAGTATATATGAAGGCATTTATCTGTTTCAATATAATGTAGATAAGAATGTCTCTTTACTTTTTGTCACGTTTTAATGTAGAGCATATCTCTTGTTTTGACATTAAAATGAATTCGAATGCCACACTATGTTCTTTATTAGCTAGTGACATAGATTATCGTTGACAAGTGAGGAACATAAAATCTATAAGTATTAAGGCAAAATACAATAAGGATACATGCATTTTCGCTATCACAATACGCATTTTATAGTCTCACTTATTATTATTTATTTATTTTATTTATTTATTTATTTATTTTATTTATTTTATTTTATTTTTTGTCTTTTGAAGTAACTAAGATTTTGCATTCAGTACTCTATCACTCACAACACGCCCACATGTTTCGACAATATGAAGTCAACTAGTTCGGGTCCTTGAGGAAACTCAGTCTCAATAGTGGGCATAGGTGGCCGCAAATGGCCGTCCGGTAAGATATTTCCTGTACTTAATTTGGGGCCAAATGACTCGGATATTAGGCTGTAGAAAAAACAATGAAATAGCTTTATGTTATTATCGTATTTAGGAATTTCATTATTTTAAGTTTAACATAAAAAACAAGTTTTAATGGAGAGATGATCTTCTCTCCTATTTATGAGTTTAAGATTTCCTATGTAAAGCACAATTGATTTAAAGAAAATATTATTTCTTACATACATACAATTAATACACCTCATCACCAATATATACAGCTATCTAAGCACAATATACAAATACAAATAAGACTAAAAACACACTATTCAATAAATACAATTAATATACAATTTAATTCATCCTTTCACCAAAATATACAACTTTTTAAACATAATGTACAATTTAATTAAACTTCCAAAACATAAATCTGAAATCTAGCAGCTAAAAAAAAATAACATTTATTCACCAAAAAATTTAGTCACAAAGTACCCGCCGCCGCATCACGCGGGTACCATGCTAGTCTATACTACTTATAATAGAGGGATGACCCTCTCTCCTAAATTTTTTTAAGATGTCATTAATGTGTTTTTTAAGCATTATAATTTTTAATGCATAATGTACACAATAAACTGTTTTTACTAATTTATCTTCCACAACATTTTAATGCTTCATTTATTATTTCTTTTTGAATTAGTTTAGTTTTAATGCAAAAATGCACATATAAATGAATATGATTTTAAAATGAATGCAAAACTACAAAGTTCCAAAACTATTATTATATCGTAAGAGTGTTTCGAGAACCAATCTAAATAAATTCTGAATTATTTTAAATAAAATTAACCACAAAAGTAAAAAACGGTTTCTTATAAAAGTCTAGACAATTTTTAAGACAAATGATGCAAAGATGTAAATTCACAAGTGATCATTTATTTGATTTTATAAATATTGCATATATCTATATCTATATTACTTATAATGGATTGATGACCTCGCTCCTTAATTTTTTAAGATGTCATTAATGTGTTTTTAAGCATTATAATTTTAATGCATAATTTACACAATAAATTGCTTTTACTAATTTATCTTCTACGACATTTTAATGCTTCATTTAGTTTTTTTTTTTTTTTTTGAATTAGTTTAGTTTTAATGCAAAATGCACATATAAATGAATATGATTTTAAAATGAATGCAAAACTACAAAGTTCCAAAACTATTATTATATCGTAAGAGTGTTTGAGAATCAATCTAAATAAATTTTGAATTATTTAAAATAAAATTAACCACAAAAGTAAAAGCGGTTTCTTGTAAAAGTCTAGAATATTTTTTTAAGACAAATGATGCAATGATGTAAATTCACAAGTGATCATTTACTTGATTTTATAAATATTGCACATATCTATATCTATATTACTTATAATGGAGGGATGACCCTCTCTCCTAAGTTTTTTTTAGATGTCATTAATGTGTTTTTAAGCATTACAATGTTTAATGCATAATGTACACAATAAATTGCTTTTACTAATTTATCTTCCACAACATTTTAATGCTTCATTTATTATTTCTTTTTAAATTAGTTTAGTTTTAATGCAAAAATGCACATATAAATGAATATGATTTTAAAATAAATGCAAAACTACAAAGTTCCAAAACTATTATTATATCGTAAGAGTGTTTCGAGAACATATCTAAATAAATTCTGAATTATTTTAAATAAAATTAACCACAAAAGTAAAAAACGGTTTCTTGTAAAAGTCTAGACAATTTTTTTTAAGACAAATGATGCAAAGATGTAAATTCACAAGTGATCATTTATTTGATTTTATAAATATTGCACATATCTATATCTATATTACTTATAATGGATGGATGACCCTCTCTCCTTAATTTTTTAAGATGTCATTAATGTATTTTTAAGCATTATAATTTTAATGCATAATTTACACAATAAATTGCTTTTACTAATTTATCTTCTACGACATTTAATGCTTCATTTAGTTTTTTTTTTGAATTAGTTTAGTTTTAATGCAAAATGCACATATAAATGAATATGATTTTAAAATGAATGCAAAACTAAAAAGTTCCAAAACTATTATTATATCGTAAGAGTGTTTGAGAATCAATCTAAATAAATTTTGAATTATTCAAAATAAAATTAACCACAAAAGTAAAAAGCGGTTTCTTGTAAAAGTCTAGAATATTTTTTAAGACAAATGATGCAAAGATGTAAATTCACAAGTGATCATTTACTTGATTTTATAAATATTGCACATATCTATATCTATATTACTTATAATGGAGGGATGACCCTCTCTCATAAATTTTTTTAGATGTCATTAATGTGTTTTTAAACATTACAATTTTTAATGCATAATGTACACAATAAATTGGTTTTACTAATTTATCTTCCACAACATTTAATGCTTCATTTATTATTTCTTTTTAAATTAGTTTAGTTTTAATGCAAAATGCATATAAATGAATATGATTTTAAAATGAATGCAAAACTACAAAGTTCCAAAACTATTATTATATCGTAAGAGTGTTTAGAACCAATCTAAATAAATTCTGAATTATTTTAAATAAAATTAACCACAAAAGTTAAAAAGCGGTTTCTTGTAAAAGTCTAGACAATTTTTTAAGACAAATGATGCAAAGATGTAAATTCACAAGTGATAATTTATTTGATTTTATAAATATTGCACATATCTATATCTATATTACTTATAATGGAGGATGACCCTCTCTCCTTAATTTTTAAGATGTCATTAATGTGTTTTTAAGCATTATAATTTTAATGCATAATTTATACAATAAATTGCTTTTACTAATTTATCTTCTCGACATTTTAATGCTTCATTTAGTTTTTTTTTTTTTTTTTTTTGAATTAGTTTAGTTTTAATGCAAAAATGCACATATAAATGAATATGATTTTAAAATGAATGCAAAACTACAAAGTTCCAAAACTATTATTATATCGTAAGAGTGTTTCGAGAATCAATCTAAATAAATTTTGAATTATTTAAAATAAAATTAACCACAAAAGTAAAAAACGGTTTCTTGTAAAAGTCTTGAATATTTTTTTAAGACAAATGATGCAAAGATGTAAATTCACAAGTGATCATTTACTTGATTTTATAAATATTGCACATATCTATATCTATATTACTTATAATGGAGGATGACCTCTCTAAATTTTTTTAGATGTCATTAATGTGTTTTTAAGCATTACAATTTTAATGCATAATGTACACAATAAATTGCTTTACTAATTTATCTTCCACAACATTTTAATGCTTCATTTATTATTTCTTTTGAATTAGTTTAGTTTTAATGCAAAAATGCACATATAAATGAATATGATTTTAAAATGAATGCAAAACTACAAAGTTCCAAAACTATTATTATATCGTAAGAGTGTTTGAGAACCAATCTAAATAAATTTTGAATTATTTAAAATAAAATTAACCACAAAAGTAAAAAAGCGGTTTCTTGTAAAGTCTAGACAATTGTTTTAAAACAAACGATGCAAAGATGTAAATTCACAAGTGATCATTTATTTGATTTTATAAATATTGCACATATCTATATCTATATCTATATTACTTATAATGGAGGATGACCCTCTCTTAAATGTTTTAAGATGTCATTAATGTGTTTTTAAGCATTACAATTTTTAATGCATAATGTACACAATAAATTGTTTTACTAATTTATCTTCCACAACATTTTAATGCTTCATTTATTATTTCTTTTGAATTAGTTTAGTTTAATGCAAAATGCACATATAAATGAATATGATTTTAAAATGAATGAAAACTACAAAGTTCCAAAACTATTATTATATCGTAAAAGTGTTTGAGAACCAATCTAATTAAATTTTAAATTATTTAAAATAAAATTAACCACAAAAGTAAAAAGCGGTTTCTTGTAAAGTCAAGACAATTTTTAAGACAAACAATGCAAAGATATAAATTCACAAGTGATCATTTATTTGATTTTATAAATATTAGCATATCTATATCTATATCTATATTACTTATAATGGACTAATGGAGGGATGACCTCTCTCTAAATTTTTAAGATGTCATTAATGTGTTTTTAAGCATTACAATTTTAATGCATAATGTACACAATAAATTGGTTTTACTAATTTATCTTCCACAACATTTTAATGCTTCATTAATTATTACTTTTTAATTAGTTTAGTTTTAATGCAAAATGCACATATAAATAAATATGATTTTAAAATGAATGCAAAACAACAAAGTTCCAAAACTATTATTATATATCGTAAGAGTGTTTGAGAAACAATCTAATTAAATTTTAAATTATTTAAAATAAAATTAAACACAAAAGTAAAAGCGGTTTCTTATAAAAGTCTGACAATTTTTTAAGACAAACGATGCAAAGATGTAAATTCACAAGAGATCATTTATTTGATTTTATAAATATTGCACATATCTATATCTATATCTATATTACTTATAATGGAGGATGACCCTCTCATAAATTTTTAAGATGTCATTAATGCGTTTTAAGCATTACAATTTTAATGCATAATGTACACAATAAATTGGTTTTACTAATTTATCTTTCACAACATTTTAATGCTTCATTTATTATTTCTTTTGAATTAGTTTAGTTTTAATGCAAAATGCATATAAATGAATATGATTTTAAAATTAATGCAAAACTACAAAGTTCCAAAACTATTATTATATCGTAAGAGTGTTTGAGAACCAATCTAAATTAATTAAATTATTTAAAATAAAATTAACCCCAAAAGTAAAAAGCAGGTTTCTTGTAAAAGTCTAGACAATTTTTTAAGACAAGCGATGCAAAGATGTAAATTACAAGTGATCATTTATTTGATTTTATAAATATTGCGTATCTATATCTATATCTATATTACTTATAATGGAGGATGACCCTCTCTCAAATTTTTTTAAGATGTCATTAATGTGTTTTTAAGCATTATAATTTTAATGCATAATGTACACAATAAATTGCTTTACTAATTTATCTTCTACGACATTTTAATGCTTCATTTTTTGAATTAGTTTAGTTTTAATGCAAAAATGCACATATAAATGAATATGATTTTAAAATGAATGCAAAACTACAAAGTTCCAAAACTATTATTATATCGTAAGAGTGTTTCGAGAATCAATCTAAATAAATTTTGAATTATTTAAAATAAAATTAACCACAAAAGTAAAAAACGGTTTCTTGTAAAAGTCTAGAATATTTTTTTAAGACAAATGATGCAAAGATGTAAATTCACAAGTGATCATTTACTTGATTTTATAAATATTGCACATATCTATATCTATATTACTTATAATGGAGGATGACCTCTCTCCTAAATTTTTTAGATGTCATTAATGTGTTTTTAAGCATTACAATTTTAATGCATAATGTACACAATTAATTGCTTTACTAATTTAGCTTACACAACATTTTAATGCTTCATTTATTATTTATTTTTGAATTAGTTTAGTTTTAATGCAAAATGCACATATAAATGAATATGATTTTAAAATGAATGCAAAACTACAAAGTTTCAAAACTATTATTATATCGTAAGAGTGTTTCGAGAACCAATCTAAATAAATTTTGAATTATTTAAAATAAAATTAACCACAAAAGTAAAAAGCGGTTTCTTGTAAAAGTCTAGACAATTTTTTAAGACAAGCGATGCAAAGATGTAAATTCACAAGTGATCATTTATTTGATTTTATAAATATTGCACATATCTATATCTATATTACTTATAATGGAGGATGACCATCTCTCTAAATTTTTAAGATGTTATTAATGTGTTTTTAAGCATTACAATTTTTAATGTATAATGTACACAAAAAATTACTTTTACTAATTTATCTTCCACAACATTTTAATTCTTCATTTATTATTTCTTTTTGAATTAGTTTAGTTTTAATGCAAAAATGCACATAAAAATGAATATGATTTTAAAATGAATGCAAAACTGCAAAGTTCCAAAACTATTATTATATCGTAAGAGTGTTTCGAGAACCAATCTAAATAAATTTTGAATTATTTAAAATAAAATTAACCACAAAAGTAAAAACGGTTTCTTGTAAAGTCTAGACAATTGTTTTAAGACAAACGATGCAAAGATGTAAATTCACAAGTGATCATTTTTGATTTTATAAATATTGCACATATCTATATCTATATTACTTATAATGGAGGATGACCCTCTCCTAAATTTTTTAAGATGTTATTAATGTGTTTTTAAGCATTACAATTTTTAATGCATAATGTACACAATAAATTGCTTTTACTAATTTATCTTCCTGAACATTTTTAATGCTTCATTTATTATTTCTTTTTGAATTAGTTTAGTTTTAATGCAAAATGCACATATAAATGAATATGATTTTAAAATGAATGCAAAACTACAAAGTTCCAAAACTATTATTATATCGTAAGAGTATTTCGAGAACCAATCTAATTAAATTTTGAATTATTTAAAATAAAATTAACCACATAAGTAAAAAGCAGGTTTCTTGTAAAAGCTAAATAAATTATGTAAAAGCTAAATATTGCACATATCTATATCTATATTACTTATAATGGAGGGATGACCCTCTCTTCTAAATTTTTTTAAGATGTTATTAATGTGTTTTTTAAGCATTACAATTTTTAATGCATAATGTACACAATAAATTGCTTTTACTAATTTATCTTCCACAACATTTTAATGCTTCATTTATTATTTTTTTTGAATAATTTAGTTTTAATGCAAAAATGCACATATAAATGAATATGATTTTAAAATGAATGCAAAACTACAAAGTTCCAAAACTATTATTATATCGTAAGAGTGTTTCGAGAACCAATCTAAATAAATTTTGAATTATTTAAAATAAAATTAACCACAAAAGTAAAAACGGTTTCTTGTAAAAGTCTAGACAATTGTTTTAAGACAAACGATGCAAAGATGTAAATTCACAAGTGATCATTTTTGATTTTATAAATATTGCATATCTATATCTATACTACTTATAATGGAGGATGACCCTCTCTCCTAAATTTTTAAGATGTCATTAATGTGTTTTTAAGCATTATAATTTTAATGCATAATGTACACAATAAATTGTTTTTACTAATTTATCTTCCACAACATTTTAATGCTTCATTTATTATTTCTTTTTGAATTAGTTTAGTTTTAATGCAAAATGCACATATAAATGAATATGATTTTAAAATGAATGCAAAACTACAAAGTTCCAAAACTATTATTATATCGTAAGAGTATTTCGAGAACCAATCTAAATAAATTTTGAATTATTTAAAATAAAATTAACCACAAAAGTAAAAAGGTTTCTTGTAAAAGCCTAGACAATTTTTTTTTTAAGACAAACGATGCAAAGATGTAAAGTCACAAGTGATCATTTATTTGATTTTAAAAATATTGCACATATCTATATCTATATTACTTATAATGGAGGGATTACACTCTCTCCTAAATTTTTTTAAGATGTCATTAACTTGTTTTTTAAGCATTACAATTTTTAATGCATAATGTACACAGTAAATTAGTTTTACTAATTTATCTTCCACAACATTTTAATGCTTCATTTATTATTTATTTTTGAATTAGTTTAGTTTTAATGCAAAAATGCACATATAAATGAATATGATTTTAAAATGAATGTAAAACTACAAAGTTCCAAAACTATTATTATATCGTAAGAGTGTTTCGAAAAGCAATCTAATTAAATTTTAAATTATTTAAAAAAAATTAACCACAAAAGTAAAAAACGGTTTCTTGTAAAAGTCAAGACAATTTTTTTAAGACAAACAATGCAAAGATATAAATTCACAAGTGATCATTTATTTGATTTTATAAATATTGCGCATATCTATATCTATATCTATATTACTTATAATGGACTAATGGAGGGATGACCCTCTCTCCTAAATTTTTTTAAGATGTTATTAATGTGTTTTTTAAGCATTACAATTTTTAATGCATAATGTACACAATAAATTGGTTTTACTAATTTATCTTTCACAACAGTTTAATGCTTCATTAATTATTTCTTTTTAATTAGTTTAGTTTTAATGCAAAATGCACATATAAATAAATATGATTTTAAAATGAATGCAAAACTACAAAGTTCCAAAACTATTATTATATAAGTAGAGTGTTTAGAAACAATCTAATTAAATTTTAAATTATTTAAAATAAAATTAAATACAAAAGTAAAAAGGTTTCTTATAAAGTCTAGACAATTTTTTTAAGACAAGCGATGCAAAGATGTAAATTCACAAGTGATCATTTATTTGATTTTATAAATATTGCACATATCTATATCTATATCTATATTACTTATAATGGAGGGATGACCCTCTCTCCTAAATTTTTTTAAGATGTCATTCATTTGTTTTTTAAGCATTACAGTTTTTAATGCATAATGTACACAATAAATTGTTTTTACTAATTTATCTTCCACAACATTTTAATGCTTCATTTATTATTTTCTTTTGAATTAGTTTAGTTTTAATCCAAAAATGCACATATAAATGAATATGATTTTAAAATGAATGCAAGATTACAAAGTTACAAAACTATTATTATATTCTAAGAGTGCTTGAGAACCAATCTAAATAAATTTTGAATTATTTTAAATAAAATTAACCAAAAAGTAAAAACGGTTTCTTGTAAAAGTCTAGACAATTTTTTTAAGACAAATGATGCAAGATATAAATTCACAAGTGATAATTTTTTTATTTTATACATATTACACATATCGTATCTATACTACTTATAATAGAGGATGAACCTCTCTCTAAATTTTTTAAGATGTTATTAATGTGTTTTTATGCATTATAATTTTAATGCATAATGTACACAATAAATTGTTTTACTAATTTATCTTCCACAACATTTAATGCTTCATTTATTATTTCTTTTTGAATTAGTTTAGTTTTAATGCAAAAATGCACATATAAATGAATATGATTTTAAAATGAATGCAAAACTACAAAGTTACAAAACTATTATTATATCGTAAGAGTGTTTCGAGAACCAATCTAAATAAATTCTGAATTATTTTAAATAAAATTAACCACAAAAGTAAAAAACGGTTTTTGTAAAAGTCTAGACAATTTTTTTAAGACAAATGATGCAAAGATGTAAATTCACAAGTGATCATTTGTTTGATTTTATAAATATTGCACATATCTATATCTATATCTATACTACTTTTTATGGAGGGATGACCTCTCTCATAAATTTTTTTAAGATGTCATTAATGTGTTTTTTAAGCATTATAATTTTTAATGCATAATTTACACAATAAATAGCTTTTACTAATTTATCTTCCACAACATTTTAATGCTTCCTTTATTATTTCTTTTGAATTAGTTTAGTTTTAATTCAAAATGCACATATAAATGAATATGATTTTAAAATGATGCAAAACTAAAATTTCCAAAACTATTATTATATCAGTAAGAGTGCTTGAGAACCATTCTAAATAAATTTTGAATTACTAGAAGGGTACCAGCAATGCGTGTGGTGCCGATGACTATTTATAGCGAACAAATGTTTTTCATTTTACGTCTAATTCGAGTAAGTTTCTCTTTTCAACTCCGCTTCTTCCCGACTACTAAAGAAAACTCATAAAAATATATCAAAATGGATGTTGAATTAAAGAGCACAAAATTTTAAAAATATGGTGAAATTAGATAATAAAAAATTAAGCGGATTAAAAGATATTTAAATTTAAAAATAAAGGTGATTAATTAGTTAGGAAGTGATATGTCACTCAATTATTGGAGCTCTTTATTTTAGTTTGTTAGAGCTCCTCCCTTTTATTTTTTAGTTAGAAGTGATACATGTCACCAATGATTGGAGCTCCTTATCTTATTTTTTTCAACTCTATACATAATAAGTAAAAAGTCCGAATTTTAAGCCTTATAATTTTAGAAAGCCTAAATGCATTATAAAGTAGTATAGATTTTATATAAAATTAACCACAAAAGATAAAAAGCAGTTTTTGTAAAAGTCGAGACAATTATTTTAAGACAAATGATGCAAAGATGCAAATTCACAAGTGATAATTTATTTAATTTTATACATATTACACATATCTATACTACTTATAATGGAGGGGATGGCCCTCTTTCCTAAATTTTTTAAAAATGTTATTAGTGTGTTTTTTAAGCATTACAAATTTTAATGCATAATGTACACAATAAATAGCTTTTATTAATTTATCTTCCACAACATTTTAAAGCTTCATTTATTATTTCTTTTTTAATTAGTTTAGTTTAAATGCAAAAATGCACATATAAATAAATATGATTTTAAAATGCATACAAAACTACAATGTTCCAAAACTATTATTATTTCGTAAGAGTGTTTCGAGAAACAATCTAAATAAATTTTGAATTATTTTAAATAAAATTAACACAAAAGTAAAAAAACGGTTTTTTGTAAAAGTCGGGACAATTATTTCAAGACAAATGATGCAAAGTTGTAAATTCACAAGTGACAATTTATTTGATTTTATACATATTACACATATCTATATTACTTGTAATGGAGGGATGACCCTCTCTTCTAAATTTTTTTAAGATGTCATTAATGTGTTTTGTAAGCATTACAAATTTTAATGCATAATTTACACAATAAATAGCTTTTACTAATTTATCTTCCACAATATTTTAATGCTTCATTCATTATTTCTTTTTAATTAGTTTGGTTTTAATGCAAAATGCACATATAAATGAATATGATTTTAAAATGCATGCAAAACTACAAAGTTCCAAATCTATTATTATATAAGTAAGAGTGTTTGAGAACCATTCTAAATCAATTTTGAATTATTTTATATAAAATTAACCACAATAGATAAAAAGCGGTTTTTTAAAATTCGGGACAATTATTTTAAGGCAAATGATGCAAAGATGTAAATTCACAAGTGATAATTTATTTGATTTTATACATATTACACATATATATAATACTTATAATTGAGGCATGACTCTCTCTCAAAATTTTTAAAATGTCCATTAGTGTGTTTTTAAGCATTTCAAATTTTAATGCATAATGTACACGATAAATATTTTTACTAATTTATCTTCCATAATATTTTAATGCTTCATTTATTATTTCTTTGTGAATTAGTTTAGTTTTAATGCAAAAATGCACATATAAATGAATATGATTTTAAAATGCATGCAAAACTACAAAGTTCCAAAACTATTATTATATCGTAAGATTGTTTGAGAACCAATCTAAATAAATTTTGAATTATTTTAAATAAAATTAACCACAAAAGTAAAAAATGGTTTTTGTAAAAGTCGGGACAATTATTTTAAGACAAATGATGCAAAGATGTAAATTCACAAGTGATAATTTATTTGATTTTATACATATTACACATATATATATATATATATATCTATATACTACTTATAATGGAGGATAACCCTCTCTAAATTTTTTAAGATGTCATTAATGTGTTTTTAAGCATTACAAATTTTAATGCATAATGTATACAATAAATAGCTTTTACTAATTTATCTTCCACAACATTTTAATGCTTCATTTATTATTTCTTTTTGAATTAGTTTAGTTTTAATGCAAAAATGCACATATAAATGAACATGATTTTAAAATGCATGCAAAACTACAAAGTTCCAAAACTATAATTATATCATAAGAGTGTTTCGAGAACCAGTCTAAATAAATTTTGAATTATTTTAAATAAAATTAACCACAAAAGTAAAAAACGGTTTTTGTAAAAGTCGGGACAAATATTTTAAGACAAATGATGCAAAGATGTAAATTCACAAGTGATAATTTATTTGATTTTATACATATTACATATATCTATATCTATACTACTTATAATGTAGGGATGACCCTCTCTCCTAAATTTTTTTAAGATGTCATTAATGTGTTTTTTAAGCATTATAATTTTAATGCATAATGTACACAATAAATTGTTTTTACTAATTTATCTTCCACAACATTTTAATGCTTCATTTATTATTTCTTTTTGAATTAGTTTAGTTTTAATGCAAAAATGCACATATAAATGAATATGATTTTAAAATGAATGCAAAACTACAAAGTTCCAAAACTATTATTATAACGTAAGAGTGTTTCGAGAACCAATCTAAATAAATTTTGAATTATTTTAAATAAAATTAACCACAAAAGTAAAAAACAGTTTTTTGTAAAGGTCGGGACAAATATTTTTAAGACAAATGATTGCTTAAACATGTAAGTTTTCTTTACATTATAAGAATTTTTTTATTTATATCTTCTATCTATGTAGGACAAGTGTTATAAACAATATTAATGATTCAAACATTTTTTCATAAATATATACTTTACAAGATGTATACATTATAAGTACTCTTTTATTTATATCTTTTATCTATATGAGACAAATGTAATAAACAATATTAATGATACAAACATGTTCAAAAATATATATATATTTCATAAAATTTTTTTTTTACTTACTTGTGACTACGGACCACTATCAACTAATTTGACCTTAACCCCATAACATTATTGACTACCGCAAAGCAAAATCACGCCACTTTCAATTGTTTTTATATGAATTAGTTTGATATTATCCATCACTTCTATTAAAGTTACTCAAACTCATTATGTTTTCTCTATTGGTAAAGTTATTGTAAGAGAAAACATAAAATTGAAAACATTTTTTGCCGAAAATTTTATTACTTGATACTCGCCATCGCAACGCGCTGGTATCCTACTATAATATTCTAAAGAATTGAAATATGCGACATGAAACTTTTGGCATCCGCAAATTTATTTTCACTTAAAACGTTTCAGATTATAAAGCATGGTTAATTAAAAAAATTTATTTCAGGGTATCCGCCGCTGCATCGCGCGGGTACCCTGCTAGTTACTACTAATATATTAACTATATAATGCAAGGGACTCGTCAAGTTTTGTAAGGAAAAGTTTGAACTCCAGTGTTAAGAATAGTTTATACAGTTTTGTTAATACATAATAAAGAAAAACGAGAATTATATATATATTGTGATTTACTAGACGAGTATCTGTGCATAGCAACGAGATTTATAATGGCACATAGTTTTAGTGATAAAAAAAAGTCTATAGGTAATAAACGAAAAATAATTTAAGTTTGAGGATTTGGGTAATTAAAAATAATGTTTTGAAAACCGTTTCGACCCGGGCGGTTTAACCGGTGTTGAACCGCCCGGGTCGAAAAGACGGGTCAAATTAATCCGGTCAACCCGTCGGGTTGGGTCGAAAAAAGGGTCAAATTAAACCGGGTCAACCCGCTGGGTTTGAAGCGACCCGGGTCAACCCAGTTTTCAATGTGTATTAATAGTGTGTTAATAATTTTTAGCTTTGCATATATATGGTTTCCGTAAATAATGTAAGGACTTTCTAAAATACTTTAAGTTTGACCAAATTAAGGTTTTTCATTTTTTAAAATTGACTATATTTTGCATTATAAATAGTATATATATAGATAAGCTAGCACCAAATCTTTTCTTTAACCTCTTAGGGAAAATAAGATTCCTAAATTTGCTTTTTAGTCATCCATTTTGTAACACCCCCGAAAATCTTAATGACAGCGGAAGACTAATTCGGGTGTTACTTGAATGGAGATCATAGTCAATAATTATAGAAAAGCGACTCGAAAGAGGCGTTTTATTAAAATAGTTATCATTCATCGAAAACTCATAGTTTGTTACAAAATATTGTAAATAGATCAAGTGTTTTCCCAAAAGAAAGATCATGAGTTTGAAAGAAATGATAACTTTTATGTTTTACACCACCGGATAAGCCTTGCCATGCCCGTTCCGCACCTTGGTCATAATCTTCATGATTACACGAGATAACATGCTTAAAAGGTCAACAAAATGTTGAGTGAAGTCCATAGGTTTAAAATAAGTTGAACACAAGTATAAGATCATGATCATTGTAAACTAACAATATCATAAGAAAAATATCACAGATTATTATGCGCTAAGCTCATGAAACCAAGACTCATTGCATACACGAATTACGATGTGCGTAAATATGCCCCAAAGGAGGTAATAGCCAATTACCTAAAGATATTCGATATGGTGCGCCCGGTTATTTCTCTATAACCGAAGCGGGGTTCGTTATTCCCGTAGTACTATTCACGATATCTCGTTCACTCGCGGTGACTAATGGTTCATGATCGGGGACTTGTGGCTAACAACTTAGGCGGTACCAATAATCAAGAAGATCAAGCATTTATGAAAAACCTTGTGTTCTAGTTTAGAGCATGTATCTCCTCGCGGGGTTTATAAAAATAAAGTAAAAGCGAGGCTATGAACTCACCTTGATGATAATGCACACGCACAAAAGATCAAGCACAATGTAGCGGAGGTTCCAACTCGAAACCTAAAATGATGAGATGGCGAATCTCGATAATGAGCATTTTGGTTCGCGACCAAAATAATAGAGCATTGAATATTCTTATTCAATAGATCATTGGATTGTCCAATCCAATAGTGTGCGATCGTGATTAACGTTTTAAGTTAATTTACATGCTACATTGCCTTAATTAGTGATCGTCACTTACGCATAAGTGAAATGTTTTCCCCCGTTGTGATCTTAATAAATTTGTTGATCATTTTAACGTATTTAGATTCCCCGAGTATTTTATCGAAATATGTATCTTTTTACATATACTTAATTATTTTCTAAAATATATATATTTACATATACATATATATATTTACATTTACATATATATAAATTAAATTCATCGTTATTGAAAATATTACGCTCATGTGGTCAAAATACTTATTTTTACGAGGCTATAATGAAATCATAAGTTTTGCTAAACTTTTCTCCAATTTACACTTTTACCCTCGAGTTACAAAAGTACAAGTTTAGTCCCTATACTTTTAGAAAATAACACTTTGTACCCATAAATATTATAGGCTTAAAGTTTTCAGTTTGACACTTTTAGTCCCTCGGTAAAACTGTTTTTATAAAATTAACTTTTGTTACACTTTTAAATATTTACTTATTTAGTTATAAGTTTATTTGAAGTGGAGGGTGTATTGTGCCAAGTTGTGAGAAAGTTATAAAACAAAAAGGAAGGAAAAAGTGCTACAAGTGGGAATCGAACTAGGGACCTCTCGTCCAAGGCAACACGCACCAACCAAGCGAGCTAGGCTCTTTTTGTGTTTATATTCTCGTTATATGCTATATATATTGTATAGTTTACGTTTAAAATTCTTGTATATAGGCTCTTGTGATCGTGGTCATGCATGGTATCCATTTTCTTGTTTCCATTACTTCTTCTTCTCTTGTTAAACATTTTAGTTCTTAATGTGCCATGGTTTTCATTTTAGTTTTTATTTCTATGTCTTCCACAAGGTGGTGAGCTTATAAGTTCGACTTATTACAAATAAACTCGAAAGAGCTCTTGGTTTCCTTGGGCTCGATGTGGGTTTAAGTTAAATCCATTTGGTGCATGTATAAGTGTAACATTATACTTGTGATAACGAAAATAAGTATCGAAAATGAAAGGTGAGAAGGTTCTAATGAAACTTACAACACTCACTTGGAGTGGAGATGATACGTGAGATGAGTGAGCGTGTCGAATGAACTCGAGTACTCCTTGTTCTCCTTATAACTTGTTACCCGTATTCCTATTTACCCAAGTATTCTTCTAGTTGTTAATAACCCAAACTCTTTTTCTTTTGCTTTCTCTTGAACTCCAACCAATGAAATAGTGTGAAGTGTTTGTGAGTTGTAGAATCGGTTTAAGTGAAGAGTGAAGTGATTGCTTGTTTTAAGGGTTTAAAGAGAGTTCAAGCATGGCTTTTCAAATATTTAAGTCTCCTAGCTTCCCTAATTCTAGGCTTATAGTCACATGTTATATTGAATTTGTTCATGTTTGTGTGTATGTTTCTATGCGTGTGGGGTGATGGCGGCAAGACTTTAGGGTCTTGTTTGTTTAGTCAAGTCAAGGGGTGGGGACATAATATCCATTGGTTTAAGAAGTCAAATGGATAATCAAAATGGTGTAGGGAATTAAATATTGGCTTAGGGTGGCTAAGCAGGGGTTTGTCTCCTCTTTTGTTCATGTCATACATGAGGACACTTCAAAGTTAGGATGAAAGTATAGATCTAGTTTGACTTTCATGTTTGGTTTCTTGTTTCTTGTTTGCTCGTTCGTTTACAGAAAGAAAAACACCCAAAATATTTACTACAAGTTTTTAATATATGATCATGGGCTAAGGGTTGTGAGGCGAGGCCCAATGCAAAGAAAATATGGGTAAGTTGGGCTAGAGATTTAATCGTGTACTATGTTAGGCCGAAATAAATTAGTATGTGTTGGGCTTATCTGTGGGCTCGTGAACTAAAGTTAAGCCCAAAGGGATAATGGGGTGGGCTTGATCCGGTTATGAGGCCCATTTACGTGTCGGGTTCGGTGGTGAAAAGTCCAATGAGTTCCGAGGCCCAATCTGAATTTTATATATTTTTATTATAATTAAATTAAGTAATTTTACAAATTTTACGTATTCATTACGTATTTTAGGATTATCAAGATAGTGGGAAATTTATTTAGATCACAGCGGTATATTTATGAGCGCTCAAGCTGCGTTGATCATGCATATGCCAAATGATATGCAAATGTGATGTTTAGAAAATTTCATGACGAAATAGATCGTGTTTAATTCTTGATTAAAGCGTTAAGTACATTGAAATTTTCCGGAGCTTCTGATACCTACCCTTAAGAGAACCGCGTCCGCGGTTAAACTCGCGAGAGGTCATCATGGGTGATCTAGATGAGCAGTGGGGATACTTGGAGCGCATTACATCCTCGCGCTCCCGGTGAACTCGCACCTCGTTTCTTATGATTCCATCGAACTTTAACGATAGGAATGCGGCTTTGCTTAAGCCTCTTAACTTCTCTGTCCATGATCTCGATGGGTTCTTGACAAAGCTAAGTTTGTCATTGAGTGGATGTCCTTGAGTGAGTGCGACTAGAGTTTCATCCGAAGACACTTCTTAAGATTTGAGACATGGAGCGTGTCATGTACTCGGCTAAGTTCTTGGGAAGATCAAGTTTATATGCCCTTTGGACCAATTCTTTGAAGAATTTTGAATGGTCCGACGTATCGAGGTTTGAGCTTTCCTCGTTTTCCAAATCGACCATCCCTTTCGGTGATACTTTGAGCATTACGGTCTCCGACTTGGAATTCCATTGGTTTTCTTGAACATCTGCGTAGCTCTTTTGTCTATCTCGATTGCTTGCAATCTTTGCGAATTGCATTATCTTTTACATTGTCTCTTGGACAATTTGGGGCTGTAAGTTGTACTTCTCCAACTTCCGCCCGACAAGCTGGCGATCGGCATTTTCTTCCATAGAGTGCTTCAAAGGAGCGACTTTAATCTTGGCGTGATAAGCTATTATTGTAAGAGAATTGACCCGGAGGTAAGTGCTTATCCATCCTTTTCGAAATCAATCACACATGCTCTTAGCATGTCTTCCGAGTTGGATCGTTCTTTCACTTTGTCCATCTGTTTGAGGATGGTGCAGCGGTACTCATATCTAAGTTGGTACCCATGGCTTTTGAGCGTTTGCCAAAATCTTGAGGTGAATCGGCTATCACGATCGGATATGATAGAGATTGGTACACCGTGACGAAACAATCTCTTTGATGTACGATCTAGCGAGTGTAATCATCTCGTCGTTCTCCTTGATTGGCAAGAAATGAGCGGACTTTGTAAGGCGGTCTACAATAACCCAAATGGTGTCAAAACCATTAGAAGTTTTAGCAACTTTGTGATGAAGTCCATTGTGATTCTTTCCCATTTCCACATAGGAAGTTACGGTTGAGTTAGCAATCCGGATGGCTTTTGATGTTCGACTTTAACTTTCAAGCATGTCAAACATTCTTGGCGTATCTGACGATATCGACCTTCATATTAGGCCACCGGTACAAAAGCTTTAGATCTTGATACATCTTGTTGGGACCGGGATGTATGGAATACTTCGATTTATGTGATTCATGCATGATGAGTTCTCGGATACCTCAAAGAGTGGAATCCAACTTGATTTTTGAAACATAGCGTTCGTCCGATCTCTTCACAAATCCATTCTCATTCTCGGCATGCCATAAATCTTCTCATTCGGCTATTTTCTTCCTTAAGGGCTTGATTTGAGCTTCAAGAATTTTCGATGGTAGGGGTGAATTGATTACCATTCCCAATGATCTCACTCTAAGTGGCTTAGGCGATCTTTTACGCTCAAGGCATCGGCAACAACGTTTGCCTTTCGGGATGATAACGGATCTCGCGGTCATAATCACTAAGCAATTCGAGCCGTGACGTTGGCGCATATTCAATTCCTTTTGATCTAAGATGTGTTGAAGACTTTTGTGATCGATGTACACTATACATTTGGTTCCGTACAAATAATGTCTCCATAATTTGAGTGCAAATACCACGGCGCCAAGTTCTAGATCGTGAGTAGTATAATTCTTCTCATGAGTTTTGAGTTGTCGTGGCGCATAAGCAATCACTTTGTTCCTTTGCATGAGAACGGCGCCTAAACCCATGTGTGAAGCATCACAATATACTACAAAATCTTGACTCCTTCGGTAGTGCCAAGATAGGTGCTTATAAGCTTGTTCTTTAGGAGTTGAAAAGGCGATTCTTGATCGTCTCCCATTCGAATTTCTTCGTTTTACGGGTTAACTCGGTCAATGGTTTAGCTATTTTAGAAACCTTGATGAATCTTCGATAATAACCGCAAGTCCTAAATTGGCAATTTCGATGGGGTTAGTGGTGCTTGGCCAATTCTTATGATTCAATCTTTGCGGGATCCACATGGATTCCTTCACATCGATCACATGACCAAGAAATTGGGTGTCTCAATCCAAAAGTCACACTTGGAAAACTTTGCGTACAATTTTTCATCCTTGAGTAACCGGGACGGTCTTGAATGTTCGCATGTTCTTCTTTATTACGAGTAGATAAGAATATCGTCGATGAACACAATGACGAATTTATCGAGATATGGTTTGCGAGACTCTATTCATGAGGTCCATAAATCTGCGGTGCATTAGTTAAACCGAATGGCATTACTTGGAATTCATAATGGCCATATCGAGTTCTAAATGCGGTCTTGGGTATATCTTCTTCTCTTACCGTGGCGATGATATCGGATCTTAAATCAATCTTGAGTATACACTCGAGCCTTGTAATTGATCAAGCGGATCATCGATTCTTGGTAAGGGATAGCGGTTTTGATTGTGAGCTTGTTCAATTCTCTATAATCGATACACATCCGGAATGATCCATCTTTCTTCTTAACGAATAATCTGGGTGCTCCCGGGTGAGGAACTTGGTCTAATGAATCCTTTCTCGGATAGCTCTTCTAGTTGTTTGGATAACTCTTGCATTTACGAGGCTAAGCGATGCGGTGCTCGTGCTACTGGGAGTAGCTCCGGGAATAAGATCGATTTGAAATTCGACTTGTCGGCGGTGGGAGTCGAGGCAAATCTTGGAAACACCTCGGAAAATTCCTTGATTACGGTACATCCTCTAGTCGTTTCTCTTCCGACTTCTTTTCCGTTACTTGAGCTAAGAAGGCATAACATCCTTTTCCATGTACTTTATTGACTTCGCACGGGATATGATACTTAAGTACTTTCTACTTTGATCTCCTTGGATGACTAAGGTTTCACCGTTGATCGGGATATGAGCGGTTTTCTCGTCACAAACAATCCTAGCACGGTGTTTGGACAACCAATCCATGCCAATTCGACATCGAAACTTCCAAGTTTGATTGGCAAAAGATCTATGAGGAGCGAGTGATCTTGTAATAGAATAGGACAATTACGGATTACGGTGTTGGTTCTATTATTTTCCCATCGGCAAGTTCTATCTCATAAGTTGTATCTAAGGCGATTGGGGATATTTCAAGTAATGGTGCAAAAGTAGTAGATACAAAACTCTTATCGCTCCCGAATCAAACAAGATTTTTGCGAGAATGATTGTTAAGAGAATACGTACCCGTCACAATGTCGGGGTTCAACGGTGCATCTCCATCTCTAGCATGTACACTCTTGCAGCGCATTGTTTGTTTGAGCGACATTTAACTTTGGGCATTGACTCTTGAAATGACCGGGTTCTCCACATCCATAGCGATTCATGTTTGTCACGGTGTTGCCTCTTCCGGGGTTTCGGCAATGCTTACCTTGATGACCTACCTTGTTGCACTTATCGCACTTCACGGTACAAGGTCGAAATGGTGCATCAAACATCTGTTACTGGGGATGTGGTCCTACATACCCTTTTCGGCGGTGGGTGCGGCATAAGCCCTTGCGGCTTCTTGCCTTCGGTTTTGCCGATTGTGATGTTGATTTACATTGTGGTGATATTGGTTGTTGTTGTTCGATTGTTGTTGTTGGATCGATAGTGGTTGGAATTTGAGGTTTCCGATCATCAAACTTTCTTTTGTTGTCACTTGAGCCTTGTGCATTTGCAAGCTTTAGTATTGGTTCCATAAGGCGGTGGGATACAATGACAACTTCTTCAGCAGTTTTGGCTTGAGCGATGACATCTCCTTGATGCTTGAGGTAAACCTCCGATCAAAGCTTCAAAAGCTTTTCATTGGTGGGAAACAAATGAGGACATAGAGCTCTCGGCTCATGGAATCTCTTGAAGTATGTCTTGAGATCATTACCTTTAGCGACCAAGTGGTAATACTCATCTTGAGTTTCTTGATCTCGGTTCTCGGGCATCTTGTTTCATTAACATTTGTTTGAGATCGACCATGAAATCTTACAAGCTTCTTCCATTCCAATTGGTTGAGCATGGCCTTTCCACCAAGATAACGCATCTTCTAACAAAGTTCGATCATAAACTTGACTTTGCAATCATTTGTCGATCACTTAGCGAAATCGATCTCGGTTCTCTCGAACCAATGAAGTAAACCAATAGCACCTTGATGCCCTTGAAGAATGTCGACTGCGGTTCATGAACTCTTTGTAATTACACTTGCGAGTTCTGATGGACTCACTTTGATTTGTTGGAGTGTTAGTTGCATTTGAGTTTGCCATTTCAAGAAGGCGTGCGACCTGCGACACGATTCTCTTGACAATGCGGCGACTTGACCTCGCGTCTTTGCTTGAGCGACACGCTCGACTTGACCTCTCGAGCAATTCGGGCGTTCTCGACTTCTCTTGCAATTTCGACTTCTCTTGCGATTTCGACTTCACGTGCCTCTTGGGCAATTCGTTCGACTTCAATGCGTTCGACTTGCTCTAGCGATGTCGGCGACATGTTGTGCTATAGCTGCGCTAACACTTTCGGCGACCATTTTACGAATAGTTGCGGGAGTGATGGTGGATGAGGTAGCTTTCTTCTTGACCATTTTCTAAAATTTCCAGAATAAATACCAAGATTAAGAAATTATCGATCGATGATAAAGCGATTTCATATTATACATATCATAATAGTCCAGTTACCACTTTAAATTAATGATATGATATGAATATGATTTTCTCAACAAATCATAATATATATATAAGGACATAAGGATCGGTTCGGCATACATTACGGGAATAATATCATAACATCGAATAATAGAAATACAACCATGGAATACATCATTACATAGTATTGTTCACAACCATAGGTTACATCATCATAATTCTTGTTCCAAGGTTACAAACCAAAAGATACAAGCCTTAATGCCTCATATGGCGGCTTTATGATACATACTAAGATAAAGATGACTAGGATCTCGCATCTCCGATCGTCATCACACGACGACGAATCTCCTCAACCATGGTTGTCAAGTCTCGGATCTGCTGCTCACGGGCTCGATCTCTCGCCTCGAGGTCATCAATCCTCTCCTCGGAATAGCGGTGTGAGCATGGCGGATGCAAGCTCGTGATGCAGGACTCTCTCGACCTAAGCGGTCTCTCTCAAAGTACTAGCATCTCGAATAGTAGTCTCCAATCTCAGAGTCAATTGGTTAACGGCCTCTCTCGCCTCCACAATCGAGTACTCATCATATCAAACACAATCTCAATGGAGTAGCGACCTACCACGAGGTTCTCGACTTCTTCCTCCAAGCTCTCTATCCTAACTAGTGGAATCTCATCATAATGTGCCATGAGCTCATTCAAGCGGTCTTCGTGCTGATAAGTCTCGTAGCCAGCGGAGGAATAGTGTGGTGTCTTGGTTCACCGTGTGAGTATAAGCTGGGGTGAGTGCGATGGTTGAGCTTTCTCCAGCTCAAGCGAACTAGGTGCTCCTCCTCTTCTCTCCAGCGTCGAGTAAAGGTATCAAGAATGACCATCTCCTAGCACGGTTTCTTCCTTGGTCGGCCTCATTATCCACTTGAGTAGGCTTGTCGGGATCGAGATAGTGATGGTGGATAGCACTTGATGCAAAGCGGTAAAATTGGCTCACTAAAAGTGTCCAAGGAGGTGATCTTGTAGGTGGTGATGAAGCGAGGAGCAGTGGTAGTCGATGGTAGAACACGATGAAGTGGCGGTGGTGGTGAAGTAGCGATGGGTGGAGCAGCGGTGGCCCGGTGATGGTGAGCGGTGGTGGTGGTGGTGGTGGTGGTGGTGGTGGTGGCATCACATGAGTCATAGTGATGGGTCGCACACGCTTCCTAGCGGTGCGTTTGAAGGTCTTACCATTAGGATGCGATCTATAAGGTACTCCAAGCGGCTCGGGCTCATGAGGCTTAAGAACACGAATCCTCGTCGGCGGCGACGGATAGCTCGGGAAGATGATCGGAAGAATCGATGAAGCGGTCGGTGTTCTCGATGACTTGGATGATTCATCATCCACGGCAACATCTGAAGCGGTAGCCATTCTTTGCGACTCATAATCTTGATCTAGGGTCATGGAAGCAAAAGCATTGTACTCTTGAGGATGGCGGTCATAAATTGGAGCGATGGGAGTTGAGCAACTTCACCTTCCTCAAAGGTTCGGTTTAAATCAAAGCGATGGTGTATATGTGGGTGGGGATGGTGGCATAGTGGCGATCGTAGAGGACATGGTATCATCCATCTCGATTGTGCGAGGACGGAACAAGCTGGGTGGGATCGGAGACATGGTCTTGTAACAACCCATAAATTAATGTAAGTAAATGCCAAATAATATAATTATTTTAGTTAGCTAAGCAAATCTCCATGCCTAACTAAAATGAATGCAATTTACTTATGATCTAGTGATGCATCAATCCTAATGCATAGGCGGTCACGGAAGGCGTAAGCGGTGGTGTAAAATAGTCCCGTTTTAAAAGTGCGGTTATAGTCCAAATGATTTTGAAAAACTCTTTGGTTCTCTATAACCTTGGCTCGATGTAATCTGTAACACCCAGAAAATCTTAATGACGGAAAGACTAATTCGGGTGTTACTTGAATGGAGATCATAGTCAATAATTATAGAAAACGACTCGAAAGAGGCGTTTTATTAAAATAGTTATCATTCATCGAAAACTCATAGTTTGTTACAAAATATTGTAAATAGATCAAGTGTTTTCCCAAAAGAAAGATCATGAGTTTGAAAGAAATGATAACTTTTATGTTTTACACCACCGGATAAGCCTTGCCATGCCCGTTCCGCACCTTGGTCATAATCTTCACGATTACACGAGATAACATGCTTAAAAGGTCAACAAAAATGTTGAGTGAAGTCCATAGGTTTAAAATAAGTTGAACACAAGTATAAGATCATGATCATTGTAAACTAACAATATCATAAGAAAAATATCACAGATTATTATGCGCTAAGCTCATGAAACCAAGACTCATTGCATACACGAATTACCGGTGTGCGTAAGTATGCCCCAAAGGAGGTAATAGCCAATTACCTAAAGAAATTCGATATAGTGCGCCCGGTTATTTCTCTATAACCGAAAGCGGGTTCGTTATTCCCGTAGTACTATTCACGATATCTCGTTCACTCGCGGTGACTAATGGTTCATGATCGGGGACTTGTGGCTAACAACTTAAGCGGTACCAATAATCAAGAAGATCAAGCATTTATGAAAAACCTTGTGTTCTAGTTTAGAGCATGTATCTCCTCGCGGGGTTTATAAAAATAAAGTAAAAGCGAGGCTATGAACTCACCTTGATGATAATGCACACGCAAAAAGATCAAGCACAATGTAGCGGAGGTTCCAACTCGAAACCTAAAATGATGAGATGGCGAATCTCGATAAATGAGCATTTTGGTTCGCGACCAAAATAATAGAGCATTGAATATTCTTATTCAATAGATCATTGGATTGTCCAATCCATAGTGTGCGATCGTGATTAACGTTTTAAGTTAATTTACATGCTACATTGCCTTAATTAATGATCCTCACTTACGCATAAGTGAAATGTTCCCCGTTGTGATCTTAATAAATTTGTTGATCATTTTAACGTATTTAGATTCCCAGTATTTTATCGAAATATGTATCTTTTTACATATACTTAATTATTTTCTAAAATATATATATTTACATATACATATATATATATTTACATATATATAAATTAAATTCATCGTTATTGAAAATATTACGCTCATGTGGTCAAAATACTTATTTTTACGAGGCTATAATGAAATCATAAGTTTTGCTAAACTTTTCTCAAATTTACACTTTTACCCTCGAGTTACAAAAGTACAAGTTTAGTCCCTATACTTTTAGAAAATAACACTTTGTACCCATAAATATTATATGCTTAAAGTTTTCAGTTTGACACTTTTAGTCCCTCGGTAAAACTGATTTTTATAAAATTAACTTTTGTTACACTTTAAAATTTTTACTTTTAATATTTAGTTATAAGTTTATTGAAAGTGGAGGGTATATTGTGCCAAGCTGTGAAAGTTATAAAATAAAAAGAAAGGAAAAGTGCCACAAGTGGGAATCGAACTAGGGACCTCTCGTTCCAAGGCAACACGCCTAACCAAGCGAGCTAGGCTCTTTTTGTGTTTTATTTCTCGTTATATGCTATATATATAGTATAGTTCTGCGTTAAAATCTTGTATATAGGCTCTTGATGATCGTGGTCATGCATGGTATCCATTTTCTTGTTTCCATTTCTTCTTCTTCTCAACTTGTTAAGCATTTTAGTTCTTAATGTGCCATGGTTTTCATTTTAGTTTTATTTCACATTCTTCCACAAGGTGGTGAGCTTATAAGTTCGACTTATTACAAATAAGCTCGAAAGAGCTCTTGGTTTCCTTGGGCTCGATGTGGGTTTAGTCAATCCATTTGGTGCATGTATAAGTGTAACATTATACTCGTGATAACGAAAATAAGTATCGAAAATGAAAGGTGAGAAGGTTCTAATGAAACTTACAACACTCACTTGGAGTGGAGATGATCGTGAGATGAGTGAGCGTGTCGAATGAACTCAGTACTCCTTGTTCTCCTTATAACTTGTTACCCGTATTCCTATTTTACTCAAGTATTCTTCTAGCTTAAACCTTTCTCTTCTACACCCAACTACCTTTCTAAAACTCTTTTGCTTGACTCGAACTCCAAGGAGGAATTTACGTGTGTGTGAGCTTTGTTGGTGAGTTGGAGAATCGATTTAAGTGAATGAGAGAGTGAAGTGATTTGCCAAGTATTTTAAGTGGTTACAAGGAAAGTTTAGGCATGGCCTTTCAAATATTTAACTCTCTAGCTTTCCTAATTCTAGGACTTATTAGTCACATGTTACATTGAACTTGTTCATGTTTGAGGTATGTTTCATGCGTGTGGAGAGTGGCGACAAGACTTTAGGGTCTTGGTTGGTTTAGTCGACGTCAAGGGGGTGGTTAGGGAAACATAATATCCAAAGGTCTCTTAAGTCAAATGGATAAAAAGGGTGTAGGGAATTAAATATTGTGGTTAGGGTGGCTAAGCTGGGGTTTGTCTCCTCTTTTGCATTCATACACAAGGGCACTTGACTTAGGATTCTTAGTGGAGATGTATTTGACTTCATGTTTGGTTTCTTGTTTCTTGTTTGCTCGTTCGTTTACAACGAAAAGAAACACCCAAAATATTTACTACAAGTTTTTAATATATGATCATGGGCTTGGGTTGTGAGCGAGGCCCAATGCAAAGGAAATATGGGTAAGTTGGGCTTCCAAGTTTATTCGTGTAGGCCCAAAGGCCGAAATGGTTTTGGTGTTGGGCTTATCTCGTGGGCTCGTGAACTAAAGTTAAGCCCAAAGGGATAATGGGGTGGGCTTGATCCGGTCGTAAGGCCCATTTACGTGTCGGGTTCGAGTGGTGAAAAGTCCAATGAGTTCCGAGGCCCTATCTGAATTTTATATATTTTATTATAATTAAATTAGTAATTTTACAAATTTTACGTATTCATTACGTATTTTAGGATTATCAAGATAGTGGGAAATTTATTTAGATCACAACGGTATATTTATGAGCGCTCAAGCTGCGTTGATCATGCATATGCCAAATGATATGCAAATGTGATGTTTAGAAAATTTCATGACGAAATAGATCGTGTTTAATTCTTGATTAAAGCGTTAAGTACATTGAAATTTTCGGGAGCTTACAATACTTTCAGCGTACAATTTGGTAAATAAGCTAGGAACCGTTTATGTCTTTAAGCTATGTGGGATGTATGTTTTTATCAAAAAGAATAAGCAAGGGACCTTAACGTTGAAGAATGCACTTTTAGTATTCTAATTCATACCAATTTGTGTTTATTATCGTCGTTTATCTATTAATGGAATCGATGATCCTCCTATGGAGTACAAGTTGTTGGGTTTTAGGTTCCTTGGATCAAGAATTACTTTAAGTCTTTGGGCTGTGGACAAGGTAGATATAACCACAGACGGAAGAATGTAACCACGGATGAAGATAACCGCGGCTAGTAGTATAGTGTAACCACGGATCTTGATATGTAACCTTTGCTAGTCTTGTATAGTCGGTTTAGTTTATTATATTAGATAAATATGGAAAAGATATTTATCTTGTAGGTTCGTGTTGTATAATATATAGGTCTCCTTAGCCTATAAAGGAGGTCCTAGGTTAGGTTAGGTTAGATATACATATGTTTTATATCTAAGGTCGATACACTTCAAGGTTGAAAAACCTATCTTGTAAGAGTATTAGTATTAATAAATAATATTGAGGTGTTGAATGTTTCTTGTTCTTCTTCTTAAGATTAAGTATTAAATTCGCGTAATACTTGATAATCGTTTGTTACAAGTCGGTTTCTATATTAGATCGTTTGCTCAGCGGGATCAACAAGTGGTATTAGATTGATGCAAGCGAAGATGAATCTGATAGATGAAGCACAAAGGACATAGTCATATTATACTTGCATCTCTTGGTTTCACCAAACGCATCATTCCATTTTCCTTTTTCCCTTCCCACTACGATGTGTGAAGAAGCACCACAACTGGTGCGGAAAGACCAGAACCACCTCTGTCCTTTGGGGTGGTGGATTTCTTGCTCGTGGTTTGGATGATGAAGGTTTGGGGTTTGAAGTTCTCTTCTTAGGAGATATCGAGTCTTGAAGCCTCACTTGGATTCACCAAACTATCATCTTCGATGATGGAAGAAATGGGGATTTTAATGGTCGTAATTCTTGTGGAGGCGCTTGGCCCTATACGGTAGATGTTTCTTAATGCATCTTCATAGGGTGATACATACGAACTTAAAGAATAGCTATCTTCTCCTTTGCTTGGATTGCTTGAAAAATAGTTCTTTTCCATCTCTCCAGTATCTTTGTTGGAGGTGTTGTCATCGATGAAAGAGCGATTGGGTTGGGCACTCATTATTGGGGTTCTTGGACAAATTAGGGTTTTGATTTTGATTGGTGTGTGCGTTATATGAGATTAAGGGTTCTTTTATAAGTGGAGTTTAGGGTTATGGAAGTAAATAAGGGCACGTTAAATGTGGTTGGAGAGTTAATGAGTTTCTTGGGCTTTGGTGAATTAGTTCTAGAAGTTGACCATATTGACTTACATTCAAACCACGGATAGGTCTTATGGAACCACTTTTAATTCTTACTAACCATGACAACAATAACCTTATTCTACTGTGTTGGTGTTGTGTTTGTGTTGCGGTATGAAGGATTTGTGTGCATAAGGAGGCGGTGTGTTAGTTGCTTGTGTTAGTTGTTTAAAAAAATGTGTGTGTAATCCTTCATATCTTTGTGAGAACTTTCTCATTATGACACGAGTTACTTGCTATATCTCTTGGTTATTTGGAAGCGGGTGATTCAATGTATCTGCGATGGTATGTTTCAACAGCGGATAGCGATTACGGAACCACGGATAGCTTGGTGTAGACTTAGATATTACGGGGCTGTTTGGTAACATTGGCACCTATATCACTCTCCCAATCCGGACGGATCATTTATTTGATTCTCAAACCACTTCCAATTGGCGCTCAACCTTAACCTAATCACTTTCTTTGCATAATTCACAAAACCGCATCATACGTAACATTTATCACAATGGTGAAAAGTATTCCACTTCACATAACTTAGTTGCAATCCTCACTTAGAATGCTCGATCGAAGGGTTTCATCAAATGATAGATTTCTAGTTCACGATCCATTCACTATGCTTTCACAGTTAAACCCCCATTCTTAAAGCCTACATACATCAATTTTGGAGAATGCTACACTTGAAGAGGTTGATGGAGTGGAGGTGTTTGGATTACTATTTGTGGATGAGAAGGCTATTTACGTGTGAGGACATCATTAGGGAGGTTTTGAAGTTTGATGATCTTGATGGTGTTGATAATCTTCGGATGTTGAGATTGTTCTTTGGTTTAGAGAGATTAGGATATCTGCGAGGGGGTGAAAAGGTACAATTCTTTAGAGTTTGTTTTCACAACAATGGAGTTTTGATTCACACCTTGTTGATGTGTATGAGTAACAAGACCCAGGGTTTAATGACTTTCCTTCAAAATTGCTACTACTATTATTTGTTTATCGATGGAAGGAAGTTTAATTGGTCTAGGATGATTTATGAGGGGTTAGTACAAAACATTAGGAAGAAGGTAAATACTATTTGTATCCTCGATTTGTTCAACTAATTGTGGAACATCAAATAGAGGAACACATTGAACATACTAGGGAGTATAAGTACATCATATGCTTCCTAAGGTTTTGCTCATATGAGGAATCAACCACATAATGTACAAATTAGAGATGTTCCTTTATTTCCTCGCATGCTTACTTTGCTGTTGATCACGAGTTTGATGAAGGTCTTGTGTCTCAACCTATTGTTCCTATATCCTTTGCTAGTACACCTCTAACCAGCGATTGTCATACCCAAAACAACTTTAGGAGGCGAGAAGGGCACTCGGCTACCTCGGGGCTAGTGTTAGTGGTGTTGTTAATGAAATTTGTCACATGGAGTGGAGGTGACATGATTGGAAGGGCTTCCCTCTTGATTCATGCTTAGATCTTTGGTCGGGATGGTGGAAACATAAATAAGACCCAACCATTGGCAACTCTAATGTGGAGTTCTTTGGAACTTAACACGGTGGAGGAATCCTAGCCAGTGGTCGCTACTGAGTGCATAGATGATCGAGGCTAGGTGCAGTGCTATGTCTTCTATATCCAGGATTCACTCTCGGGCGGTTAACCCATTTCAGTGATGAGGATAGATTGGAACATGAAGCGGGTTGGCGGATCTTGAGTTTGTACATAATGACTTTTCAATGAACCACCTCTCGGACCGGTTCACACAGGTCGAAGTGGGAAGATATTCTTGAGCGTTTAAATGAATTGGCGGTTAAATGTGCTAAAATGGAGGATACAATTTCAAGTCTCTGAAGTTGGTTGTGTTTCGAGGTAATGATATTGGAGATTGAAGCAAAGGGTGTTGGTTTTGGAGAAATGCGAGACACAGGGTTGATGTTTTGAAAGCTATGAGAAGAAAGAAGAAGGTGAACTTCTCCCACTTCACGAATGTGGAAGATGTATCCAAACATGGGAGGAGTAAAGGCATGAATTCGGGGAGGCGGTGATATATCATTGATGTACCTATGGATGAAGATGTTGATAGTGGAAAATGACTTTTGGTGTCGATAAAGATGGGAATGAGCGGTTCTTGAAAGTTTGAAGAATGTTGCGAGAAGATGTAGTGAAACAAACCACGATGGTATGTCTGAAAACATGGCTAGTACTCTTGTAACCACCGATGCGGTTTTCGACATCACAATTATACCCGCTCTTGTCATACCCTTGCTATCATAACCACTTCCACTATTGTAAAACCTAAAAATAAATAAGCGTGTTAAAGACCATTTGCCCTCGAATTTAAAATATTAAATAAGTATATTCGTCAATCTCGTCAACTCGTTCTAACCTAAATAAGAAGTGAATGATTTATGCGAGACGGTAAAACTTACTTACACTTAAGCCTACTAAACAATATATACATATCACTCATTACATGTTAATTGGACTACATAATATATTTAACTAGTTACAAACAATTAAATTTAAACCAAACCAATTAAGTAAATATGGTAAAGAGAAATTGATTTTGGTCATTAAAGTTTCCCTTTGGTCACCTATTTACGCCTAACAAGTCCCAAAATCGGTTTTCCATCATTCCAAATATATCTCCATAATTTTCTCCTTGAAACTTATTTATCACTTTAACAAAAAAAAAAAAGAAGAAGAAGAAAACCTAAATCTCCTATCACCAAAGTGGCGGTTTGGACCTTGTTCTTCCTCTTTTCATTCGAAAAAATAAAATAAATAAATAAAAGCAGTACAAGAAGATTGATCGGGGTTACAAGGCTCGAAGGGTGGTATTTGGTGTTGGCTTTGTCGTGAGTTATGCCTCAAATCGGTCCATGTTCTCTCTCTTCATTTCGACTACAAGGTGATCGGGAGGCTATCGTGGGGTTTGTCAAGGCTCTTTGCGTGGGTTCTGGCCCAAATGATTGGTCCACAGTGCGTGGTCCCTAGGTCGAAAGGTGGTGCGTTGGTCTAAACCTTGTGTGGGTTTGGTCCTTTTTGGTTCGTGTTTACATCACTCATTCACAACAAAGGTATCACATAAATTCTTGTTTCACTCTTCATTCTTTCGCTTTCCTCTGAATATTGCTGTGAGGTCACCATCTGAATGCATGCTAAAACCTTGCATCAAATAATTAAGAAGTAATCACATGAAATCATAGGATAGTTCACGTAAGATAGCAAATGGAGTGGGCCTTGTATTCAACCCCATGTGCATGTGTCTTGAATCTGTTTTAATCCTCACCTTGCACGTTAGACGCATGTTTTCTTTAAATAATATCAATCTCATTTCAATTCTCTTTATTCTTATGATGTTAGTCGTATGATTTGGATCTTTTCCAAATGCATGAAAACGTAAAACCTTTCACATAAAAGAAGTTATTATAACCTTGTTTGAAAGTGATGACGATTGCTTAAATTGTAAAGGGTGTCAAATGGATTAAGGTTTTTCACAAGGTTTTCAATTTAATAAAGGTTAAAGGATTCATGTTGTGAATAATAAAAGCGTAAAGGTTGGCTCGTTAAAATGACAAGTGAGTGGACTAAAGTCGTAAAATAAGTAAACTTATGATATTTACGTAAAACCCTATACTATGTAATATTTACACTTTAAACCCTAAATGTAAAACTTGGCACAAATACCCTAAAGAATAATAACACCCATTTTGCATCATTAACCTAATATGATATTAAATACATCATAAATGGCTAAATTTACTAATTACAGAAACCTGCTATTTTTGGAAAGTTGCTTAGTATGGAAACTTGCTTATTATGGAAACCTGTCTAAAATAGAAAGTTACCTAAAATAGAAAGTTACCTAAAATAGAAAGTTACCTAAAATGGAAAATTACTAAAAGTGGAAACCTGCTAAAAATGGAAAGCCGTCTAAAATGAGTAATCTGATCTTAATAAGCATTATCTAATTCATAGGTTCCGGGCGGCAAGATTATTCATCGTGCGACCCTACTTTCTATTTTGCTTGCTTCGAATAAGGTACATATATTCTATCCCATTTCAGTAGGGATTTCTCATAACTTTTCGATCCTTGACTTTACTTCACTTATGATATTCCTTTGCTATAATCTCCTTATGCTATGATCCTTTTGATATGATTCAGCATAATCCTTTGATATGATTATGTTCGCTATGATATTCGTTTGTTATGATTATGAACCTATGATTATGAACCATCGATTATGAACTTATGTTATGGAAATCGATATACCTTTGACTTACGAACCTTTGATATGAACCCTTATGATATGATTATGCTTTGACCCTTGGTTTGATACCCGAGCAAATATGTTTCCTAGTCATGGAGGTACCATGACCATGTCATTGATGCACCAATGGCATGACTCGGTGTGTCAGTGATGTTACACACGTCCCCATTATGATATGATTATGAGCTCACTATATATATGATTTGGCCACTATGTTTCAGGGGTATGGATGCATCCTAGATATGATATGTTATTAGTGGATTTAATATGATATGATATGATTTATATGGTGAATGATGTCATGTGCGATGCGTCTTCACATTAGGAGCTAGCTACTCCATTTATTCTGAGGTCTCCTCCTATTATGTATGGTATTCGAGGTCACCCTCCGAATACAATGGTTACTTATGATATGATATGTTCCGGGATCGTGGTAGATTTCTGACAACCCTTACACTATTGATATACCCATATTGTACCTTCTGTATTTCCTAACGCACCATATTCTATATTAATTGTTCATTACTCAGTATATGACTCACTCTATTACCAAGATTTATATATTCCATTGCTTTGAACTGTCACACTCTCATTTCGTTACTTCAGATTATCGTTCCATTCACGTCTTAGGGTTATTATGTGTTTATCCGATTGTTTATGCTATTTATGTTTTATGTGACTCTTGATTATCCGCCATGATGTGATTATTATGCGGTTATCGAGTTACATTTTCATTGATGATATGTGATCTCACTATTATGTGAACCTCGAATTGTCCGGTGACCATGCTAATGTGTAATCGATAGTTTTGTCGGTTTATTATGTGTGCTTTGTTCGGTTAATCTAGTGGACTATGACTATCCGTTGTATTCTTATCATTTTATGGTTGACTGCCATGTTTACATTACGCCTATACTACTGATTTGATTGGGTAAATGGTTCAACTTATGACGATAAACTTGTTAACTTGTTTAATTGTCCTGCTATGTCCTAGTTATTTTTAATTATAATGCTCTTCTGTATTCCTACTTGTTACGTGTGTTTGCCATGTTTTATTCTAACATTAAGTACTACCATTATGTAATCTTGCTTATGTTTTCAACTAAGGGTTTTTGACCTATGTGATTGCCATGCTCACTTACTAATTAATTGCTTCAGCTTGCCGTTAGATTCTGTTTGAATTGTATGTCTTGATTCTGAATTGATTGCATGTTGTATATGTTGTGTGGATATGATACGCTATGCTTGCTTATGTTTGATGCTTGTATGCTGGTTTGTATATGCTTGTATGCTTGTCTTGATGCTTTGCTTTGCTTCGTTCTCCTTGTTTTATGTGCTTTGGATATCTGTATAATTGTGTTACGCGGGATCCTCGGTGACTCATTGTTCTCTTTTCATTGCGACTTTGTTATCCGTTTCCTTTGTTTCATTTTGCATTTCGATTTTATTTAGCTTCGTTTTGTTATATCATTCCTTGGGCTTTTTAAGCTCGGCCATTTCTTTCTGCGGCGGGTTTTAGGTTGGAAGATGGGCTTTGATGGGCTGAGAGTTGGATTATCACGGGTGGACCAACCCTAGTTACCTTATTATTTGGACTTATTTTGATGGGCTTTTGTTTTGGAGATTTTTTTTTTTCATTTTGGATATTGTATTTCCTTGTCAGTCAACTGTTCATATGATTTGATACTTCATTTTAAGGTTTTTGTTTGCAAAGATTTTTATTGTATGTTCTGATATGACACCAAAATGTGACACTTCTACCCTTGTCGGGTTGGGGTGTTACAACTATTGTCACAACTCTCTCTGAATCACAACCTAAGTCTAAAGAAGTTGAGAAAGAAGCTGCAAGTACCTTGATAAATCTAAGTAAAACCTCATCTATTTCTACACCTATCATTGCACTGTTTTATCATTCGATCTCGCAGCCAAACCCGAGTTAAAATTCGATTATTGGTGAACCTTTGAAGAAGAAAGTGGTTCAATCGATGTTGGGAAAGGTAAAGGGTTGTCTTGAAGTTTAAAATAAAGCGAGAACAAGAAGCATGATGAAGAGTATGCTAAAAGTATTGTGGCGAGGATCAGCGACTTTAGTGAAAAGAAAGCAAGATGAAGAGGAAGGCTAGTCGAGAGATGGTTAGCTACATGGTATGAATCACAAAACTATCTTGAAGCTTACGAATTAATATGTGATGAGTATCTTGCACAAGAATGGGCTTTGTTTGATGATGAGGAAAAATCTAGACTTTTGGGTATATTGGCAAGGAAGGTTAGTAAAGAAAAGAAGCAAGTTGTAAAAAGAAACCTCCTTCTATTGCTCGGATGAGGAATGTATTGATGAAGATAATTAAGAATTGAGGCATACATGTTTCGATAATCTTAGTAGGTGTTCATTTGAAAGAATTTTTGAGATTTATGAGATGTATGAGAATTAATCATGATGATTTACGTCGATGAATTCTAAAAGGAGGAAGAGTGGATTAAAAGGATGATGAATGGATTCAAAGTAAAGAAAGAGAAATGTGAGATTCAAAGACATCGATTCTAAAGATTGAAATTAGTTGCGAGATGGTAATCACATTATTTCTTATGAGTTTGAGCTTAATGGAAGTGAAGGAGTTTGGAAAATTCAAAGACTCAATAATGATGTTTATGAGTATAATAAATTTTACAGATGCTTGATATTTTGATAGAGATGATTTGATGAATCTTTGGATACTTTACAAGAATAAGTTTGGTGAAATACATCGAATGATTATCATGAGAGGCGGTTTATCATTATTTGAAGATTTTATTTGAACCTCACGATGATGAACCCGAA